>SJYV01039380.1:195146-218241 GCA_006410875.1 Neotragus pygmaeus | reverse complement strand
ATTGAGCCCATCTTTGCATGAAATGTTCCCTTGGTATCTCTAATTTTCTTGAAGAGATCTCTAGTCTTTCCCATCCTGTTGTTTTCCTCTGTTTCTTTGCACTGATCACTGAGGAAGGCTTTCTTCTCTCTCCTTGCTATTCTTTGGAACTCTGCATTCAAATGAGTATATCTTTCCTTTTCTCCTTTGCTTTGGCTTCTCTTCTTTTCTCAGCTATTTGTAAGGCCTCCTCAGACAGCCATTTTGCTTTTTTGCATTTCTTTTCCATGAGGATGGTCTTGATTCCTGTCTCCTGTACAATGTCACAAACTTCTGTCCATAGTTCATCAGGCACTCTATCTATCAGATCTAGTCCCTTAAATCTATTTTTCACTTCCACTGTATAATCATTAGGGATTTGATTTAGGTCATACCGGAATGGTCTAGTGGTTTAACCTACTTTCTTTAATTTAAGTCTAAATTTTGCAATAAGAAGTTCATGATCTAAGCCACAGTCGGCTCCTGGTCATGTTTTTGCTGACTGTATAGAGCTTCTCCATCTTTGGCTGCAAAGAATAGAATCAATCTGATTTCACTGTTGACCACCTGGTGATGTCCATGTGTAGAGTCTTCTCTTGTGTTGTTGGAAGAGTGTTAGCTATGACCAGTGTGTTCTCTTGGTCAAACTCTATTAGCCTTTGCCCTCCTTCATTCTGTACTCCAAGGCCAAATTTGCCTGTTACTCCAGGTGTTTCTTGACTTCCTACTTTTGCATTCTAGTCCCCTATATTGAAGAGGAAAAGGGCATCTTTTTTGGGTGTTTGTTCTAGAAGGTCTTGTAGATCTTGATAGAATGGTTCAACTTCAGCTTCTTCAGCTTTACTCATCCTTTTTCTATTAACGAGTGCTAAATAAACAACACCAAACTATTTCCCATTAAACAAGTGAACTCTGTGTGTCTTTTCACATGAAGAGAACTTTTTGGAAAACATTTTAGATTCTGTTTGGGTTAGACACTTCCTCTGTTTAACTACAATGCGTTAGAGATTTTTAAAATTCAAATATAAGTGACATATTACATTTCAGGTGTATGACATAATGACTTGATATTTGTATATATTGTGAGTGATGCAGTATAGATTTATCCCGGGAACAAAGAACTGATCTGACGCCTCCTCAACATGGATCAGCATTTCAGCAACTTTGGCCAACTGTTATTGATACACTCTTGGTTTGGCCTCTCTTTCTTGGTAAGCAAATAATCTTTTTTTTTTTTCTTAGAAAGAGTCCTTTAATGAGAGAGAATATCAAGAGAGAAGTGACATGGAGCATTTTGAATCAATTCATTTTTTCAAGAAATATTTATTGGGCGTTTGCTATGTGCTCGACACTTCTGGGGACAGAGGAAGCAAAAACGGATAAATAAATTAGGGTTAAGTTAGCAGGGTTGACCATAGAGGGCTCTCTGTGCTTCCTTCAGAATTTACCTTGAGAGGTCTCACTTCTCACCATCACTACCCCAAAAGCGTTTTTTGAACAACCTCTCAGAGGACTTGCTGCGAGAGGAGTTCTGGCACCGTACTTTTCTATTGTATCACGTTTCCCTTGGTGCTTTAGTCTTCCTTCTAGGTTGGCATGTTGGGAAGTAACCCTCAAGACCCTTAGTCTGTAAACTAAGGGTCTGAGAGTCTGTATACTCTTCTGGGGGAAAGATTTTAGATTCCTGTGTTCAGGTTGCTGAATGCTTTTAACTTAGGAGCAAGGCAAAATGAGTTTCGCAGTTTAGAAATTCTCTGTTATCAGAGTGAAGGATGGAAGTCCTTGACCCTCTTCTTTGCCTTCCTTTCTTTCTTCACCCTCTTCCTGTTGTGCTTTTTTCTCTACTCCGTCTTCAGGACTGCTCTCATGTAGGTTCCTGCTGGTTCCCATGTGGCCAACTCTGATTGCAGCTTCTTTGCCTTCATCTCATTTGATCCATGCCACTACTAGCTACATAATTAATCAATTCCTTCTTCTTTTTTAGAAAGTTTTTTAAAATTATTTTTTATTGACGTATAGTTGCTTTGCAGTGGCATGTTAGTTTCTACTGTACAGCAGAGTGAATCGGCTATACATGTACATATATCTCCTCTTTGTTTTGGATTTCCTTCCCATTTAGGTCATCAGAGAGCTCTGAGTAGAGTTCTCTGAGCTATATAGCAGGTTCTCATTAGTTATCTACTTTATATGTAGTATCCACGTGTATATACCAATTCCTTTTTCTTAAAACACTTTTTCTCTTCACTAATGTGACCACTATATTCTCTTGGTTTTTTAAAAAACAACTCATTGGCCACTTTTCCCTTAGTCTTCTTTACCAGCTCTTCATCCTTTTCTTGACCTCTCCATTTCAGGGGTATCCTAGGGTTCAATGTTCAGTTTCCTCTCTGGCTTACCTTTGCTGGTATTATCTGTCCCAAGTCTTTATCATTTGTTTTAACACTTAGTATTATGTGCTAGATAAAGTGGTTTTCTTGAATACACTCTTCCTGAATCTGTATATATATATGTTTGCATGTATATTATTTACTAAATTTGGGAGGTTTTGGCCATTTTTGTCTATTATTTCTTCTGGCCCAATTTTTTTCTCTTCTCTTTCCGGACTTCCCAGTGGTGGTACTGTCTCAGAGGTTAAAGCGTCTGCCTGCATTGCAGGAGACCTGGGTTCGATCCCTGGGTCAGGAAGATCCCCTGGAGAAGGAAATGGCAATCCACTCCAGTATTCTTGCCTGGAGAATCCCATGGGCGGAGGAGCCTGGTGGGCTACAGTCCACGGGGTCGCAAAGAGTCGGACAGTACTAAGTGACTTCACCTTCACTNCTGACTCACACTGTGCTCAGAGCAGGGTGGGAATTTGATAAATGTGTCCCAAGACTGAACTTCCATCTCCCTCAACCCTTTGCTTCTACAGTATTTGTGGCCAGTTCCCTGTGTGTTTCTTTGGCCCAAGGGCCTTATTTTATGTAAAGTCCTGGAGTGAGGACCAGATGAATTAGAGTATATGGGTGCCAAGGGGAAGGCTGAATTGAAGAGAAGGCACGAATGTTGGAACAGAAGCATGAGTACTGCCCTGGGTGACTCAGATTCCGTTTAAAATCTCCAAGCGCTGGCACAGCCTGTGGGCCTGGCTCTGTGGGCCTGGACCAGGCCAAGAGAGGACCTGGGTTGATATTTGACAATGTGGGATACAGAAAAAAAAAGTGTCCAGATTTTGTAAACTGTGGTCCTTTATGCTGTGCATCCAAATGCTTATTAGAACAAGAAAAGAGCAAGTTGATATGGGTTTAGAGCCAAATGTTGATGTTTGTCATGGTACTGGGAACATAGTAAGTACTCAGTAAACCCTTAGAAAAGTATTGGAGCTGTATGTTTTTTATTTCTATAATTTTCTTCTGCATCATGGCCTGTGCAAACCCTTTGAGCTTTCACATTCTTCTGGATTGATCCTCTAATTTTCTCAATGCATATTTCTACTTATGCATTTTTTCCCCTTCTTTACTCTACTCTGTGGACGAATTCTTCAACATATATGAGCTTTGATTGAATTTTAATTGTGTCCAGTTTGGGGAAATGGGTAGTATTATTCCTAATTTTTTTCCTTTCTGTTTGCTTTTTATCCAGGACTCTGCTCAGTCAAATATTTGATATTCTGCCTTGTCTTATTTAAAAAGCTTTTCTAGGATTTTCCATGTCTTTGTCCTTTATTTTACTTTGTATTAGATTTTGCCAACCTTATCTTCTATCCTTGGTGTTGAATCTGATTTTTCTAATGTATTTAAAATATTTTATAACTTTCTTGTTCCCTTTCTTTTTATTTGCATAGCATCCTCTTCTTGTATCTTGTCTGCAATATTTCATCATAACTCTGCAGATATTTGTTATTATTTATCTTCAGAAGTTTCTTCTCTTTCCTGCATTGTATTGCAACTCCTTTACTGTAGCTGTCTTTTGTTTAGATTTTTATCATGTTGAAGGATTTTCTTAAATATATGACAATCCTTGTCTATCTGTTCATATTTAAGAGCACTAAAAGCCGATAGCAAGCCCTCTCTATGGGATTAGGCTTGTTAACTATTAGACTTTACTGTAGGGTAACTGGGCAGGTTTCTAGCTCATTGTCTTTTTTTGGGGGAATCACATCTTAAGTGGTATTTTCCCTGAAGCTCTTCTATTCTCAAGAATTTTCCAGTCTCCCAACTGGGCAAGAGTATGTGGGAGATGTCTGTCTGGCTGCCAGCATCCTGTGATAAGAAGCAGGCTAAGGCTTGTATCCTCAGCTTCAACCTCATCCCTGAACTTGACCTCACTAGTCTCAGATATTCTCAGGGTTCTGCAGGGTGAATCAGCTCACTTTGCTTTTAGAGGTATATAAGCACTTTGGCTGTGGTGTTCTCTGTACTGGTAGCATAGCCAAACTTGATCTTCAGCCCTTCCCTTTTGACTTCCAATGATCTTCCAACTCTCTTTCACTCTCTGGGCCCTCCTCCACATTCTTTTTGTCAGGTTTTTACTCTTATGGGGCATGGAGAGGGGAGAGGGGAAATTATAAAACCCTGAATTTGGTTAATTTTATTTAACCAGCCTCCCTTGGATGCTGATCAACTCTGTTACTTGGAAATGGCTGCTGAGTCTAGCTGGCCTAGGCAGAAACTTCCTTCTTTTTAAAAAATTATTTATTTATTTGGCTATGCACTGTCTTAGTTGTGGCATGCAGGTTCTGCAGCTGTGGCATGTGAGCAGGTATCTGGCCAGTGCCTCTGGCAGCAGTCTCCAGGAGGTCACACCAAAAACCTGACAGCTAAATGGTCACCTCAAATGTCACCCTTTGCCCCCAGTCTTCCTTTTGGCAGCATGCCATGCTGTACAAGCAGTTGTCACTCCAGACCCTTCAGGAATGAGTGCAATTTTTTCCTGCACAGTTGCCTCCTGCCAGATAGGAAAGGAAGGAAGGAAAGGAATTGACATCAACTGAGGTTGGCACCATGCCAGGTGCTATATGTGGGCTTTATACTTCATTCTTATAACAATCCTTTGAGAATAGTATTATTATACTTACTTATGGAGGATGAAACTGAGATTCAGGGAGGTTAAATAGCCTGCCCAAGGGCATGGTTGCTAAGTGGCAGAATAAAGATTTGAACCCCAGTTTGTACTCTCCAGCAGGCCCCTGGATGATGGTGAAAGGGGGCCTCTATTTCCAGGAGACCTCAGAGGACGCGTGATCTGTTAGGTGTGTCCCCAGGAGGTGCTCAGTGAATGTGGTCTGAGTGAATAAATGCGATGGAAGGGCTTTCCTTTTCTAATTACTTTTAGTGCTTTAAGAATTCCTGAAATGATAGATTATTGTTTAGAAGAATCCAGAAATTGAAGTGCCCAACCAATTTTCAATTGTCCTTGAACAAGAAATGTATCTTGGGTATCTGAGAATACTCACATCACATTTTTAGCATAACTCTCAAGTAATTCCCTGTGTGGAGAATTCATTATAAGAATAACTTTGAAGGTTGATGGCACACCCAGATGTTTGAGAGGCACGTTGACCTCCTTTTTGTGATAATTTTTACAAGAACATTTTAAAAAGTAACAGGGAAAAAGACATATTCAGGGAGCAAAAGGATTTGGATCTAGGTCATGTTTCTTAATTTCCAGTACCTTGATCCTGTATTTAGCCAGGGATCCCAGTGTGAGAAGTGCCATTGAGTGTGAACAAAACATTTAGTTGATCCTGTCTACTGTGCTATGTGGAAATTCCATTAGTTAGAACAAGGTGAGCAGAGCAGTCAGTTCTTAAATGCATATTTGTCCACTTCTTTCTTTTTCTTCAGCTTGTTTATTCAAGTGCTGGGGAGAACATAAGAACATCAGGCCTGGTTCCAGACCAGATATTGAGACTAGACTGCTCAGCAAAGAGAAAGTCAGGAGCAAGAAAACAAATGTGTGTGTGTCTTTGTACATGCTTCTCTGTATGTGTGTGCGTGTGTGTGTGTGTGGTCATCTCAGGCATTGCTTCAGATAATATTTGGTATTTGGAGCTCACTTTTCTTATTTTTGGAAGCAGGTAAGTCATGAATGGATCAGTCTAGATGAAAGGAGAAGGTCAATGTCTAACTCTAAAAGAGATTGTAGACCGCTTTGGGCAAAACAGAAGTATTCATGTGGCTTTCTGAAAAGTTCAAGTAAACATCGTCTTTGCGTTCTCCTTAATTTAGTAGAGATTGGCAGCTCAAAGCATATGGCAAGAGTGTGTAATTTAAGAGAAAGAAAATTAATATGCCACCAGGCAAGAATTTAATTTATGACATTGGGTGACTAATGGGAGGGATCAGAACTATGTGCTTTCCTATCAAACATAGCAGAGTTTATACCACCTATTTCCTCAAATAAGAAATTCTTCTTTAGGAATGTCATAGGAAAATAGCCTGAAATTTGATGGGACATCCAAAAATGTTTCCTGCCTTCCTCCCTTTTTCCCTCCCTGTCTTCCTTCTTTCATCATCTCACAATATATACATGTAAATATGAAATTATTATGTTGTACACCTAAAACCAGTACAGTGTTATATGTCAATTATATGTGTTATATGTGTTATATATCAGTGTTATACGTGTTATATATCAATGCTATATGGCAATTAAAAACCAAACCAGACAGACAACAAACAGAAACAAAAAAGGAAATAAAGATGCAGAAAGTAGAACGTATGCTTTTTTCATTTTCTTTTTTTGGACATGATGTGCAGCATGTGGGATCTTAATTCCCTGATTGGGGATTGAACCTACTTCCCCTGCAATAGCAGCACAGAGTCTTAACCGTGGGAAGTCCTGAGAACAACTGTGGCTTTTATGTCAGTGGTGAGGATGATGAAGGGTGTGGGCGTGAGAAGGTGAAGATCCCAGGAGACCTCACTGAAGAGGTGATAGTTGAAGTGGGTTAAAGGAAGAGTCAGGGTAAAGTGGGGGGACATGCCCCAGTCGTGGCTGGATGTGAGGGAAGGGGAGGCAGAGTGAGTACCTCTAGACAGTGGAAAAAACATACTCAAAGGCACAGTGGGCGGTACGCTCGAGAAGAGACCATGACTGTAGCTTATAAAAGATGAGAGTAATGGGAGATGAGGAGCTGAAGCAGCAGGCTTACAGGGCCTTGTTTGCCATGCTCAGGAGCTCAGGATGGATTTTGTAAATCAGAGGGATCCAGCAGACATTTTTTGGTCTTTGTTAGTCAACTAATTTAGTATTTAAATTACATAACATATAAAGACTTGTACAAAATATGCAAATGACACAACTTATGAACTGTTAAAATCGAGAAGGACTCAGTCCACCATTTTTCTTCCAGATGAGAACAGTAACACAGTGGAGGTGAAACACACATGAAAATGGTGTTTTGCAAAATAGCACACAGATACTGAGTATGTTTTTAGAAGCAAAACCAGATTTCTGATTCAGTCTAGAGTTCTCTACAAGCCTGAAGATGACGTTTTCTCCCTGTTACTTTCTTTTATTGAACCGAAGAATCTGTGAATAACTTTCTTTTGTAAAAAGACTTAAGTCTTAAATAAAGACTTATTCCTGCCCTGCACATAGGTTCATAGGTTAAACCTATTTTTTCATAAGGGGACCTATTTAATACATTTTACTTTGTTTTTCGTGTTTACATAAAAATACTTACAAATTGCTTTTATTGTTCTATCCTTTCTGTGTATTGTTAAGAACTATTGTTGTTGCTCCACCAATTTTTCAAAATAATTCACCCCTACAACATTTACTTACTTAATTGTATTGTGATAAGGTATACATAGAATTTACCATTTAAACTCTTTAAAAATGTACAATGCAGTGACATTTAAGTGTATTCACAGCAACCATCACTGCTGTTTATCTCCAGATTGATTTTCACCTGGATCTGATTTTTCATCTTGTCAAACTGAAATTCTCCCCCAACCCCTGGTACCCTCCATCATGCCTTTTTTTTCTCTGTGAATCCCCCATTGTTTCAGTGAAAATTTTCAAAAATGTACTTTAGGTGATAGAATTGTATAGAGAACATCATATATCTATCACCTTGACTGTACAATTAACGATTGCTATATTTGATTTCCACAGATTTGTGTATTTATCCTTGTCTCTATCATTCAATCCACGTTATTCCTGCCACACACAATTATTTTTTTAGAAATTGGAATATAATTGCTTTACAGTATTGTATTAGTTTCTGCTCTAGAGCAATGTGAATTAGTCATATGTATGCATATATTCCCTCCCTGTTGAGCCTTCCCACCCCGCTCCCACCCATCTAGGTCATCACAGAGCACCAGGTTGAGCTCCCTGTGTTATACAACAGCTTTCCACTAGCTATAGTTTTACACACGGCATGTATATGTGACAGGGCTGCTCCCTCAGTTCATCCCACCCTCTCCTTCCCCCACTGTGTCCCCAAGCCCGTTCTCTGTGTCTGCATCTCTGTTCCTGCCCTGCATGTAGATCCATCAGTACAAGTTGCAGACATCACTATCCTTTTCCCTAACACCGTGGCAGTGAACATCTTTTGAGTTCCACATTTGTTTATGGAAGTAAACAGATATTGTTAATTTTAAGAATAGGGGACTGACTTGTTCAGAAAAAGTGCTCCAAGAGACTTCCCTGGTGGTCCAGAGGTCAAGACTCTGCTCCCAATGCAGGGAGTCCAGGTTTCATCCCTGGTTAGGGAACTAGATCCTGCATGCTACAGCTAAGACTGGACACAGTCAAAGACAAAAAAAAAAAAAAAAGAAAGAAAGAAAAAAAAATTAGAGCTCTGAGCTTATTCAGTGGAAGAGATAAACTGGGAATGATCTTAGAGAAAATTACTCAAAGGTCTATTGTAAGCTTAAGATACACTAGAATCACCTAGAAAGTCCTGATGGGTGCATAAGTGGGACAGAACAACAAAACAAAAACTTAGTTGAACAATTCTCTCCAACTTAATGCAGTAAGAGGAGTAAAATCTTTAGAATCAGATAAATCTGGATCATTGTCCCAGATGTTCTATATGTTTGGTTTTCTACTTTGATTTATAGAGAATTTGATGTGGTTTATAAGAATGTAAGAAAAATTGAAATTAAATCCATATGCAGGGATTATATTCAGATCGTTTGAATTTGAGTTTCATGGCATCTTTAACGAAGGGGCAAATACTTTTATATAATTCTTATCGTCCATAAGGAGAAAGGCTCTCCAAGGTCATGTAACCTTGAACAAGTCACTTAACTTCAGAAGTCGGTTCTCTGATCTCTAAGCCTCAGAGTGGTGGTAAGAATGGTGTGGGTGTGTCTTTAAAGGGCTTGGCATGGTGCCTGGAACATCAGTGCTCAGCAATTGTTAGTTACTCTTTCCTTTCATGTCAGGTTACCTTGTCACTTGCATTCCTACTAGAAAGGTGAAGTGTAGATCCCAGAAGAGCCCAGTAAATCTGGGATTTGGGCAGTCAGAACACCACAGTGCCAAGCAGCAAGTCGGAATGCTAAATGACAGCCCAGCTCCAGTGCCAAGATGCCTGCATAACGGAAGAAATAAATCTAGCTAGAATGAACAGTTTAATAGTTTTGTCTGCTGCCCTACTAAGATCCCAGCAGAATATGGTCTTAGTTGGAGTCTCACTGGCTGAGGCTTTAGTGCTCGTGGCAACTGTTCTTCCTCTGTACCCACCCATTTCCCAGCAGCAGTCTCAGTTGCTTTCTTTGCTGTTCACTTTTTCAGGGCTGGCCAAAGTTTGCTGGGATGCTTCATTGCTTTATTCTTTCAACATGCACCAACAGGATCGGGCTACATGGTTTAAAAAAAAAAAATTGCTCTCAGTGGGGGATGCTTGTTTGTTAGCTTGGAGCATTTTCTCTTTCATTTACGATTCTCCAAGGGTTGGCATTGAAGTTGGAGCCACAGTTGGTTGATCTTTGGGGTCAGTCTGGGCAGCAGACAAAATTATTAAATTGTTCATTCTAGCTAGATTTATTAAGGGATTTCTTCTGTTATTCAGGCATCTTGGCATTGGAGCTGGGCTGTCATTTGGCATTCTGACTTGCTGCTTGGCACTGTGGTGTTCTGACTGCCCCAAATTCCAGATTTACTCAACCTGGTTAATTTTATAGCTTTATTTAGATTTTGTGATGCTTAAGTTTATGTGTCATCTTGATTGAGCCCTCAGGAGCCCAGACTTTTGACCAAATATTATTCAGGGTGTGCTTGTGGGACTTTGTAGATGAGATTAGCATTTAAATGGATAGAGTGAGTAAAGTAGATTGTTCTCTGTAATGTGTATGTGTTGAGGGGCTTATCCAATCAATGGAAGACCTGAATAGAATAAAAAGGGTGAGTAAGAGGGAACACCTCTTGTCTGGTGGCATGATCTGAGACACTGGGCTCTTTGGTCTTAAAACTGAAACAGAAAGATCTGCTTTTTTTGGTTCTCAAGCCTGCTGGCTTTTAGATTGAATTTTATACCACTGGTACTCCTGGGTCTCCAGTTTACCAACTGTAGATCTTGGGACTTCTCAGATTCCGGTTTGCATGATCCAATGTCTTGTAACAAATCTCTCTGTCTCTATCTACCTATATTTGTTGTTGTTATTTAGTCTCTCAGTCATGTCTCTTTTGTGACCCCAGGGACTGTAGCCCACCAGGCTTCTCTGTCCATGTGTTCTCCAGGCACGAATATTGGAGTGGGATGCCAGTTCCTTCTCCAGGGCATCTTCCCAACCCAGGGACTGAACATGCATCTCCTGCATTGGCAAGGCATCCAGGAAGCCCCTCTACCTATATACATTATCTCCAGTTTGTTCTGTTTCTCTGGGGAACCTTGACTAACACAGATTTTCCTGTACCAGGACATATACCAGAACTTGGAATAGAACCATCTTCTGTACAGATAGAACACATGCTATTTGCATTAAGACATTGTGGGATGTTTTCCATATCATGAAAAATAATAATTTAAATTCCAGTACTTTGGCCACCTCATGCAAAGAGTTGACTGATTGGAAAAGACTCTGATGCTGGGAAGGATTGGGGGCAGGAGGAGAAGGGGACGACAGAGGATGAGATGGCTGGATGGCATCACGGACTCGATGGACGTGAGTCTGAGTGAACTCCGGGAGATGGTGGTGGACAGGGAGGCCTGGTGTGCTGCGATTCACGGGGTCGCGAAGAGTCGGACATGACTGAGCGACTGAACTGAACTGAATTATTTTTTATTATGTGATGCAGTTCATTATCTTACTGAATTCTCATAACAATCCCACAAGTCAGATTTCAAGAAGTAAACAGGAGCAGAGTCAAGATTTGAAAATAGGTTTATCTAATTCCCAAGCCTGTGATCATTCCACCATGATGAGATGTGATAAGATGTCAGGGGGAATGAATAGTTTATTCTCTTGACAGTATTTGATGCTCACTGTGGCTATAACTGAGGATTAAAAGATTTGTTTTTGAGATTTTAAAATACATTTTCTGTCTAACATTCTGTTGTCTAAACTCGCCCAATGCATCTCTTTGATGAGGGCTTTAAAGAACATCTTCCAAAACCATTAATGCTTTCTTCCCTCTAGCTTTGGGTGAAGTCCCTCACCTGCTCTGGGATTAAATGAGTTCATGAGGCTAGAGCTGAATTCCCAAGGTTATGCTGGAAGAGCAGCAATGCCNGGGGGGGGGGGGCCAAGAATTCACCTCTTTCTTTCCCCTCACCCCGACTGCTTGACCAACACACACAGGTGATGAAACTTACGATGCTGATGGGCAAAGAAGCCTTCGAAGATCACAAAGTTGTTCACCTGTAAGAAGAAACGAGAGAAATAATAGTTGTCCGTTCAGCTACTCAGCACATACTTGGGCATAGAACCCTGAGCTAGAAAAACCACAGCAGGAACAAAAGCCAGCCTTCCTGTCCTTGCTGACAGGCTCAGTCAGAATTTCAGGACCCGACAAGCTGACCCTAAAGCTGGACTGCAGAGGACCTCAAATAGCCAAAATAATCTTCAGGATTAACAAAGGAATAATAAATTTGGGGAGGATTCACACTTCCTAATTTCAAAGCTTACTCCAAAGCTATGGTAGTCAAAACAGTGGTAGAAACACAGGATAGACAAACAGACCCTTGGAATGAACAGAGGCCAGAAATAGTCAACTGATTTTCAATAAAAGTGAAAGACCTTTCAAAAGGGAAAGTATAGCCTCTTCAACAACTGGTGTTTGGACAACTGAATATCTACATGCAAGATACTGAATGTGGATCGAAAAATAACTACAAATGGATTAAAGGGGGTTCCCTGGTGGTCCAGTGGTTAAGACACTGCACTTCCACTTCAGAGGCCATGGGTTTGATCCTTGGTTAGGGAAGTTCTGTGTGCCAAAGAAAAGAAAACAGTGTGGACAAAGAAAAAAAAAAAAAAAAAAAAAAAAAAGAAAGAAAGAAAAAAAAATTAGAGCTCTGAGCTTATTCAGTGGAAGAGATAAACTGGGAATGATCTTAGAGAAAATTACTCAAAGGTCTATTGTAAGCTTAAGATACACTAGAATCACCTAGAAAGTCCTGATGGGTGCATAAGTGGGACAGAACAACAAAACAAAAACTTAGTTGAACAATTCTCTCCAACTTAATGCAGTAAGAGGAGTAAAATCTTTAGAATCAGATAAATCTGGATCATTGTCCCAGATGTTCTATATGTTTGGTTTTCTACTTTGATTTATAGAGAATTTGATGTGGTTTATAAGAATGTAAGAAAAATTGAAATTAAATCCATATGCAGGGATTATATTCAGATCGTTTGAATTTGAGTTTCATGGCATCTTTAACGAAGGGGCAAATACTTTTATATAATTCTTATCGTCCATAAGGAGAAAGGCTCTCCAAGGTCATGTAACCTTGAACAAGTCACTTAACTTCAGAAGTCGGTTCTCTGATCTCTAAGCCTCAGAGTGGTGGTAAGAATGGTGTGGGTGTGTCTTTAAAGGGCTTGGCATGGTGCCTGGAACATCAGTGCTCAGCAATTGTTAGTTACTCTTTCCTTTCATGTCAGGTTACCTTGTCACTTGCATTCCTACTAGAAAGGTGAAGTGTAGATCCCAGAAGAGCCCAGTAAATCTGGGATTTGGGCAGTCAGAACACCACAGTGCCAAGCAGCAAGTCGGAATGCTAAATGACAGCCCAGCTCCAGTGCCAAGATGCCTGCATAACGGAAGAAATAAATCTAGCTAGAATGAACAGTTTAATAGTTTTGTCTGCTGCCCTACTAAGATCCCAGCAGAATATGGTCTTAGTTGGAGTCTCACTGGCTGAGGCTTTAGTGCTCGTGGCAACTGTTCTTCCTCTGTACCCACCCATTTCCCAGCAGCAGTCTCAGTTGCTTTCTTTGCTGTTCACTTTTTCAGGGCTGGCCAAAGTTTGCTGGGATGCTTCATTGCTTTATTCTTTCAACATGCACCAACAGGATCGGGCTACATGGTTTAAAAAAAAAAAATTGCTCTCAGTGGGGGATGCTTGTTTGTTAGCTTGGAGCATTTTCTCTTTCATTTACGATTCTCCAAGGGTTGGCATTGAAGTTGGAGCCACAGTTGGTTGATCTTTGGGGTCAGTCTGGGCAGCAGACAAAATTATTAAATTGTTCATTCTAGCTAGATTTATTAAGGGATTTCTTCTGTTATTCAGGCATCTTGGCATTGGAGCTGGGCTGTCATTTGGCATTCTGACTTGCTGCTTGGCACTGTGGTGTTCTGACTGCCCCAAATTCCAGATTTACTCAACCTGGTTAATTTTATAGCTTTATTTAGATTTTGTGATGCTTAAGTTTATGTGTCATCTTGATTGAGCCCTCAGGAGCCCAGACTTTTGACCAAATATTATTCAGGGTGTGCTTGTGGGACTTTGTAGATGAGATTAGCATTTAAATGGATAGAGTGAGTAAAGTAGATTGTTCTCTGTAATGTGTATGTGTTGAGGGGCTTATCCAATCAATGGAAGACCTGAATAGAATAAAAAGGGTGAGTAAGAGGGAACACCTCTTGTCTGGTGGCATGATCTGAGACACTGGGCTCTTTGGTCTTAAAACTGAAACAGAAAGATCTGCTTTTTTTGGTTCTCAAGCCTGCTGGCTTTTAGATTGAATTTTATACCACTGGTACTCCTGGGTCTCCAGTTTACCAACTGTAGATCTTGGGACTTCTCAGATTCCGGTTTGCATGATCCAATGTCTTGTAACAAATCTCTCTGTCTCTATCTACCTATATTTGTTGTTGTTATTTAGTCTCTCAGTCATGTCTCTTTTGTGACCCCAGGGACTGTAGCCCACCAGGCTTCTCTGTCCATGTGTTCTCCAGGCACGAATATTGGAGTGGGATGCCAGTTCCTTCTCCAGGGCATCTTCCCAACCCAGGGACTGAACATGCATCTCCTGCATTGGCAAGGCATCCAGGAAGCCCCTCTACCTATATACATTATCTCCAGTTTGTTCTGTTTCTCTGGGGAACCTTGACTAACACAGATTTTCCTGTACCAGGACATATACCAGAACTTGGAATAGAACCATCTTCTGTACAGATAGAACACATGCTATTTGCATTAAGACATTGTGGGATGTTTTCCATATCATGAAAAATAATAATTTAAATTCCAGTACTTTGGCCACCTCATGCAAAGAGTTGACTGATTGGAAAAGACTCTGATGCTGGGAAGGATTGGGGGCAGGAGGAGAAGGGGACGACAGAGGATGAGATGGCTGGATGGCATCACGGACTCGATGGACGTGAGTCTGAGTGAACTCCGGGAGATGGTGGTGGACAGGGAGGCCTGGTGTGCTGCGATTCACGGGGTCGCGAAGAGTCGGACATGACTGAGCGACTGAACTGAACTGAATTATTTTTTATTATGTGATGCAGTTCATTATCTTACTGAATTCTCATAACAATCCCACAAGTCAGATTTCAAGAAGTAAACAGGAGCAGAGTCAAGATTTGAAAATAGGTTTATCTAATTCCCAAGCCTGTGATCATTCCACCATGATGAGATGTGATAAGATGTCAGGGGGAATGAATAGTTTATTCTCTTGACAGTATTTGATGCTCACTGTGGCTATAACTGAGGATTAAAAGATTTGTTTTTGAGATTTTAAAATACATTTTCTGTCTAACATTCTGTTGTCTAAACTCGCCCAATGCATCTCTTTGATGAGGGCTTTAAAGAACATCTTCCAAAACCATTAATGCTTTCTTCCCTCTAGCTTTGGGTGAAGTCCCTCACCTGCTCTGGGATTAAATGAGTTCATGAGGCTAGAGCTGAATTCCCAAGGTTATGCTGGAAGAGCAGCAATGCCTTAAGAAGAACTACCAAAGAAGGAGGTGATGAGAGTTCCCATGATCTATTAAGCGTGGGAAACACTGCATATGACACTCCATTTTGGAGGTTCATGATGCCCCATACCATGATAAGGCTCTCAAATGTCCTCCGGTAAAGATACCCCCTTCATATTCTGTAATCCAGCCTTTCCATAACTTATTTGGCCAAAGGCCATTGTAATTTTTTTTTTTTAAACACCAAAATATTTTGTATTGGGTATAACCGACTAACAATATTGTAGTAGTTTCAGGTGAACAACAAAGGGATTCAGTCATACACATATCCATTCTCTCCCAAACTACACCCCCATCCAGACTCAAAGGCCATTTTTATGATGCCAGTTGATAATACTGTAGAACATAATATGATGGGGAATATTGGCCTAAGCATGGGATAGGCGTATGGATTGACACCTGTTGAGACTGGAGGGGGGTTGAGCGTGAGGGGCCTTGGACTGTGCTCTTCTGTAGGCACTTTACTTACAGCCTGGTTTGTTTAGGTCTTATTTGGGATGAGGGCCTGGAGGACATATCCACATTTGCACAAGGACAGTCTGATGTATCTAGTTTCTAAAGTTCAAAAAGCAGAAAGAAAACCTTCCCCAGAAGAAGCATTCTAATTCTGCAGGCTCAGTTGATGAGGACCATCCATGCTGGAAGCAGCATACTGGGGATATTAGAAGGATGCAGCAAAAACACTCATGATGGAAAGCCAGAGTGGGCTGTATGAGAATAGACACTTCTGTCATGCTTGGACTTCCCAGACCAGGTCAAGGCCAGTGTGATTCTGGCCAAGCTGCACACGTACCAAGCTGGACACACAGCAGCCAAGGGCAGGCCAATCCAGCTGAGGATGGCTACTGGGAGTGACACAACTTAGATGCCATTGTCTGGAGGGAAGAAATGAGGCATGAGGAGGTGGGATTCCTTGTACACCCATAGAGGGGCTCCAGCTCTTTTCATCCTGGGAACACAGTATTTGGTGGTTGTCTGACTTCGGCCTCATCAGAAATATTGTGGTTGTTTGGTTTCTTTCCTAAGGAGATTTTCAGTCTTCAGGCTGTCTTGAGTACGAAAATTGTTCTAATTCTTAATCAAATAACAAGATAATTCAGCATGCATTTATTAAACATTTCTTATAAGTTCTGGAGGGCAAATTAACGTAATCCTTGCCTTCAAAGAATTTCTTTAGTATAGAGGGATAGACTCTCTTTTTTTTAAATTATTTTAAATTAATTTATTTTTTTAATTTGACTTTACAATACTCTATTGGGTTTGCCATACATCGACATGAATCCACCACAGGTGTACACAAGCTCCCAATCCCGAATCCCCCTCCCACCTCTCACCCCACAATGTCTCTCTGGATCATCCCCGTACATCAGCCCCAAGCCTCCTGCATCCTGTATCAAACATAGACTGGTGATTCGTTTCTTACATAATAGTATATATGCTTCAATGCCATTCTCCCAGATCATCCTGCCCTCTCCTACTCCCTCTGAGGCCAAAAGTCCATTCTCTATGTCTGTGTCCTTTGTTGTCTCACATACAGGGTCGTCATTACTATCATTCTAAATTCCATATATATGTGTCAGTATGCTGTATTGGTGTTTTTCTTTCTGGCTTACTTCACTCTGTATAATAGGCTCCAGTTTCATCCATCTCATTAGAACTGATTCAAATTTATTCTTTTTAATGGCAGAGTAATACTCCATTGTGTATATATGCCACAGCTTGCTTATCCATTCATCTGTTGATGGACATCTAGGTTGTTTCCATGTCCTGGCTATTATAAACAGTGCTGCGATGAACATTGGGGTACATGTGTCTCTTTCAATTCTGGTTTCCTTGGTGTGTATGCCCAGCAGTGGGATTGAACTAGGGATAATAAATGAGTAGAAAGATGTGGAATGATGAGTGAGCAGTACTAGCAAACGGTGCAAGCCAGGTTCTGGAGAATGCTCAAAGTTCTAGGATCTAAGCAGCTGAAACTTGTCCCCAACAGCCGAATTCATTGATGTCCCCTTAGCAAGACAGTGAGCCAGAGTCCTCATGTAAATTAGTCAAGGATATATAGTGACCAGAGCAAGAAATCTAGTTGACATTTTGCAGCAAACAGATGCAAAAGGGGACTGGGTTTGCAGAACACTCACAACTACTAAGCTTGCTTTGGGAGTCAGCTGGTGAAACGGATCGTGGTAAAATATGTAGGAAACTGGGGATTAATAATCTGTAGCATATTCTCACCAAGGGCTCCACTCTTATAATTGCAGAATATGTTTTGTAACTGGGTGGGAAAGAAACCTGCTTTTCTTAAACCACATAGGAGCCTATATTACCTTGAATAAAGATGTGTTTGTAACTTTCTCAGTGATGTTTTAAAAGACTCTGTCTACTGAATTGTCTAGGTATTTGTGAAATTATTGCATTTTACATGTGGATATTTTCATTTAAAGGAGCAGCTAGGGTGACTCTCTGGCTATGGTTTGCCCAAGACTTTCCTGCTAAAGAATATGCCTTCAAAGCAGGAGACCCAGGTTCTATTCCTGGGTTGGGAAGATCCCCTGGAGAACGGAATGGCTATTCACTCTGGTATTCTTGCCTGGAGAGTTCCATAGACAGAGGACCCTGGTGGGATATAGTCTCTGGGCTGGCAAAAGAGTAGGACACGACTGAGCAATGAACACTTTCACTTTTCCCACATTTAAAACTGAAACCCCAGCATCCCAGGACCCCACTCAGTCCCAGGCACATGAAGACCATCTATTATCCTGGAGGCAGTTGCTGTGAAAGCTGTGCTTTGAAGTTGGACATCTGTACTGACTAGCTGAGCGCTTTGGGTAAATTGCTTAACCTCTCTAAACTTCTCTTCTCAGAAAAATGGGGAAAGTAATGCTGACTTACCAGATGCTGTGTAGATTCAGCAAGATGGTGCTTCTAGAAAACACTCAACACAATGCCAGGCACCTTATAGACGTGCAGTAATTTTTCCTTCCAAAAATACAGTTTATCTACCATCTCGGCTTTTTCATTTTAGCATTTTAAAAAAGCAAACCCTCAAAGGAAGCCAGTGGGAGATTTACCCTCTGCCAAGCCTTCAGCACTTTCTGTGGATTATCTCCTTGGCTGAGCAGCCTGAGCCGGAAGTGAGCTCCAGATTCACTTTTGATTGTGTCCAGAGCCGATGGCTCGACATTTGCCTGGCAGCCTAGGCTAACCAGGAATGCCTGGTGAGGGGAGACAGCCCTAGCTTCTCACTCTTGGTGTCAGATTCAGGTCACCTGGAAGGCAGCATCTGTCTAAAATTCCCAGTTTCAGAAAACATCAGCGTTTTGTGGCCAGCAGGCATGTGTCCAGGTACTGACCTGGGGTCTAGCAGAGCAGGAGAGAAGATTTTGCAGCTTTCCACCTGGAGAGGATCATGCAGCCCTAGAAGTGAAGGTAGGGAGTCAGACAAAGGAAACAGTCTCCAAAGCTTGCTTTCCAAACCTTAAGTGAAAAACATGCACTTTTAAAGGAAGTTCTTCCTGCCTCTTGTCACAGAGCTACATGGAGAAACATCTCTCTTATGAAAAGAAAAAAGGAAACATCTTTGGAAGCTGTAAACATCATATTATTTCTCCCTAGGTTGATTTTGAGGCTTTGAGAATAAGACAGCAGGCTTTTAATGCTTGCCTTCTTAGAATGGAAGGATGAGCCTAAACAGATGTCAGTTTTGTTGCTTCGGCCAAAAACCTCGGAGTCATTCTTAATTCTTCTCTTGCATATGGGGAATATGCTCCTCTTTATCTCCACTGCTACCACCTGGCCAAGCCACTGGCATCTTTTGCCTGAATCACTTGATGTGGCCTTCCACCTGGTCTCCCCTTTCTTGCCCTGGTCCCTGCCATGCTCTGGCCTCATGCCAGCAGCCAAACACATCTTTGCAGGATGGAAGTTAGATTATGCCCCCATCCGGCTCTGAATCTTGCAGCGAATTCCCGTCTCATTCTGAGTAGAAGCCAAAGTCCTTGCAGTAACTGACACACGTCCTTTCCACAGTCCCTTGTTATGGGGCCCTCCCTCCTATGGCCTGATTCTAGCCACACCAGCTCCTTGTTCCACGGGCCCACCAGGCGTGCTACTGTGCTGGGGCTCGGCTCTAGCTCTTCCTCTCCTTGGCCTACTCCTCTGCACAGTTCACCCCCTTCACCTCCTTCAGGGTTTTGCTCCAATCTCACCTTCTGGAGAGGGTGACACTGATCACCCTGGTCAGGGCTATAATCTGTCCCTCCCTCATACTCTCAGTTCCCCCCTTCCCTTTTCCTGTTTCCCACAGCACTGGACCCCAACATTGTATATAATTTCTTGTGTGTGTCTTTGCTTAGGTCTCAGAGAAGATCGCATCAAATGTTCATCAAGGTGTACGGGGAAGGGGGCAGGCAGATCTGAGTTCAAATTCTACTTCGACCATTCATTCTCTGTCTGATTTGTGTAAGTTAATCTCTTGGAGGCTCAGTTTTTCTCATCTACAAATTAGTAATAATGAATTCACTCAGCAAGTATTTGATAAGCACCAGCACTGTGAAAGGTACTGGGAACAGAGTGGTGAATGTGAAAGACACCTTCCTTGTTGTTACACAGCTGTGAAGAAAAGTGGTTGCGAAAGCACACGTCATATGCCTGGTAGAGAACTTGGCATATATTTGTTGTTCATTAAATGCAATTGCTTCTTTTTGAAGTATTTGAATATATTAAAAAATTTTTTTTCCCTGTTTAGTTCATACCATTTTCTTTTGGGGCTTTCCTGATGGCTTAGCAGGTAAATAAACTGCCTGCAATGCAGGAGACAACGTAGATTCAGATTTGAACCCTGGGTCAGGAAGATCCCCTGGAGGACGAAATGGCAGCCCACTCCAGTACTGTTGTCTAGAAAATCCCACGGACAGTGGAGCCTGGTGGGCTACAGTCCATGGGGTCGCAAAGAATCAGGCATGACTGAGTGACTAAGGGCAGCAACATTTTCTTTTGGTGCTGTGAAAAGCAAACACACACACATACACAACACACGTTGTTGTTAAGCCAAAGCAGGATTTGGGGGGAAGGGGGATGGATGAGCTATGGGAAGGTCAAAGAGCCTCCTAAGAATATATCCAAATCATGATATTCACATTTTATTAAAATAGGTAGAAATAGAATCTGTAATTTTTTAAATCAAATTTTCAAAGGGTGCCTTGATCCGTAAAAGTTTAAAATCTTTCCAGCACCCTATGATTGGTCTACTTTTCTAGGCTTCTCCAAACAAAGATTTGTAATGGAAACTCTGAAATGATGATTAATTCCAGGGTGGAAGATAGTTTTTTGTCCAGTCTTGATGCTGAGCTTCCTGGGTGATGAGAGGAAAGCCTGTGGCATGTCAAGGTCATTGCCTTTTGAATCCCTGGTATCACTGGAATTTCGAGGCTTGTTCCCACGCAGATCAAACCACCCCTGAGAAGGCTGGGATGACAGTAAGCACAGGTGTTATGAATGCCTCACTAATCTAGGTGAGTACTGATCACAGAGGGCAGAGCCCCTCCAGCTCTCAGGATAATTCTGCACTTTGATTTGGAAAGCTTGAGAAAAGGACCATCCCAAAGAGTTAAATGCAGAAGTATTATTACTTTATTATGATGGCTATTTATGTCATAAATAGCATAAATAAGGCTGCTGGCTCACTTAGCCCCATGCGTTATTTTCAGCTCTGCAGCATTTAATCCCAGTTCCCATCATTTTGTCTTCATTTACGTATATCATTCCAGGAAAACATATTGTTTTGATTTCTTGCTTCTTGGAAGAGAAAAATTAGATGAAAGGAATGAGAGGAATTTAAAAGGCAAGAAAATGATATCTCCTTTGCTCTGCCTTAATGAATCGAGCAAGTGAAATTTTTCCTGTGATCTCCTCTCTGATTGGAGAGAAGGAAAAATGCTACCAGGCAAAAGCAAGAAAAGGGAGTGGGTGATGGAGGAGTTTCCTGTTTCTGTGATATGCAGTGTTTTTTTCAGAAGTCCTTAACTGTACTTCTGTTTCTGAGCATGCTTGTGTTTTCCTTTTTTGTCATTTGAAACTCTTGGGAAGAGAGCATGCCTCCCTGTGAAACCTGTGTAGTACATTCCCCTGAGGTCTGGGGCATCAGCCTGGCTGTTTGTGGCTTTCTGAGACTGTGGGTCTAACCCCTAGACCCTCAAATGAATGATTAAAGTAGTTACTGTAAGGAGAATGGAAAGCTCCTTTCCACCATCCCCAGCCTTTTTGAGGTGAAAGTGAAAGTGAAGTAGCTCTGTTATGTCCCACTCTTTGTGACCCAGGCTCCTCTGTCCTTGGGGATTCTCCAGGCAAGAATACTAGAATGGATTGCCATTTCCTTCTCCAGGGTATCTTCTCAACCCAGGGATCAAACCTGGGTCTCCCTCATTGCAGGCAAGCTCTTTACCCTCTGAGCCACCACGCAAGCCACTATTGAGGCTCTATTTATATTTATTTATAATCAATCAATAAAAATGTGTATATTTAAGGTGTACAGAGTGATGTTTTGATATATATATATATATATATATATATATATATACACATTGTGAAATGATTACCATCAAGCTAATTAACATGTCTGTTGCCTCACATAGTTCCCTTTTTTGTGTATGTGGTGAGAACACTTAAAATTTACTCTTTTAGGGTGTGGAGAAAGAGGATCCCTCTACTACACTGCTGGTGGAAATGACAATTAGTGCAGCCACTGTAGAGAACAGTATGAGGATTCCTTAAAAAACTAAAAATAGAACTACCATATGATCCAGTGATCCCACCCCTGGGCATGTATCTGGAGAAAACAATAATTTGAAAAGATATGTGCACTCTAGTGTTCATAGCAGCACTATTTATAATAGCCAAGACATGGACTCAACCTTAGTGTCCATTGACAGATGAATGGATAAAGAGGATGTGGAATATATACCTAGTGAAATACTACTCAGCCATAAAAAAGAATGAAATAATGCTGTTTGCAGCAACATGGATGGACCCAGAGATCATCATACTAAGTGAAATAAGTCAGATCAAGAAAGACAAGTGTCGTATGATATCACTTATCTGTGAAATCTAAAAAAGATGATACAAAAACGTATTTACAAAATGGAAACAGACTCACAGACATAGAAAACAAACTTATGGTTATCAAAGGGAAAAGATGGGGAGGGGTAAATTAGGAGTTTGGGATTAAAATATAGACACTACTGTATATAAAATAGATAACCAATAAGGACCTACTAGATAGCACAGGCAACTATATGCAATATCTTGTAATAACTGATAATGGAAATAATCTGAAAAAGAATGTATGTTTATCTATATCTATCTGAATCACTCAGCTGTACACCTAAAACTAATACAACATTGTAAGTCAACTATATTCCAATAAAAATGGAAAAAAAGTTGTCAAAAAAATCACTGCAGATGGTGACTACAGCCATGAAATTAAAAGACGCTTACTCCTTGGAAGAAAAGTTATGACCAACCTAGACAGCATATTCAAAAGCAGAGACATGACTGTGCCAACTAAGGTCCATCTAGTCAAGGCTATGGTTTTCCCAGTGGTCATGGATGGATGTGAGAGTTGGACTGTGAAGAAAGCTGAGTGCCGAAGAAATGATGCTTTTGAACTGTGGTGTTGGAGAAGACTCTTGAGAGTCCCTTGGACTGCAAG
>SJYV01039380.1:168863-194006 GCA_006410875.1 Neotragus pygmaeus | reverse complement strand
TCAGGAGAAGAAGGGGACGACTGAGGATGAGATGGCTGGATGGCATCACGGACTCGATGGACGTGAGTCTGAGTGAACTCCGGGAGTTGGTGATGGACAGGGAGGCCTGGCGTGCTGCTATTCATGGGGTTGCAAAGAGTCGGACACCACTGAGCAACTGAACTGAACTGAACTGAACTGTCAAAAAAGGTTTACTCTCTGAGCAGAGAGTAAAAGCAGAGTAGAATAGTGCTTGCCAGGGGTGGTGGGACAGGGGAAATGGGGAGATGCTGGTCGAAGGGTACAGTTCCAGCTCTGCAGGATGAATAAGCTCTGGAGATCTAAGGCACAGCATGGTGACTAGTTAGGAACACTGCACTGTGTGCCTGAGGTGTGCCGTGCAGTGTTCTCGCTGTGGGCTCCTTCCTAGCCCTGCACTGCCACTCTCTGCAAGTGTGGCCTTGGGCTACAGTCTTCTTCGCTCTCCTCATTCTCAATTGTACAGCTGCTTAACCATGGTTGAAGTTGTCAGTAATCGCGGAGTCCCAGTACCATCACCAGAAGGCTTTGGGACAGAGGGCTGTTAATTGTTCAGGCATAGAGAGTTAACCTCCCAACTTTTACAAAACATTGGGATGTCTGAGAGACCCCATAATGGGGCAGGTCAGTGACAGGCTTCAGTTCAATTCCAGTTCTGCCCCTTACAGTGTGGCCTTGGGCAGGTGTCAATGTGAAGGTATCGTGGGGTATCATCCTTGCAAACAGGGAGGTGCACCTATGATAGAGATCGCCGTTCTTATTATTACTGGTATTAACTGTACGACTATGTTATGGTTGTCCTATTGGTAGCAGTATTTGTGTCTGGGGAAAGGAGGATTGGATATGTCCTCTGGACACCATCCAGGATTAAACCTGCCCTTTCAGGAACAGTGACGGCTCTGTGCACACGTGGCCTTTCAGGGCTGTATTTTGACAACCGCTCAATTACCCAGATAGCTGAAAAATGTCAGCCGTGGATCCCGATGCATTATTGATGTTGGCCCTTTGCTTCCAGCGGCATTGCACGCTCCTTGTCTGCCGAGAACAGGAAGGGTATTCTCTTTCTGTTCTGTCCCTTGGAGGCAGGCCAGGGTGGAATCCTGCTGCAAAATGTTACTTCCCTCCAAAGGTGAAAAGCGTGAGTCACATCTGGTAGTCCTGGTGGGGTGATTTCCGCGCAGCCTCTCCTCCGCGGGCTTCTCCCTGCCCCGCTTCATGGGTGATTAAAGGCAGGGCATCACGCTCTCCTCCGCGGGAGAGTGAGGTCAGAGCCCGCGGTGCGAAGAGGGATTTTCCTCTGCTTTGCAAACACCCGGCGACGTCACGGAGCCTCGGGGGCGCTATCCGTTGCGGCGGTGAAAGCGCGGCTGACGGGATATTGATTCATTCGGCGCGGGGGTGCTCGGCAGCTGAGACAAATCGGGCCTCCTGCCTGGGGCTCCGGCCGCCTTGGCGACCCAACGACCAAGAAACGCGTGGCGGAGTGTTTGCCAGCGCCAGGCGGGATGGCCTCGTCCCGCGGCACAAAATGACGTGGGCCCGGCTGCTGCCAGGAGCCCAGAATAATGTGTTCACGTGTACTTTCGCAGAGCAAACTCAGATAAGCTCGCAAATGTAAGCACCTGCTTAATTGGTTAAAAAAAAAAAAAGTTCAGTCACAGCATTTTCCCAAGTCCTTTTGCTTTGGCATATCCCGTAGCTTTCTCAGGAGTGGTTTTTGTTCCTTCCTCCCCTCCCCTTTTCTTTTGTGTTTTAAATGGTTTATAATGATGCATTTATTAGTCGTGACTTCCAGAGCTAGATAGTGAAAGTGGGAGGTAGACTGTCACTGAAATTCTAATCAGAATCTATAATCAAGCCTCCCTTGCCAGTATTGTGACATAAACACAGTTTCATTCTGGTGAGAACGTTTCTAAAAGCCACGGTTATCAAATAAAGCTACGGAGGTCACCAGTAGTAAATGACCAGCCCTCTGTCAATAAATCCTTAACCAAGTTTGGCTTTGCTGTGGGAGGTGGACAGGTTTTTGAAAAGGTCATGCGTTAAAATTTCCTCTCTGATTAGCTGGCTCTGGAACACAGGCACAGAAAAATCCTGCAATGAATTAGTAGGAAGTGGTCCCAGTCTCAGGCAATCGGAACATCTTTAGGGATTGCTTAGCATTGATCTGGCAGAAATGGTTGGTTTCTGGTGGACTGAATCATATACTATAGAATTGGAGTACATATGGAAAATTATTATGAACACTAAAATTATGATCATTAAAATTTTGACTTCCAGGACAGATGAGATGGACTTCTGCACAAAATGCAGAAGGCACGTATGCTGGGCTGTATGGATGGGTGAGATGGAGACGGGTTTTCACAGATGCTTTTGTGCTTGGGTTGGGAAACGGAAGTAGTAAATGAAATCTTTCTTATTTAGAGACTAATTGATTCGGAAAGCTCTGTTCGGTTTACCCATAGTGAAAGCAGAGAGGCATCTAACAGGACCTTGTTGACTTGATTGGAGGTATTTTCAAGGACTTAGAACTCTTCCCTTTGAGCGCTTTAGTTAAAATTTTCAAGTGCTTCCTAAATCCCACTGAAGACAGTAATGTTTTGTTTCTTTATTTACATTAGCCAGGCTGTGGGGAAATCACGTAAGGCTCACTGGAGGGTCCACTTGCTTCCATGGTGGTAATAGAGGCACCCAGTGCTTTTAGAGTTTTTTCCTAATTTGCTTTGCATGCTAATGACTTTTCAGTTGCGTCCATAAGTTTCCGTTCTTCTCCATAAATCAAGTCCCACTCCTTGCTTATAGGAGTCAGTTTCTGTTGTGGAAGTAGAAATGTAAGCATATATCAACCTGTGATTGGTCTGACAGCCTGTACCTGTGAAAGATTATGGGCCAAATCAAGGTGCCTTCAGGGTCTTTTTTATGAGCATGAATCTGTCAAAAATGTGTGGGTGAAAGGCATTCATAGAGACGTTGTTCTTTTACTCTCCTGGGTCTTAAAAACCCTTTCACTACTGAGAATCACAGGGACTCGAATAGACCACTTAAATGTCCCCAAGGACAATTTCAAAAATACTGTCAGGAGTAGTTAATATCTCTCATTCCCTTTGTGTGCTGAATCACACAGAAAGTAACATTTAACTTCTCTGGAGGTGAAGCTGCCAAATAACCAGAAGTTAACCTTTTATGCACCAAAATGTAATCTGGGCTTTATTGCCTTTCCCTGGATAATCCCACAGTGGCTTCTGATGTAGTTGAAGCTTCATTTGTTTCCATGGCTCAGATTTGCTCTTTGAGTATAGTTTATATGGCAGGAATCATCTTGGACTGTAAATGAAGTAAATTTTACAGTCCTCTGAGAAGCCCATTTGGTCATTGATCAGTTGGTTTGTTGCATAACTCGAGGGACAGTGATGGACAAGACACTCGTGATCTTTGTCGTCCAGGAGAGTAGTCTAGTGAATCCTATAGTAACCCTGTGCTTGGCCGCTCAGTTATGTCTGACTCTTGTGACCAGATGGACTGTAGCCCGCCAGGATCCTTTGTCCATGGTGATTATCCAGGCAAGCATACTGGAGTGGGTTGCCATGGCCTTCTCCAGGGGATCTTCCCAACCCAGGGACTGAGCTCAGGTCTCCTGAATTGCAGACAGATTCTTTACCATCTGAGCCACCAGGGAAGATCTACTCTATTCTGATGCTAGCGATTTTTGTATGTATGGGCTATGCATACTCTTTGTTGTTGTTGTTCAGGTAGAAACCCTACCAATAAGGAAATGAATTCATCATCACTGATGAATTAGTTCAGGATAATCACTGGATTTTGGGTACTGGAGCTCATGTGTCTGGGGTCCCTCCTCAGTTCAGGTCACTTCCTGAGATCATTTAGCATCTTTGATTAAGCCAGAGGATATTCTTGCTCCTTTCCAGCCATTATTCACATAGCAACTAGTGATCCTTCATAAACACACATCTCTTGTAATCCCTAATGATTTTCCATTTCTCTTCAAGAGAAAGTGAAGTGAAGTTGCTCAGTCGTGTCCGACTCTTTGCGACCCCATGGACTGTAGCCCACCAAGCTCCTCTGTCCATGGGATTCTCCAGGCAAGAATACTAGAGTGGGTTGCCACTTCCTTCTCCAGGGGATCTTCCTGACCCAGGGGTCGAACCCAGGTCTCCCGCATTGCAGGCAGACGCTTTAACCTCTGAGCCACCAGGGAAGCCTGCAAGAGAAAGCTGGCCCATAAATCTGCCCTCAAGACTGTTGTGGCTCCACCCAACTGCTTCCACCACTCAACTCCAGGCCAGTCTTCCCTTTGCCAGGTCCCTCCTCCAGTCACAAGTTGCCTCCTTCCAATTCCGTGATCCATCAAATGCGTCTTTCTGCCTCAGAATCTATGCCTATGCTGTCCCTCTTTATCAGAAATGCTTTTCTTGGGCTTATTACTTGGGTGACTGCTTTTCCTCCTGCAGGTCTTGGCTCAGATGTTACCTGTTCACAGAGGCCATCCCTGACCACTTAGGTGGACCAAAGATGGCTGTAAAATCTGTATTACTTCCACCCCTCCCCTTTGCCTTGGAAGGTAGTGTTTATTTCTATTGCCTTTGAATTAGAGCTGGGCCCCATGGTTGCTTTAATCAGCCAAATGCAGCGGAAGTGATGCTGTGCCAGTTCTGGGGCTGGCCTTTAAGATGACTGGCAGCTTCTACTTCCTCCCTCTTAGAACACTTGCTCTTGCAATGCAGTTGCCATCTAAAGAAGTCTCAACAAGCCACATGGAGAGAGCATGTAGAAAGAGTAGGGGGGAGGGGAGAGAGAGAGAGAGAGAGAGAGAGAGAGAGAGAGAGAGAGAGAGAGGGAGATCCTTGCCGGGGCCTCAGACATGTGAGTACAATCACATTGGACTGGATATTCTAGCCTGATAGCCATCTGACTGTAGCCTCATGAGAGACCCCTAAACAAGACCAGCAGAGGAACTGCCTGGTCAACCCACAGAAGCATGAGAGATAAAAGCTTTGTTTGCTGTTGTTTTGAGCCTCTACATTTTAGCAGGTGGTTTGTTATAGAGCACTAGCTGGTTGAAATTCTTGACCTTTTTATACATAGGTTCCACTCCCGTTGTTTTCTATACTGGAGAAAACAGTTTCTGATTATTTTCTTTTCAGCACTTTTCACAATTTATAATGATGTGTTTATTGTTTTATAATCCATTCAGCATCTGGTACCCTAATTAGGCAGTTGCCTCATGGTGTAGGCACCTGTCTCTTATACACATCTAGATGTGTATAAGAGACAGNGATTCTCCAGGCAAGAATACTTGAATGGTTTGCCATTTGACCACATTATACACACATACAAATGTATTCTGGGCACTCTCCATTCATCTTTCAGGGAATCTTTTTTTTGGATGCATGTAATTTCAAGGACTTTACATTTTATTCCTTAAGTTCTAAGGCAGTGTTAAAAGACTTTAAGCTAGAGAGTAACAAAAGGAGATCTTAATTTTAAGATGGCTATTCTGGAAGAAGTCTGGAGGACAGGTTGGAGAAGAGACTTGAGGCCTGGAGATGAGTTGGAGAGGATTCTTCAGTGACAGTAGTACCACTAAGGAGGAAAGAATAGGAGCCACGTTTGACATTAGAAAGGAGCAGAGAGAGAGAGAGAGAGAGAGAGAGAGAGAAGTTGTCTTCCAAGTTTGTTTTGCCTCAGATGTGTTAGTGAGTTTGGTGTCTTTGCCTTGTTAGAGACCACAGAGAGAAGCGTGGGCTTGGATGCACAGAATAATAAATTTGGGTTTAGATGTGGTGAACTGGATCATATCTTGGACCACCTTTGGAAGGTCCAAGCAGCTGTTAGTAATAACAGCCTAAAAAACATGGAGAGACCTTTGGCCTGGAGCCTAAGGTCTGAGAGTTTTTATCTGTGAGTTAAAACCTTGCAAAGAGATGAACAGGGAAGAGGGGCTTCATCTGAATCTCACTAATAAAGCAAATCCAAAAGAGTAATGTAAAAAAAATTTTATTTCCCATAGATTACATATTTTAGGGTATTAATTGGGCCTTCCACTCTCCCATTTAATTGCAAATGTCAGAAAGTTCAGCATATTTTTATTGGATTGCTGTTATATATTGGATATTNAATAAAGCAAATCCAAAAGAGTAATGTAAAAAAATTTTATTTCCCATAGATTACATATTTTAGGGTATTAATTGGGCCTTCCACTCTCCCATTTAATTGCAAATGTCAGAAAGTTCAGCATATTTTTATTGGATTGCTGTTATATATTGGATATTAGGAGCTTCAGAAGAGATATGAAAATATTAGAAAAAAAGCCCTGCTTTTGGAAAACTTATAATCTAGTTAAGGAGACAAGACAATTCTTTATAGAGGTGAAAAGTTAAAAAAAAGACAAAGTATGGACAAAAATATTTAATTGCTGGATAAATGACATTGACACAATGTCCTAGGATTTAGAGAAGGAAGACATTTGTGTTTGAGGGACTGTTTTTGAATCTTTTTTCTCCTAATAAAGATGGATTGTCTCCCTGAATTATGTTCTTAATGTATATGGAAGGGGAGAAAGAGGTGAATATCAAAAAGGGTTAAGTAGATTCTTAAATTTAGAATGGAAATTTCTATACTTGAATACTAATACAGTATATTAGTACATCGTCACTTGCTGTCATAATTTGGTTGTGCTAACTTACTAGCTAATTGGGCTTCCCTGGTGGCTCAGAATGTAAAGAATCTGCCTTCAGTGCAGGAGACCTAGGTTTGATCCTTGGGTTGGGAAGATCCCCTGGAGAAGGACATGGCAACCCATGCCAGTATACCTGCCTGGAGAATCCCCAAGGACAGTGGAGTCTGATGAGCTACAGTCCATGGGGTCGCAAACAGTCAGACACAACTGAGCAACTAAGCATAGCACTAGCTAATTACAACTCAGTATTTTGCAACCAAGTGTTTAATATTTTGATGGCTCTACAGCCTCTTGTCTTTTGAGAAGTAGCCCTACGCACAGAGATTTCTTCATTTCTAGCTCCATTTTCTGTCTTCAATTTTCTTTGGTTCATTTTCCTTGGTTCCAGTTTCCTCTTATGGAGGGAAAGTGCTCACATGACCCACCTCATAGCTTTTGGAGGGACAGCTAAGAAAAATAATGATTAAAAGTGAGGCAGATTTCTATAGCTTTGCTTAAGACCCCTTGTATTGACCGGTAGAATCATGTCCATCACAAGATGGGTTTGCAGCAAAGACAGGAACCTGGGGGCTAGGTGGGGTCGTTTCCGCTATTTTAAAGGCAGAAAGAGACCACGACCCAAGAAACCAAATGGAATGAGGCTCTTGTCTTGGACCTTGTGGGGACCGCTGGGTGTGAGCCAGGCAGAGAGACTAGGAGCTCGGCGCCTGCCCCTGCAGAAGGGCCCGGTGGAGCTTGGCTGGTGGATGGAGTTCCCTACACCTTGCAGGAGGCCATCCTGATGTATAGGCTTGTGCAGTGGGTGCAGCCTTGTGCTGCTGCTCCCGAGTGCCCCATGGCACACGCACTGGACCTCTGACTCTTGGAGCTCCCATAGTTCTGCCAGAGTGCTCACCCTTCACATCACCTCTGCCTCATTCATGGCCTTCTATCCTGACAGCTCTTTGCCTGCTAATTTGTTTCGGTCGTATCCAACTCTCTGTGACCCCATGGTCTATAGCCTGTCAGACTCCTCTACTGTAAGACGTCTTCATGAAATTTTCCAGGCAAGAATATTGGAGTGGGTTGCCATTTCCTACTGCAGATCTTCCTGATCTAGGGATCAAATCTGTGTCTCTTAAGTCTCCTGCATTANTGGTCTATAGCCTGTCAGACTCCTCTACTGTAAGACGTCTTCATGAAATTTTCCAGGCAAGAATATTGGAGTGGGTTGCCATTTCCTACTGCAGATCTTCCTGATCTAGGGATCAAATCTGTGTCTCTTAAGTCTCCTGCATTAGCAGGTGGGTTCTTTACCATTAGCGCCACCTGGGAAGCCATCCAAAACTGGTCCTCCCACCATTCTTTTCCACTCTCTTCCAAAGGCCTATTGCAGGGACCCAGTATTCAATGTTCAATTAAAATATAGCTTTCCTTTCCCTTGAGGCCACTAGAAGCATGAAAATCAACTTGAGGATGTATTTTGGCTGAAAGTCACTAGTGGACATTATTCCAAAGAACATTAAATACTATTTATACAGATTCCAACCACTTGAAATTCTTAAATAATCAAGACTTTTCCTACATTTTAGAGACACTGAATAAATCCAGCAGTGGAATATTAGTCTACTAATATTAAAACTACTCTCCAGTGTGTTTTAGTAGTTCAAATTCAGATTGATATCCCCCCCTTTTTTTTCTCTACTTCTCTGACTCTTGTCTGAAGATGGCTCTAAGAGGTCTTCAGTTCAGTTCAGTTCAGTTGCTCAGTCGTGTCCGACTCTCTACGACCCCATGAATCGCAGCACGCCAGGCCTCCCTGTCCATCACCNCATGGACGGAGGAGCCTGGTAGGCTACAGTCCATGGGGTCGCAAAGAGTCGGACACGACTGAGCGACTTTCTACTTTTACTTACTATACTCTTCTAGGTTGCTACTTGGAGCCTGGTCTGTTACTATGAGAAACTATAAACATTTTCATGAACAGCATCCTTTGTAGCTGATTTGTGAAATATAAGGGCGAATTATTGTAAATCAGGGCTTCCCAGGGAGTGTAGTGGTAAAGAATCTGCCTGCCAATGCAGGAGACACAGGTTCGATTCCTGGGCCAGGAAGATACCCTGGATTAGAAAACGGCAACCTACTCCAATATTCTCGCCTGGAAAATTCCCTGAACTGAGGAGCCTGGCGGGCTTTATGCCATGGGGTTGCAGATTGTTAGACATGACTGAGCGACTAAGCACACACAGCACATTGTAAATCATGCCTCATAAATGCTTAGAACTGCCATTCTGCCTATGAAACCACTGCTGAAATTAGTCATGGTTAGAAAAATGAAAGAATTGTTCAAAGCACTTGTTTCTCGGAGTTTGGATAGTTTCAGTGAAGGTAACTGTAGCTGAGGAGAATGCTCAACCTATTCATTCAGTTGACTGTGGAGCTCTGAATGGTCTCTAGGAGTGCATCTGCTAGGTGAGTGGGTTTTTTTTCCCCCTGTAATTTGAGCATTGACCTTACTTTTGCCATATTTAAATTGCTGAAATTTACAGAGTGTATGTCCAGACAGGAGCCTTCTCTAGATGATTCTATTGTGAGAGAAGATTTTAGAGGAAATAAGAAGGACTTCTGCTTTCAAGGAGCTGTTGGATTAACATTCACCTGAAATTATAAATGACCAACGGCTGCTTTCTGCCAGGAGTAGGTTATGATAACAAGTTGGGAGGAAGACAGAAGGAGTGCTATGGGAGTAGATAGGAAAGGCTTAAAAAACGTTAGACTGGCCTCTGAAGTTAAACTTGGCAGAAGATACATTTTTGTTCTGGCTAAATCTACATGGGAAAAATAGAGTAGAAAATTCAAGCATCTCTCTGGGTAATTCAATTAAAAACCCACCCCTCCTCTGGTTTCAGGAATATATCTGCAGAGGGAGATTTTGTCCCAATCCTTTGGATTTATCTCCCTTCTGGCAGTGTTGTCACAGATACTAAGAAATATTTTTGTTGTCAGCTTTTCTCATTGATGTTTATCTAAGCAGGAGCCAGGCTTCCAGGAAGGAGGTCACAAAAATCTCTCCTGTTCCCACCCACACAGTTTTACTGTACTTAGAACACTGTAAGTGTAAGTAAATATGTGAATGGAGGGATAGATCACTTATGCAAAAAAGTACTGTTTGGACTTCTACAAGTGTGGCATTTACTTTCTATTTTCTTTCTCTAACAGCCTTTCTATATTTTTTCACTGGTGCCACTGATGGGCTCACTGCCCATCTGTAAGCAGTGGATGCTAAGCTAGAGGGAAATAGTGCTTGATCTGCTCACAAATAATGCTTTTCAGAGGAAGGTTTCAGCTTTCTTTTGGGAGGGGTCATATTTTGGGGCCTATTAGACAGTAATCTGAGTGCTGGAATTTTTAACCCAGACCCAGGAGAGAAGCAGGCATGACCAGGAGATTTGGATATTTGTGTCTGAACAGCTGTCTGCAGGCAAATGATGGGGCTGGGGCTGGGGAGCGATGAAGACACAGGCCTGTGAGAATGTGGGCGCCTTGGGGACTGCGTGGAGTGACTGTGAGTTGTTGCTGGTACAGATGGGACTTCCTGTGGGGTCGTGTGTGTGTGTGTGTGTATGTGCATGCTCAGTGGCTTCAGCTGTCTTTGACTCTTTACGACCCCATGGACTGCAGCCCTCCAGGCTCCTCTGTCCATGGGATTTTACTGGCAAGAATACTGGAGTGGGTTGCCATGCCCTCCTCCAGGGGATCTTCCCAGGGATCAAACCCATGTCTCCTTTGTTTCCTGTATTGCAGGTGAATTCTTGACCACTGAGCCACTAGGGGTTGTGTAGTTTGAACTAAATCTTCTCTTTAGAGATTTCTCTTTCTGCCACAACCAAGCCAGCACTAGATAGAAACACATTTGCTCCCAGAAATGAGTTAAACATTGAATATCTTATGCACAGCTCTGTTTCAGGTGAACATGCTCTCAGTTTTCTGATTCACCATCCTCAACCCCACACCACTCTCTCCAAGTTTTCCTTCGTTTGACTTTGATCGCATCACTAGTTTAAACATACTGGAATTCTATACTTTGGGAGTTGCTGTCCCCAAACATGATCTTAATTTTCTAAGAGCCCTAAATGAAAGAGTATGAATCTATAGGACAATTTTCCCCAATAGACAATCTGGCAGAAAAATTCTTTAGAAAATTGAAGCAGAAACAAATCTTTCCTAATTGTTGGGTTATTCCAGGTGAAAGTGAGTTTATGTCATTTCATTATTTTTTGTTCTGCCTTGGATCTTTGGCAGAGCAGGAAAATAGAATCGTTGCCCACATGGTTTTTCATTCTGTAGCTTATCAGTTAAATATTTGAGCGAGTAAGAGAAGAAAGACTCACTTTCTCTGGTAGCTTTTGCTCCTCCCCTCAAATGGTCTGCTTGAATGTGCCAGGAGATTGCTATATATATATGTGTGTGTGTGTGTGTGTGTGTGTATTCCCCCCCCCTCCCCTGCCCATTGGTATTTACTTGTTAAAAATATGGGAGGACTTCCCTGGTGGTCCAGTGGTTAGGGTTCTGTGCTTCTACAGCAGGGGGTGGAAGTTCGATCCCTAGTTGGGGAACTAAGGTCCCATGTGCTGAGTGGTGTGCCCATAAATAAATAAAATTTTACAAAGTAATAAAGCAACAGGAAGATCAAAATAAAATTACATTAAAAAATTAAAAATGGGAAAATCCATTAAGCAATTAATATATATAGCTTTGCAAATCTAGGTTTTAACATGGATATCATGGAATATGAAATCACTGGTAGAAATGAGAAGAAATATATAGGGCCTTCCATTTTCAGCAGCATCTAAAGTAGTCTGTACAAATGGTTTAAGACAGATTCAGTGGAATTTCCTGGGGATATTCAGTTCTGTTCAGTCTGTACCTCATATGCCACTAAAAAACAAAACTAGAGGATCAGATGATCATTCAGGTCCTTGCTTATTTCACGGGTATTTGTGGCATTTTATCTCAGTCCACTTTCCCATGAATGAGCCACATGTGACCTGAACATGTGAGAATGTGTATTTAATTCCGAGTCTTGCTGTGTGCTTTTTTTTTTTCTGAGTCTGTCCCCCAATCTCCTCTCCCTTGAGAGAACTGAGGCCTGAGAACCAAAATTTCCAAAGCTGTCTGTGCATCAGTAGCAGTAGTGATCTCAGGAAGGATGGAGATGGAATCTGATGGGATCTGGAGCAGTGTGAGTCATTATTGCCAAGAAACCCCAGAGAAGATTTCAGGCAGAACTGGAATTCTCACCATGCATGTGGAGTTGTTGCGTATTCCATTTCCCAGAACAGAAAACCTTCTTGTGTTCAACTGGGAGGTATCTTGCTGTCAACCTGGAGCCTAAGCACAAGTTTTGGTTTTTCTGAGCCAGATTGTTTGAATATTAAACCTATTTATAAACATCATTATGGCAGTAACCATATGGCTCGTACTCAGAGATACTCACTTTAAAGAAGTGAGACTGCCAGGCACTTCATGATTTAACCTCAATGCTTAATTGGCTCTCACTCACCCAGGCTATCAGGAAGGATTCCCAGGTCCTCTGTTTGACATTGCAGTGTGTGAAACTTACATGTGGTTGTAGGTGTGTCCAGTATTTTGGAAACTCCTAGCTACCAAAAAGCAAACAAAGCTCTTTAAAAGCATCCTCGCTCTCGCCACTCCGTTGTTTCTTGTTATTTCCTTGCTGCGTCTGCTCAGCTCTTGGCTTTACTGTGTTTACTGTGGCTGGAACCACTCCTTTAGTTGGCCTGGTTTCATCCCTTCTCTCTCTGACCGGGGCCAAGAGAGGTAAAATGAAGTTCAAGGTCTAGAAGTTAAGGGTCTAGATGACACAGTCATGGACAGCTTTAAGAAAACTTTTTAAATATCGGGGGTCAGTGCTCTTTGATTTTTGATATTGCTCCTGCCTCGGTAGCCACTTGTCAGAATGTGTTCAGCTGGACATAAAGGGACTGAAGGCTTCTGGGGGAGCTCATCACTTCCCCTGTTCTGTACACGTGCCTGTACACATAACATGTACACACTATTTGATACTTCTTAGGCAATCCACAGCTCCATAGCAACATTCCAGACTTAAACAAATATTGATTTTTCAGTGGAGACCAGGAGTCCTTTAATTTGCCTAGCAGGTGAATGGATATGGTCCATCACTGATTCTAGCTATAGCATGACATCTCTGTGCTTAGTTGTAACTTCTAGAGGATGCTTAGGGAGTCTGTGTAAGCAACTCACTGGGCTTTANGCTGCTGCTGAGTTGCTTCAGTCGTGTCCGACTCTGTGCGACCCCATAGATGGCAGCCCACCAGGCTCCCCTGTCCCTAGGATTCTCCAGAACACTGGAGTGGGTTGCCATTTCCCTCTCCAATGCATGAAAGTGAAAAGTGAAAGTGAAGTTGCTCAGTTGTGTCCGATTCCCAGCGACCCCATGGACTGCAGCCTTCTAGGCTCCTCCATCCATGGGATTTTCTAGGCAGGAGTACTGAGTGGGGTGCCATTGCCTTCTCCAGGGATACAGTGGAGAGGCATATAAAAAACCTGCCTTTGGGGAGCTGAAATTCAGGTGGGTGATCTTTATTTCTCACTGTAAGGTCTTGAGAAAAATGCTCTGATTATTCCCATTTTACATATGAAGAAACTGAAGCTTAGGGGGGTCAAATATATGGTCCAACAATGTAGAGCTGAGTGCCATAGCCAAGATTGGAACACAGGTAGTTTACTCTATACCCCAAGCCCTAACTCATTAGGTCAACTGTTGGTTAACCTTGTTTCTTACCTATACGTTATAATTCAAACATGTAAATATTTCTGTGTGTTCATCCTATAGATATATATATCTATATATGTGACTATGTGTATATAGGTGTGTGAATATTTTATACATTTTTTTCTAATTGCAACCTCATTTAATGCTCATTGAAAATAGAAACGCTCATTTAAATAGAAAATATAGAAAATTAATGCAAGTAAAAATAAAAGTAGTGATTCACTCACCTACTACCCTGGGCTCATGCTTATATCACTCTGGTGTGTTTTCTTTGTACATATCAGGTCAAGATCACACTGTGGGTTTGATGCCATACATAGCTTACTTCATTTAACATGTCACATCATCATGTATGTTTTCATTTGAACAAAGTGTCATAGGTTGTAGGGATTCTTAAATTGACACGTCTGTGCCTTAAAAAAAAAAGCACGTGCAACTTACAGTTCTGTTAGCAAATCAGTGGCTTGGCTTCCTGGTGCAGTGACTGTAATGGGAATGTTGATGTGGAACCAGGGACAACTGGGAAGCATTGCCCTTCCTGGAGATGCTCCTGGGAGGTGCATTTTCCTCTCTCACCACTTCTTTTCCTCTAATCCCCTCCAGTAAATAGTCTTCTAAAACTCTTTTGAGGGTCTTTGAAATCTACAAAAGTTGACACAAACATGAAAAACATCAGGATACATTGGAAAATAAACTTTTATGGCCATTTCCTCCTTGAATGCCACAATGACCCAGGTGAGAGAGACAGGGCAGATGTAACCTCCCTCTGATAGATTGAGAAGCCGCATGCCCCAAAAGATTTGCCCCTGGCTAAATGAGGAACGTAAATAGGAGAGGTGGAGTAGACCTCCAGCCACTGTGCTTTCTGGGGACCAACCTCACAGCTGAGCCAGTGAGTAGTAAGTTCCTGATGCTCCTCTCACCGCTTTTGCTTTTAGACATTCCAATTGACCCCTCCCTCATTCCTTCCTTCTGTGAAGACCTTATGTCTGATCTTATGGTCTAGTTGCATGATTACACATTTATATTTTAAAAGCGTCTGCCCATTTATTCCTCAACAACCCCATGAACCTGCTGAAGGGCTGAGATTTGAACCTGGTTCTTGCTTGCTGTCTTGATCTCAACCAAAATGCTACAGTGCCCCCAGAGGGGAAAGGGCAGAACATCCTCTGGGGATGCTATGTATAACTGCTAAGACTGTGAGTCTATGCATTCAAGCACAACATTCTGTAACACAGAACTTTTAAGTGGGCTTTGAGATCCACCAGCCTCACAGAGAGAGCTTTCTACAGTGTTCACCCCTGTGTCCATCCCCACTGAAGCTTTTTCTCACCTACCACCTGCAGCAGACTCTCTTCTGATCTGTGTTTATGCTTCTTTTCCCACAGGAGGAAATATAAGAAAACGTCCCAGAGGTAAGAGCATCTCTCTGAGAAAGGAGAGCTGGTTGGTTGACTCCTCTGTGTCACAGTTCTTCACAAGTCAAGCTCATGATGGACATTCACTGTAATAAAAATTCTTGGTTCCTTCTCAGTGAGTTGCCTGCTTTATTTTCTAGTTGTTACTGTTGCTGTAATTAAAAATTGATTGCAGGCATTTGGTGTGGCACAGTAAGTGTATACCCTCACATAAGAGTGGGTCCAGTTGCTTAAAAACTCACTTCTGCTGAACTATCCAGTGATTTTACTAAACCTTGACCAGAGTGGGGCTGGACTGAGGGCAAGTATGTCAAGGGTTTTGGATGGGAGCACAGAAAGGTCTTCAAATGATTATTCAGGTTTTGGATTCTCCTAGGCTGATTTGCTGACAAAATGCTATTGAGCTCAAAACATAGATACAGATTCCTTTAAGGGCTGTCTTTTGATTTAACCATGAAAAGGGTAATTTAAAGTAAAATATCATGTCATCATTCTCCATTACTCTGTTTTATTACAAAGAGTTTGGAAAGCACATTCCATAGAAATAGAGCTGCTTAGGTCTTTTGTTTGCCAAGAAATAGAAGCCTATGGCTCAGTCTAAAAGGCTAGTGTCTGCTTTTCATTAATTGACTTTGGTATTGTGACTTTAAACAGGTTACATGAGATAAAAAATTACTGTTGCAATTAAAATCTTCCAGTAGGTTTCAACAGTGGTACTTTCAGGGCTTCTTTGGGGGCGTCAATGGTTAAGAATCCACTTGCCAGTGCAGGGGACATAGGTTTGATCCCTGGTCTGGGAAGATCTCATATGTTGCAGAGCAACCAAGCCCACGCACCATAACTGGAGGGTAGCCCCCCCGCCCCCTTGCTGCAATTAGAGAAAGCCTGCATACAGCAATCAAGACCCAGTGCAGCCAAAAACAAATACATAAAAATTTAAAAGTCTTTTAAAAATAGTATTACCTTCAGATGATGACTTTAATATGACCTTTTCTAGAGAGTCTTATCTCATAGTAGAGGCTCCTATGTCCTATGGCTTCTAAATAAAGTCAGTAATCCAAAGTAGTGGTGTCATCATTTGATATGCAGTGAGGAGGTACACAATCATTGAGACAAAATGAACTAAAACTTTAAAGCTTCCTAGGGGGTTGCTGTACTTCTCTAAATATAGTAAGCTTATAAAGATGGCCAATAATTCTGTCTTGTTCAGGTTCATCAGACTCATGGTAGTGATTGCATTTGAACCACTAAGAATGGTGTAAATGAATCACTCAGATTAGAGGGCATAATAGTCATCAGTAGTAAAAGGTAATTTATCATTTTTACAAGTGGTTAACTAGGGGTATAAGATGTTTCAGTGTTGCCTCAATTTTATTTTAAGGGGAGATAAATAGACAGGTAAGAGGGAGTTTTACAGGAGACCTGTTCAAACCTGTCAAGCTTCAAATTACTATGTCAACTTTTGAGGAAAGCATATTTTTGCATATCTCACATAAACATTGTTGCATTTTGATGTCAATGTGAAAAGACTGATTTTAGCTTATTAGCTTTGTTGAAGTGAAGTGCAAATTAATAGAGGCGTGGTTTGAGCTCTTCTGTTGTTAATCACATGCTGCTGCTGCTGCTGCTAAGTCGCTTCAGTCGTGTCTGACTCTGTGCGACCCTGTAGACGGCAGCCCACCAGGCTCCCCCATCCCTGGGATTCTCCAGGCAAGAACACTGGAGTGGGTTGCCATTTCCTTCTCCAGTGCATGAATGTGAAAAGTGAAAGTGAAGTTGCTCAGTCGTGTCCGACCCTCAGTGACCCCATGGACTGCAGCCTTCCAGGCTCCTCTTTCCATGGGATTTTCCAGGCAAGAGTACTGAAGTGGGGTGCCATTGCCTTCTCTGTTTTAATCACATACCTATCCTCATATGAAATAGATCCATGTCTGCTAATCTATCACCACTTTTATGGATTAGAACAAACGTTTTACTTTGCTCATGATTTTGTAGGTCAGGAATTCAGGAAGGACTTGTCTGGGTATCTTGAATCTGACACACCTGGTATCATCCAGGGCTGCTGGGGATATAGGGTCTACTTCCAAGATTGAGTCTTCATTTGCATTGGGGACTTTGGTGCTCCTCATTTCTTTTCTCTCTCCACATGGTTTTCATCCTCCAAAATGTTTCCATGAGCTTGAGCTTCTATGCAAGGTGATCTCAGGGGAGCTGAACTCTTAGCTGGCTTCTTAGGCCATGTGTTCCAAGAGATAAAGAGTAGAAGATGCTATCTCCCTGAAACTGGCTCAGTGGCACTTCTGCTGTATCTTATTGGTTAAGGCATTGCACAACCCATCCAGAGTTGAGAGAAGGGGACATAGATTATATCTCTTGATGAAAAGGTGTTAACGAATTTGAGGCCATTTTCATGTATCAAACCTTCAACCTTTTGCAGAATGATCTTGCTTGAGATCTTTTCCAGATATCTGTAAATTGGGAATCTATGGATACCTCATTTGATGAATGGTACACAGTTTGAAACATATCTTGATACCCCTCTCTGATGCTGGTATGTTTGAATATATGCTTGTCTCTCGGTTGATTCATTTGGACTGGGAATAGCTGTGACTCCTTTTTCATGTTCATTTCAGTTCAGTTCAGTCACTCAGTCGTGTCTGACTCTTTGTGACCCCATGACTATAGCATGCCAGACCTCCCTGTCTATCACCAAGTTTACTCAAACTCATGTCCATTGAGTCAGTGATGCCTTCCAACCACCTCATCCTCTGTTGTCCCCTTCTCCTCCCACCTTCAATCTTTCCCAGCATCAGGGTTTTTTCAAATGAGTCAGTTCTTCCTATCAGGTGGCTGAAGTATTGGAGTCTCAGCTTCAACATCAGTCCTTCCAATGAATATTCGGGACTGATTTCCTTTAGGATGGACTGGATTTTTCATGCTAGGGACAGGCATACTAGTGTGGATTCAGCTGGTCAGTTGAATTCTAAGTGTAGTTACTGTTAATAATGAGTCAAGTAGAGTTGGTGGCTTCATGTAGGAAAATGAAATGACTCAAATGTTACATTAAAAAAGTTTAAATCTTATAGGTTTGCTTTGATCAAGAGGGGAAAGACAGCCTAAGATACACAAATCATCTACCTTTGTTTAAAGTTTTCTTGCTAAGTTTAATTTCATTTCACTCATGTATTTATTTACCTTCAAAAGCAATGATAAGAAAAAAATCCACTAGCTTGCAAAGTCATCATTATCCAACTACAACCCAACTGAGGTAGACATCTTTCTTTACATTTTTCATAGGCTAGGCAGATCTTAGTAGCCCACAAGAAGGATATTTTGAGGATAGTGATTATACTGAGCCTCACATTTAGTGTTAAGGAAAATGTATTCACCTCTTTCAAGAGTAGAATTTCAATCAAAAGAGTGGTGTTACAAGTACTCTTTACTGGGTTTAGCAAGGGCATCTGTAGGTAGGAGGTAAGCCTCTCCCTGCATGGAAAGCCTTATTGGATTGAGCTTTAAATCAACACAATTAAAGGGAACCATCCTTTGGCTTTATGAATGGGTCTTGTCCATGAAGGCCAATCATTTTGAGAGATTTGCTGAAGTGGTGAAATGGCAATTTGACAGCTAGAGAGGATGACACGGGAAGCCTGCTTCCCTGTGAAATTCTCGTCAGGTCGTTTTCAGTACAGGTACAGCTTCAGGATATCAGGTCTGGCTATGAGAAGTTTATATCTTTGAGAAAGCATGCCAGACCATGCATAAAGTAATCACAGATACTTACAGATAATCTAATATTTCTGGGCTACTCCTAAATAAAAAAACTGTTACAAGGGATGATGTAGTAAGTTAAATCTATGTTAGAAGAGCTTCCAACACACACACACACACACACACACACACACACACACGAACACACACTCACTGTATTTCAGTGTGTGAGGGGAACTGTGACTGTTCAGCATAATTCCAGGCAGAGGTACAAGGAAAGACGTATCCACACACCTGAGAGACCTCCATGGACTATTGTTCTGTTTTCATATGGCTGAACAGTGGAAATACTTTGGTCAAGATGGCCAGGAGTTAGAGTTTTAAGGTCACCAGATGGCGAAACCCTCATTACTGTGAAGGTTTTTGTTAATTTGTTATTAATCCTAGCTCTATTTAGCTCTTTTAGTGGAAGTTCTGGTTCTGACTCTGTCTGATTGATGTACATATGTCATAATCCTAGACATTTCTATGAGCAATTAACTTGAGCCAAACTTGTCTCTCTTGTTAGTTGATATTAGATTGATAGTTACATGCATAGTACTTTGCAATAATCTCCCATTTTAACAAAAGTTTACTTAATATTTGCTATTGATATATACTTAAAAATACTGGAAATAAGAACATATATGTGAAATAACCTCTGTGAAGAGGTACACAGGCTTGTAGACATGCCTGCTTGCTCAGTCACTCAGTTGTGTCCGATTCTGTTACCTTATGGACTGTAGCCCTCCAGGTTGTTCTGTCCATGGAATGCTCTGTCCAGGCAAGAATACTGGAGTTGGTTGCTATTTTCTACTCCAGGGGACCTTCCTGGCCCGGGGACTGAACCCACATCTCCTACATTGCAAGGGTTCTTTACCACTAATGCCACCTGGGAAGGCTTGGGATTATTAGGTGTGACTGTGGAAAAAAAATATAATAAAATATGGTAAGTGCTACAATAGATGTAAATATTGAATGCTATTTGGAACAATTAGGTCTTTGGTGAACATATTTAAATTATTGTATACTCTTCTGTCACTAGATCACAAAGAGACCCTACAGTGTTTTTTTTTTTTTTAATATTGATGGTGTTTAGAAGTATAAGTATATTAAACTCTAATGAGATAGTGGAATATTTTTGGTTTTCTTCATGTCTTCAGTTACCTTAAAAGTGTGTGTTTTGCTGAATCTTTAGGTTTTTCTCTAAAGGGCTGCTGCTGCTGCTATTAAGTCGCTTCAGTCGTGCCCGACCTTGTGAGACCCCATAGACGGCAGCCCACCAGGCTTCCCCATCCCTGGGATTCTCCAGGCAAGAACACTGGAGTGGGTTGCCATTTCCTTCTCCAGTGCATGAAAGTGAAAATGAAAGTGAAGTCGCTCAGTTGTGTCCAACCTTCATCGATCGACCCCATGGACTGCAGCCTTCCAGGCTCCTTCATCCATGGGATTTTCTAGGCAAAAGTACTAGAGTGGGGTTCCATTGCCTACTCCACTCAAAAGGGCAGATGGCTTTAACATATTCTGGACATTAAGAAGACAGCTCAGGATACAAGCACGTGAAAGTAATGGATAAAGTGTGTCTTGCACACATAGAAAACAGAATGACCTCTATCTGTTGCAAGGCAAAACAGGGAGTTATTTTTTTCCCTCAAGTGTCTAATGCTTCTTTTACTTGGATTTTTATGTGACTCAGTAATCACATTTGATGAACCCAATAATTGATTAAATCCAGCAAATGATTCCTCTAGTTGGGTCTGCCTGTGTCAGCCTTCACGAATCAGCATACTTAATGAGTCATCAACAGAACCTCCACCTTTGCTGTTAATAATAGATTGGTGTGTGTGGGTGGGGATGGGCAGGAAGGAGAGTGGATATCACCCTTTGGGAAGACTGCCTTCCAAGTACTTGTATTCTTGTGTTAACAGGTGCATCTTTTGCTGAACTGTGCCCATTTCATCCCAGACATATTAAGACTCATTGGTGAATCCTGAAACTCTATTTGGCATTGTTGATGTAGACTCAATGGATATAGTCTTTTACCTTCACGGTAAAAAAAGGACAGACAAATAACTTGTTAGGAAAGTTAAAGGGGTGATAGGTTACATCAATATACATATTTTTGCATGCTTATGGATACTAGTCTTGCATACTACTACTTACTCAGTTGTATTGACATTTAGAGCCCAAGTATTAGTGGTGACACTTAATACAAGGGGCAAGGGAATCTTCTAAGAGATAAAACCCTTTAAAAATATTTTCCTATATGTGTTTGTGATGACTATATTGATGTGCCTCAATTCTCAAAGTAGTAGGAACCATGTGATCAGCTGTGAGAATATGTCCAGTTTAAGTTGCGAGATTGCCAACTGAGTCAGGGTGACTTTACAGTGAATGGTGGCAGGCAGAGTGGACCAGGGAAAGGAACAGAGTGGTATGGTGAGGGCACAGATCGTAGATGGACACTGAGACTGAGCCACAAATGATGATCCAAAGGGAGTTAACGTGGAAAGTGGTCTAAAAGTACTGTGATTTCAGGGGAAACAGCCGGGGAGAACGGAGGGTGACAGAGGGTCCACACAGCTAGTTTGCTCCGATTATAGCGTATAAGGCAGCTGCTGCTCATTCATCTCTTACTTAGTCGAGCACAGGCACAGGATCTGGATTCAAGAGTCTGTCTAGCAGGAGCTGGGGACTTGGCCTGGGAGGAGAGGGTGCTGAGGTAGAGTAAGTAGCTCAGGCACCAAGTCTGGGTAGTCTATCTGTCTGTCTAGGCTGTACTGGGTCTTCATTGCAGTGCACAGGGACTTTGTGGGCTCTGGAGTAATAGGGCTCAGTAGTTGCCCTGTGGCAGGTGGGATCTAGTTCCCTGACCAGGGATCAAACAGCCTTGCAAGGCAGTTTCTTAACCAGTGGACTTCCAGAGTTGCATGGGTGGTTTATTCACATACCAGTAGCTGGAATCAAGATTGCCGGGAGAAATATCAATAACCTCAGATACGCAGATGACACCACTGTTATGGCAGAAAGTGAAGAGGAACTAAAAAGCCTCTTGATGAAGGTGAAAGTCAAGAGTGAAAAAGTTGGCCTAAAGCTCAACATTCAGAAAACGAAGATCATGGCATCTGGTCCCATCACTTCATGGGAAATAGATGGGGAAACAGTGGAAACAGTGTCAGACTTTATTTTTGGGGGCTCCAAAATCACTGCAGATGGTGATTGCAGCCATGAAATTAAAAGACGCTTAGTCCTTGGAAGAAAAGTTATGACCAACCTAGATAGCATATTCAAAAGCAGAGACATTACTTTGCCAACACAGGTCCATCTAGTCAAGGCTATGGTTTTTCCTGTGGTCATGTATGGATGTGAGAGTTGGACTGTGAAGAAGGCTGAGCACCGAAGAATTGATGCTTTTGAACTGTGGTGTTGGAGAAGACTCTTGAGAGTCCCTTGGACTGCAAGGAGATCCAACCAGTCCATTTTGAAGGAGATCAGTCCTGGGATTTCTTTGGAAGGAATNGGGTGTGAGAGTTGGACTGTGAAGAAGGCTGAGCACCGAAGAATTGATGCTTTTGAACTGTGGTGTTGGAGAAGACTCTTGAGAGTCCCTTGGACTGCAAGGAGATCCAACCAGTCCATTCTGAAGGATATCAGCCCTGGGATTTCTTTGGAAGGAATGATGCTAAAGCTGAAACTCCAGTACTTTGGTCACCTCATGAGAATAGTTGACTCATTGGAAAAGACTCTGATGCTGGGAGGGATTGGGGGCAGGAGGAGAAGGGGACGGCAGAGGATGAGATGGCTGAATGGCATCACTGACTCACTTGAGTCTGAGTGAACTCCAGTAGTTGGTGATAGACAGGCAGACCTGGCGTGCTGCAATTCATGGGGTCGCAAAGAGTCAGACACGACTGAGCAACTGAACTGAACTGAACTGAGCTTGAAAAATAGGAATTGAGATTTAGTGAATTAGAAAGATTACATTTCTGGAATATTTTCCTAGGTCATAATTGTCTTAAAACAGAGAACATTTATGAATTTTGAAAAAAAAAATTAATATAGTAAGGAGTGGTGCAATTTTAGTGTTGTTTTCTTCAATGAAATGAAGTCGCTCAGTCGTGTCCGACTCTTTGCCATGCCATGGACTGTAGCCTACCACGCTCCTTCATCCATGGTATTTTCCAGGCAAGAGTACTGGAGTGGGTTGCCATTTCCTTCTCCATAGGATCTTCCCAACCCAGTGACTGAACCTGGGTCTTCCACATTTAGGTAGACGCTTTACCATCTGAGCCACCCTGACTGTAACTCTAACATGTATTGGCATATAGTATTTTAGATAGCATTGAACTAAGAAAATTTAAGGGTTTGGTGTAGTGTATAAACATTTCATTCAGTGACTTAGGCTAGACTATTTGGAAAAATTCCCAAGTTTTGTTCTTTTAAATATCCTAAGTTCACCATTTAGTCCTATCACATTTATATATGATGCTGAAGTCTATATTTTTATAAAATTTGAAAAAAATCGATAAAAAAATTATTTTGTAACTCACAGTATCTAAATGTTACAAAACTCATTTTGGTGAGATGTAGAAGGTCTATATGAGACTATGATAAAATCTCAATTATAGATAGTATCATCAAATAGTAGATAGTTTGATCATTTCATTGATCATTGTTATGATCATGTAATTGATTTCAAGACAGAAGTGAAAATCAGTTGTAAACAAAAAAAAAATTCAGATGATTTTTATTTGATTGAAATCTTATATAATAAACCACATCTAATTCAAAAACTTGATGAAAATCTTACATGCAATTATATTGTAAAATATTGCCCAGCTAGATGTTATCCTTTTCTAGGATTCCCAGGAATAACTAAAAGCACACAATTATTATTTCTTTTTTAATATAATTTTATTTATTTTAATTGGAGGCTATACAAAATTATTGTTTTTAAAAATGGTAAAACAAAATGTTACAAGTAACCTGTCCAACAAACAAATGTAAAGCTTCTACTTCAAAGAAGAATGCCATTACAATTACAATATATCCCCTAAAAAGAAATACAAACCAATTATATTCTCCTTTGTTACTGCTCTAAGAGACATTATATTGAATTATCATGGAACTACAGTAGATTCAAATAGTAACTTAAATATGTTATACTGAATTTTAATAACAATAGCAATTAAAAAACCCTCATAACTGTCTCTGGAAATCACACTTCTTGTATCATATATAAACTAAGTTTCTGAGGTAAGTACTTTGCAAGCTTGTTATATGTAACTTTCACAGTTTAAAATGACAGAAATTTTAAGATATTTTCAAATATAATAATTTCTGTAAAATAAGGTGAATAAAAAAATTTATTTAAATTTAGAGTTTAAATACCTAGGAAGTCTTAACTAGGCAGCTGTTCACATAACTAATCAAGTAAAAATATTAGATGTACAAGCAATTTTGATCTAAAATATATCTAAAACTTCTGAGTCCTGAGAGATATTATCCCTGAGATATAAAAAAAGTAATGTTTATAGGCAGATTGTATTTTCCAAATGGTCCTTAACAGTATTTTCACTCCATATGCTCCTCCAGAAGCTTGCCATCACCAAGAGGAAGAGTCTATTCCTCTCCTTTCATATGGATGCCTTGCAGCGGTAATGTTTTTGTAAAGACTGAACCTGGAGCTTTAAGTTGTTCTCTTCAGTTGGTCCTTCACATTATAGTTACAGCTGTTTTCCTCCTCTTCCCATCTCCCTACTTTCCTTTTTGTATACAGGTTGATGCTGATGACCCAGAAGAAAATGACGCTATTGACTAGCTTCTTCTGTAGTACTGTACATTGCCTTGCACTCATCCATGTCAAACATGTACTGAACTGCATCAGCATCATCTTCACTTTGTTTGTTTAGCAGGTAAGTGTGTGCTCAATTGTGCAACACTTGAAAGTTTACCTCACAAGCAAATATAGTGTCTTTGTATCAATCCCATATTAATATATTGAGTCCAAAGTTATTACAAAAATTTATCAGTTAAATTCCTCTTAATATAATGGAGATAATTTGGGGATTTAGTGCAGAGTTTCAATACAAGGACTATATAAATGTCAAGGCAAAAATCTCAACCTACAGAATCATAATATCTGAGGGCTGGTTCTAGGCATTCATTAGCTTACACAGTACTTTCAAATGTTATTGTGATGCTCATCCTAGTTAGGATGTTTTCAGTGATTTTTAGGATTTGGACAAAAAAAAAAAAACACTATAAATTGTATCTCTCATGAATGCCATGGATCTAGAAGGAATTAGTATAGACGAACATCTCACTGAATATATATATCAGTTCAGCTCAGTTCAGTCGCTCAGTCCTGTCAGACACTTTGCGACCCCATGAATTACAGAACGCCAGGCCTCCCTGTCCATCACTAACTGCCAGAGTTCACTCAAACTCACATTCATCAAGTC
>SJYV01039380.1:98847-168786 GCA_006410875.1 Neotragus pygmaeus | reverse complement strand
TCTTTGGAAGGAATGATGCTAAAGCTGAAACTCCAGTACTTTGGCCACCTCATGCAAAGAGTTGACTGATTGGAAAAGACTCTGATGCTGGGAGGGATTGGGGGCAGGAGGAGAAGGGGACGACCGAGGATGAGATGGTTGGATGGCATCACTGACTCAATGGACGTGAGTCTGAGTGTACTCTGGGAGTTGGTGATGGACAGGGAGGCCTGGCATGCTGCGATTCGTGGGGTCGCAAAGAGTCGGACATGACTGAGCGACTGAACTGAACTGAGCAGGAATTGCCTTGGCATTGACTTGTCATTTTCTTAAGTTAGGAGAACCGCCTGGACACAGTTCGGTCTCTTTCCCCCTCCACCTCAGTTCTGCTCATCACTGCCATTCTCCCACGCATCCAGGATCTCTTGAGTTGCTTTATGTGAACTGCTGTTGTGTGTGTTTCTCCAACTTTAGCTTTGTGTTCTCCCCTTCTAAATGTGATAAGGGGTCTCTAATAAGTTGTGGGCTTTTCCTCCTCACTCTTTTCATTCTCATGATTTTGGTCCAGTCTCCTTATCTGTGTCTCAGAGTCTTGAATAGCCTCCTAACTGGTCTTGTTGCTCTGGTTACATCATCTCCATTCTGCTTACCCATGTCTGATTCCTTTTTTCCACACTGTCTCTGATGACGTCACATCTGTTTAGAAAATAACAACAGTAACTAGATAAGCAACAAACCTCCACTGGCTTCCTTTCAGCTAATAAAGACTGCTTTCTTATCTAGAACTTGAAGGATTTCTACCTCTGTCTCCATCTCAGTTTTCCTACATTGTCTCCCTTATTCCCTCCCATTCACTTTGAGTTCCCATCAAGCTCAACTCTTTGCTGATGTCCTATTTGCCTTGTGTTTTGTGTCATCCCTTCTTCATTCATAATCTTTTCTAGTATTTTGAATGTTCTCATTTTTACCTGTTGAATTCCCACTTGTTCCTCTAGGTCTAATTCAAATGCCATTTCTTTCCATGGGGCCTTCTTTCCATCATTCTACCTAAAAGAGAATTTGTTCTCCCAGTCACTACTTTAGTGCTGGGTACAAGAATTAGTTGGATGCTTGTCATTCTTCTTAACATCATTGCGATTTTTTTGAGTAGGAACTATGACCCCCAAAGCATGGACATGGTGCTCTGGACATGGTTGGTATTTATTGAATGTGGCTTGACTTTATGAATAGATCAGATTGAGATCCTTCATGTATTTCTACCATGGTCAGAATTAAAGCCAGAATTACCAGGTGGAACTGGGAGTGATTAAGCTTAGATTGATGAATGACTCATACTTGCAGATCACCACATACTCCCACATTCAGGCTCTATTTGGCCTTCACACTGGCCAGGGTGGAGGCCTATGAGGTCAGCAAGCCAGATGGCATGCAAGGGCAGGAACCAAAATATACGCAGTTACTTGGGTCATTGCAGATCTTTGGATCTGCTTTTCTGTTTAAGATCTTTTACTATGCAACTCTAGCATTGGGTGGAAACTCTGAGAGTGTTTTTGCTGTACATCAGTGCTTCAATTTCTCTCTCCCCTCCATTCAGGCCATTAGTCTGGGAGATGTTTAGTGCAGCATCAATGTATTTGTTTGTTGTTGTTCAATATCAATGAACAATTCGTTGTTCTGAATATTTGAAAACTGTGTGGTACACATCAATTGATGGTTCTGTGATGTTTTGCCAAAATGGTTTTGAGAATCGGTTTCTTAGATTGCCTAATAAGACCTAAGTGCTTCTGTAAGATTTCAGCAGCTCTCATGCTGGCATGTCACTGTGCTTCAGAAGTTAAGCTCAGACTTTCAGTTGCCTGAACAGGCATGTTTCTATATCCTTCCTAATCCCAGTAGCCCTCAATACTGAACAGGAAAAATTGACTTGATTAATTCAGTCATTAGTGAGGACTTCCAAATGGGGGCCAAGTCCAGTGCCCAACCGTGTCAGCTTATAAGGCAACTTTTAGAGTGTTGGGAGACTCTGGGTCCAGTAGTGTAGATCAGAGTTTCTTAATTTTGGTACTGTTTGTGTTTTTGTAGCAGCTGTCCTTTGCATCATTGGGTGTTTAGTAACATCCCTAGCCTCTACTCACTAGATGTCAATAGCAAACCCCCTTAAAGGTTCGTTGGGTGGCAAAATCACCTGTGATTGAGAACCACTGGTATGGATGAAAGATTAAGAATCAGGTTTATATTCTGTCACTAGTTTAGCTTTGCAATTAACTCCTCTCTTATCTCAGAGTCCTCACAGTAAAAGAGATAAGCTTGAACGTGAGAATTGATAACGATTCCTTTTGGCTCAAAAATGTTATTCTCTGATTCTAACTGCTGAGGTGTTCTACAAGAAAGCTCAGACCACCAACCAACATTTACAGTGATGACAAACACTCTGTGACCTATAAATGAATCACTGGGGAGGAGCAACATTGCTGATTAGCATGGAGGTCACTGGGCAGATAACATAGTCTGGCCCTGTGGTGATGGTCCTTTGACCACCAGCCAGATCACCCATGATTTAGATACTTCTAACTTCACCTAAATAGTGTGAACTAATCATAAGAAGGATATTAAAAGGACAATTGTCAAAACATAAACTTTGGCAAAAACATAAGTATGTCTGAAAGGTATTCTATTGATCAAATTTATTGTATGTCTACCGCATGGCAGGGCCTCGTGCACATTATCTTATTCAACCTTCATAGTGATTCTGGTTTACAGATGAAGAACTCAGGGAAAACAAGTAACTTGACTGATATCATAAAGTAGAGAAATGATTGGGCTAGGGTTTAAAGGCAGGTCTTTGAGATACCAAAAATGTCTAATTTTTTTTTATTCTGGTAGTTTTATAATTTTTTGCAGCTGTTGAACCCTGTCCCACTTCCAAATGAAGTGGTTCAAAACTGAATAAAGTCAAAAGGGTCAGAAAAATATGCTGTTTGGAGTTCATTTCCCTACTCTGTCAATTTTTATTTTCTCATCAAGACATTTTACATTTGAAAATTTTCATATTTGGTTTCAACCCAAAAGTTGAAGTTCTCAGGAAAGTTCAATGAAGGCTTAAAAATAACCTAGCAAGCTGTATTTAAATAATGTGATTTGAAGGGGAAAAATTCTTCACCTTTACCACCAAGTAATTTTAAAAAAAATTATCTATTTTAGTACTTAACCACTTAAAATGCTTTGAAGCAGTGTAATCAGTCATACATGAATACATAACCCTTTATGCATAAAAAGTAAATAACAAAAATAGAATCAGATAAAGGAAAACTTGTCTTGTATTTTTCTGTCCTCTGATTTAATATAATGATGCCTTTTCAAAGTTCATGAAAAAAGTTCACTGCCTGAATTTTTTCCTGTGTCTCTGCAGAAGTAGAATCATGCTATGCTTTGTAATTTTTATTCCCATAACTTGGGGAAAAGGGAACCTGCATGAAAAGTTCTAAGCAAGCTGGAGGGAGGGAGTAGACTAAACTGAGAATATGCTTTGGAAGAGACATGTCTGTAATCTTTGCTCATCCATGAAGGGAGAAGGGCAGAAGGTTGGGTCAAGAGTGGGGGTTTAGAGTCACCCATTTCTAGACTAAAATATGAGTTGTGGCACAAATCTTGGGTCAGGCTTGAGGAGGTTCCCTTCTTACCAGGGCTTTCATTTCCTATAGGTCCGGTGGAAATGTTAATACTTCCTGGGGTTCTTGGGAGCCCAGAATGAAATCGTATATGTGAAGCACATAAGAAGTTTTTGGCACATAGAAAGTGCTTAGTCACTGAAGGCTTGGGGTAATCCCTCAGAGAGAAACCAGCATTTGATGGTCACTGTGCAAAGGGCTTGCACTCTGAGACAGAACAGGGTCATGTAAGGGAGCTGGTAGGAAGCAGATGGTCCTGCTCTTTAGGGACAGGGACTGTGTCTTATTTATTGAAGAGTGGAAATCCTTAACCAAGTGGTTGGTGACCATCTTTTGGAAAGAACGTTGGAGGAGGTGGGGTGGGACAGCCTTGTGCAAGGCTGACAGCTTCTGGGACATGGGCCTTAATTAGGAAGACAAGCTTGGAAGGGCCCAGTTTAATGTGGTCATAAAAGATCTTTCCACAGGAAGACACTCATAGTTCATCTTCACATTTAGTTTTCTATTTTGAGGGAAATTTTATGTCATTTAAACTGTCACAGAGGGACTTCCCTGATGGTCCAATGGCTAAGACCCTTTGCTCCCAGTGCAGGGGGCCGGGGTTCCATTCTGGTTGGGGAACTAGAGCCCATATGCTGCACCTGAGAGTTCACATGCTGCAACTAAAGGTCCTGCATGCTGCAATAAAAGATTGATGATCCCACATGCACCACTAAAACCCCATGCAGCCAAATAAATAAATATTTTAAAAAAACAACAGTCACAAAGTGAACAGTGCTTTGTTTTATTGGCTGATGGCCGGCACTCTAGAGTCAGAATGCCAGGCTTCTCATCCCTGCTCTACTATTTTCTAAGTGTATGACCTTTAATAAACTCCTTGATTTCTGTAAGTCAGTGGTTCTAAAGTGGAGGTGCTNGTGAACAGTGCTTTGTTTTATTGGCTGATGGCTGGCACTCTAGAGTCAGAATGCCAGGCTTCTCATCCCTGCTCTACTATTTTCTAAGTGTATGACCTTTAATAAACTCCTTGATTTCTGTAAGTCAGTGGTTCTAAAGTGGAGGTGCTTTGGCTCCCAGAGAACATTTTGTAGTGCCTGGAGACATTTTTGGTTGTCACACCTGGGAGTGGGATATACCACTGGCATCTAGCAGATAGAGATCAAGGATGCTGCTAAACATCTTACAATGCACAGAACATCCCCACCATAACAAAGAACTATCTGGTCCAAAATGTCCACAGTGCCAGGGTTGAGAAATCTTGCTCTAAGCCTCACTTCCTTCATCTGTATGGAGGGAATAACAATAGTACTTACCTGATAGGGTTGTTGTAGGGTTAAATGAGATAAAGATTGAGCATAATAAGTGCACTTCCTGGATTTTAGTAAACATAAAGGGTCTTTTTGCCATTATTATCAACATTATGACCTGTGATTCATTGTCTGTATAGCAGGTTTATGAATTCTATTTCATTGTTTATGTAGCTGACATATACAGTTTGACAGGTGTTTTGGTGCATTTAAATTTTATAAGAACAAGAAGTACTTTAAATCTTGCATTAAAGGAGATTTTGAAATTGTCCTGAAGGGATAATATTGTTTGGATTATGTAAACAGAGTATATACTCTATGCTGAAACAAATCAGAAATCATAAGTCTACATGCTGTTATATTCTGTTAGACCTAAAAAGTGTAAAATCAAGGATCTTAAAAGAAATACTTTGATTGTATTGCATATTGTTACACTGGAAGCAATACAAATTTACAGAGAAACCCAGTCCCATCTCTTGTGCTGCTGCTGCTGCTAAGTCGCTTCAGTCGTGTCCGACTCTGTGCGACCCCAGAGACAGCAGCCCACCAGGCTCCCCCGTCCCCAGGATTCTCCAGGCAAGGACACTTCTCCAAAGCATGAAAGCGAAAAGTGAAAGTGAAGTCTCTCAGTCGTGTCCGACCCTCAGCGACCCCATGGACTGCAGCCCACCAGGCTCCTCCGTCCATGGGATTCTCCAGGCAAGAGTACTGGAGTGGGTTACCGTTACCTTCTCCTATTGTGAAAGTGAAAGTGAAGTCGCTCAGTCGTGTCTGACTTTTTGCAATCCCATGGACTGTAGCCTACCAGGCTCCTCCCTCCATGGGATTCTCCAGGCAAGAATACTGGAGTGGGTTGCCATTTCCTTCTCCAGGGCCTTCTCCTATAAGTGGGGGTAAAGTTATCATAGTAATTTCAGTGAAAGCTGGTAACTACAAAGTGAGCCTCAATATAAATTGGGATAGATTCCTACTTAGTACAGCAGATAGCAAAATGCCCCTTGAAACTGGTACGAGCCCAGAGCCAGTGCACCGCCTCTAGAAGCATGCCTCTGTCTGGAGTCACAGGGCAGGCTCCTCCTCTCTGCTGTGAATTTGTGAGTTTCAGTGCTCAGCCCCTAGGGGATGGGGTTGCCCGTGTTGTCTTGTTGCCTTCTGATACAAATATAAATGAAGGTCTTGTGGGTTGATTTTTTTAATAATCAGTGTCTTAATCTATGTTATGTTTTATCATTTAGATCATAATCAAGGGTTTCTTAGAGTTAGCAAAGCAATTAAATAGCTCAAGAAAAGAACCTGATGTGTGCAATGTGGACTGTGAGGTGCGTGATCACTTCTGCTGGTACACCAAGTCCATAACTCCAAACAGTGTTGTCATGATTTTGTGATAATGTTACTAATTGTAGTATACCATATCGTTAGTACACTAATTGTTTAGTCTCAGTGGTGAAAAATCTGCCTGTGAATGCAGGAGATATAGGAGACATGAATTCGATCCCTGAGTAGGAAGATCCCCTGGAAGAGGAAATGGCAACCCACTCCAGTATTTTTGCCTGGGAAATCCGATGGATAGAGGAGCCTGGTGGGCTATAGTCCATGGGGTCAAAAAGAGTTGAACATGACTTAGTGACCAAACAACAATGATATTAGTAAGAGTAATATATTTGTTTATTGTCATGGCTCACTCACTTATGACCCATCATTAAGAAAGATAGAAAATTAACCCTTTTGGTAGTGTTAACAGTGCCTATTTGGTGGATAAACAGAAGCCTCGTTCTTTTAGGGGTCATCAGTTCAGTTCAGTTCAGTTGCTCTGTCATGTTTGACTCTTTGCGACCCCACGAACTGCAACACACCAGGCCTCCCTGTCCATAACCAACTCCCAAGTTTACTCAAACTCTTGTCCTTTGAGTTGGTGATACCATCCAACCGTCTCATCCTCTGTCATCCCCTTCTCCTCCCGCCTTCAATCTTTCCCAGTATCAGGGTCTTTTCAAATGAGTCAATTCTTTGCATGGCCAAAGTATTGGAGTTTTGACTTCAGCATAAGTCCTTCTAATGAATATTCAGGACTGATTTCCTTTAGGATGGACTTTTCGGATCTCCTTGCAGCCCAAGGGACTCTCAAGANATTACCTGTTTGGGTGAAAGTCATTAAGTATGAAAACCCTGCTCTCAAATGCTTAATACCTTGAGTTTATTTCTATGAAGTTTGCCTCTCTTTCTCTCTTCTCTTTTCCTTTCCTCTTACCTCTTACTACACTTACATTCAGTTTTATTTTTTTCTGCAGGCCCCAAATAATATTACACATAATATTTCTTGATTTATTGTACATCTTTAAAATCTGTAGATTATTAAGACAGAACTATGTGTGACATCACTTTGAATCACAAAGATATCTTGAGATGAGAAATTCTTTGCTTTTCCAAACAACATGGGAAAAATATGAATTGGAAATAAATTAATATTAATAATAAAATTGAGGTTGAACTGATTTTCTCATTAATATAGATCTTAACCTTTTTAATGTTTTTATAGATTGAAGCAGTGACTGAAGCCTATTACTGCTTCATCCTAGTAGCAAGAATAGTGTCATGTATGAAGATATTTAGTACGTGTATTTGAATGAATAAGTGAATATTTGAGAGAGGGAAGTTTGGGGTCTTTCAGATTTACACTGAAAGTCACAATCTGTGCTGTTCAATATGGTAATCACTAGCAACATGTGGCTGTTGATCCCTTGAAATGTGGCTGTTGCTGCCATATATTAAAGTGATAAACATTTGGGTACTTTGAGTTAAATGAAATATACCATTAGTATTAATTTCATCTGTTTATTTTTAAAAATGTAGCGACTAGGAAGTTTAAAATGCCACATGTGATTGGCAGTATCTTTCTGTCGGACAACACTGGTAGAGCTGTTAACTGGGGAAAAGGCTGTCTCTGGCCACGATTGCTTTTCCGTCACCCTCTTTGTTAAGGACGTACTTAAGTTCTGATTCCCAACTTTAGTTGCTAAAGGTGATTAAGTCAAAATCCCAAGAAGACTTGCCTATGCTTTTTTTCTGATTGGTTTTTGAAGATTTAATATGGTTTCAGTGTAAGACATACTGTATCAGATTGTTGCTGCTTTGAAAACAAGAATTTGAGAAAATGGTCATCACTACATTAGCCTAACAGATAAAGATGATTTCTTTTTCAAGTTTTTCTGCAGTAGTTTGTAATGCAGCTTCTAGCAGTGAGACTCATTTTGATAGAGGATCAGAGTTGTGATTTTTGATGGATAAAGATTACTTCCTTTAGCCTTTTTACCATTTTTGATGGGCTTTTTTGCCTTTGCAAAGAATATTGAAGCAGTTGTGTTCATTTGTGACCTATATATTTGGAATCTTCTAGTTTCTTACACTGGTAAAGACAGCATTCCTTTAGCGTGCTATAACTTAGTATCTGGTCAAACAGTCATATAAGCAGACACAGAAACACACACAAAAGTACAGACACATAATATACCACTAATTTTGCATGCCAGTGTTTTCTGGTTTGGTTTGGCTTTGTCAGTCCCTGAGATTTTTTTTAATCAATAAGATTTACTGTTTTAAGTGAGTTTTAGGTTTACAGCAAAACTGAATGGGAAGAAGGACAGGGAGTTCCATATACCCCTGCTCCTCCACACAGACAGCCAGCCCCACTCTTAGTCAAGGAGCCTACACTGACACCATCATCATCCAAAGTCTGCAGTTTCTCTTGGGATTATATTTTCTATAGCTATGGACAAATGCATAATGACATGTATCTGTTCATTATGGCATCATGTAGAGTAATTTCACTGACCCTCAAATCCCCTGTTCTCCATCCGTTTACCCCCTCTTCCCCCAACCTCTGGCAGCCACTGATCTTTTTATTGTCTTCATAGTTTTATGTTTTCCATAATATTGCTTATTGTTTTCTAGTTGCTCAGTCATGTCTGACTCTTTGTGACCCCATGGACTGTAGCCCACCAGGCCGCTCTGTCAATGGGATTTCCTAGGCAAGAATTCTGGAGTGGGTTGCCATTTTCTTCTCCAATAATGTCATATAGTTGGAATCTTACAGTATTTAGCCTTTTCAGGTTCTTTCATTTACTCATACACGTTTAAGTTTCCTCCAAGTCCTTTCTTGGCTCGGGTTGATGGCTCACTTCTCTTTAGCGATGAATGATATTCCATCATCTGGGTGTAGCATAGTTTCTGTATCAATGCACCTACTGAAGGACATTTTGTTGCTTCCAAGTTTTGGCAATTATGAATAAACCTGCTGTAAACATTTGCATGTAGCTTTTTGTATGGATGAGTTTTCAGTTCATTTGGGTACATACTGAGGTGCAAGTTTGTAAGATAAGTATGATTACTTTTGTAAGGATTTACCAAACTGTCTTCCAAAGTGGTTGGACCATTTTGCATTCCCAATGAATGAGAATGCCCATTTTTCCACATCCTTTCCAGCGTTTGGTGTTATCAGAGTTCTGGATTTGGGCATGCTAATAGGTGGGTCATGGTGACAGTTGCTTTAATGTGACCAGATCAGTAAGTGCTTGCCATTCTTTTGTGCCAGCAGAATGCTGTTCTTAGAGGACTAAGTTATGTTCTTGATATTCCAAGATGGACCGTGAGCCCCTTTTCGGTAGCTATTGAAAGGTAAGAAATGACGGAGTACTAACATTTCACCCAGAACTGTAAGCCATGGCCAGCTTTACTCTGTGGGTGAACATAAGTATAGCACAGGCTGTGGATTTGGCAAAGGAAACAGTGGGAATGCTGAGTCTAAGCTGGAGGTGGCCTTTGTTCCGTATCACGCTGGACTCATTCTGACTGCAGTTTCCGCTTCGTATTGTCGTGTGCTTGCGTGTGTGCACATATGGGGGGATTGGTCACCTCAACATGCAGCTTTTGTTTTCTGAGAGCAGCTTGTGTAACCAGCTGTCAGTTGGAGGGGTCTAATTAGTGGTGCAAATTCCTGGGAAGTTATTACAAGGAAGTGGACTGCCAGGGCTTGGTTGGTGGCAGTCATGGCTATGTAGGTGTTCTGATCAAATGAAGACTGAAAGAGAAATGTGCTCCCTTGTGAACAGAGCACTGGAGTGGCACCTACACTCTGACTGTGTGACCTTTGGCTGTAAGTATGGATTGGGAACTGCCTCTGTGACATGGGTGCTGAATGAGTAATTACAGGCAGGCCAGTCTGAGTCAGCCAATAATCGACCTTAACCATCCTCTCCCCGCTCTGGGGAGATCTCACCCATGGCTGTGCCCCAGTTCTGATGCTGTTAGAATTGCTCACTCGGAGCTGCTGTTCCCACTCCCTGGCACCACCCCCTTCTGCCAGGCTCCTCTGATTGTCTGTCCCATCCTGGAAGCTCCGGCCACCCTCCTGGGATCGCCCCCTCATGTTCTGAGTGGTAGCACCAGCCAGCCATCTCAGTGATGTCGCCAAACCCTGAATGCACACAGGCCCCTAATTCCTGTCTTCATGCCCAGTGGTTTCTGCTGAGCCCCCTCCCACCACCTCTCTACTGCTGCGTCCCACCCCCACCTCCTCGCCACTCCCAGCTGGACCCTGACCTTGGGTTTCAGCCTGTCCTTGTGTTCGATATCTTTTAGGTGTCTGGCATACAAATTTATGTAAAGAAGTAGACACTTTCAGAGATGGAAAAGTCTTTTCTGAAAAGCTGGCAACCTACTACGAAGATGATCCTCAGCATGCTGCCCACGTTCTATCTTGTCTGCTTTGACCCTTGAGGTCAGAAAGGATCCAGTGACTCTGGGATATTTGCTTCTCGATCAGCTGATGCTGGGGCCATTTCCTCCTTTGCTGGTCCCTGACCTGCTTAACTGTTCCAGGTTAAGCCCCCTGGCTAGATTCCCTCATTGGGCCAGTACTTGAAGATATCGCTTTTCCAGGGTTATGTTTGCCATCTGTTCATGTTATAATAATCCACTGAAAGGTGAGGGGAAGAAGGGTAGGGGGAGATTATATTCACTGAGAAAAGTGGTATTGCAGTTACCTTGGAAAGGAGACAGAGGTAGAGAGCTTGGGTGTTAAATGTTCAAAGCATGTTGTTGTTCAATTGCTCAATTGTGTTCAACTCTTTGTGACCCCATGGACTGCAGCACACCAGACTTCCCTGTCTTTCACAATCTCTTGGAGTTTGCTCAAACTCATGTCCATTGAGTCAATGATGCCATCTAACCATCTGATCCTCTGTCACCCCCTTCTCTTCCTGCCCTCAATCTTTCCCATCATCAGGGTCTTTTCCAATGAGTCAGCTCAAAAGCATGGCTCTTGTTACAGAGCTACAACTGTTCAGCCATGGGGCTGAAAGTGTGTATGGAATACTGCGCTTCTGAGAGCTCATAGAACTGTGACTCTGTGGCTCAGTGATTAAACTTAGACCTACTTACAACAGATGTGCCTGGATGAAATGAGCTCCGATTTTGTGTTTAATCTTTGCTGTCTCTGAATTCTACCAAGAAATAAGGTCATGCAAAAAGGGAGAAAGGGTAGAATAAAATGATAGGGAATTTACTCGTTTCTTTTTTTGGTTTATTGGAAGAGAATGAATACTTCTGAGGTCCCAGGTACGTAGTAAATGCCATGTATGTTTCTTTAGTTTGCACAACTACCATAGGAAGTGGTGGTCATATCCCTGTTGTATATTGAAAACTTAAGACAACTTTGTAACTTGTTCCCCAAATCCAGTTTTCATCAATTTTAGATTTACTAGGGATGTTGTACATCTTCCTCTCTCCCTTCCTTTCTTTAGAAAAGCATTTACAGTCAGCGCTGTATATCTATGGATTCTGAATCCCATGGACTCAAATAACCGTGGATTCATGCTGCAGATGTGGAATTCAAGGGTGTGGAGGGCCGACTATACTGTATCACGTCAGATAAAGGACCTGAACATCTGCAGGTCTGGTATCTGTAGGGCCTTCTGTAGCCAATCTGCCATGGGTACAGAGGGATGCTGTATTTTGTACCTTAATTGGCAGTCAGTACTGTGTTTAGTATTGCTGAAATTCAGTGACAGTGAACCTCATGACATATTGTGATATGAAATGACCATATATTTTAAAGCTTTTGATTTTTAAATAATAGTAAGAGGTTGTGAATGAATGTACAGGGGAGTCCTGTGGCTCCGTCCTCCAACCTCCCTCAGTGTTAACATGACAGTCTTACATGACTGCAGCATGATATCAAAACTAAGAAATTAACATTGGTGCAATCCATAGAGTTTCTTCAGATTTCATCAGTTATACTCATTCACATGTGTGTGTAGCGGTGTGCAGTTTTGTCACATGTATAGCCTTGTGTAATGACCCCCACAATCATAAGATTCATGTTACTCCTTTGTATTTATATGCATCTCCTCTTTTCCCTCCCAAACCCTTGGCAACTACCAACCTGTTCATCATCTTTATAATTTTATTTCCTAAGACTTATACAAATGGAATCATACAGTATGTACCCTTTTATGACTGGCTTTTTATTCACTCAACACAATTTCCTTGAGGTTCACCCAAGTTCTTGTACATGACAATGCTTCCTTTTTGTTGCTGAGTAGTAGTTAATGGTATGAATGGACCAGTTTATTTAATCATTCACTCACTAACGGTGTTTGAGTAGCTTCTGGTTTGGAACTATGACAAATAAGTGGCTATGAACATTTATGTCCAAGTTCCTATGTAAAAAAGAGATTAAGTTCTTCTGGGGTATCTTTAAAATTTCATTTGAGCTGAGGCATGAAAAAAAAATCACATTGTATAGAAAGCTTGACAGCCGTAGAGTGAAAACTCAATTAGAATTTAATGATAATGACTGAGATTTTTTTTTTTTAGCAAATATACTCTTTAACAAACATCAGTAGTCAGAAGAGATTTCCACCATTGTAAGCCTTATGTTAAAGCTTTCACTAATCTCATCGGCTTTTATATCGATGTTGTTTTATCCATCTTACTCTAGAATTAACATTTCTGCCAGGACCAATTGTGCAGCCGTGTGTCCTATTTCTCAGTTCTTTAATAGAAATAACTCAGCCATAAAAACCAGCAGGAGAGGTACCTCGTTGACACATCGGTTGGCCCGTCTCTGATGTGTATGTGCAATTAATGGTGGGGAACAAACAGGCAAGTGGAAAAGTAGGAACAGAGACTTTTTGTTGACTTTTAAATGTTAGAAAATATCAGAAATAAAAAGAAAAACATGAAAAGCTAATTCACACTGGATTGTTATACTGGTAACAGGAAAATAACACTCGGTTTCATATTGATTTCCTATATCGTTGGGATTCAAATAAAATAACATGCAAACATTGTAAAATAGTTACAGTTATGTCACTCTGTTTATTGCAGTGTAGATGACTTACAATGTTATGTTAGTTTCAGGTGAACATAATGATTCGATATTTTTATGGATTGTACTGCATTTAAAGTGATTATAAAATAATGGCTACATTTCCCTGTTCTGTTCAATGTATTCTTACTGCTTACTTATTTTATACATAGTAGTTTGTATCTCCTCATTCCATCCCATGATCTGGCCCTTCCCTCCTTTCCTCTCCCCACTGATAACCACTAGTTTGTTTTCTATATCTGTGAGCCTGTTTTGTTATACACATTTGTTTTATTTTTTAGATTACACATATAAGCGATAATACAGAGTATTTGTCTTTCTTTGAGATTTCACTAAGCATAATACCCTCTAGGTCCATCAGCATTGTTGCAAATAGCAGAATTTCATTCTGTTTTATGGCTGTAACATTCCATTGTATATATAGATCACATCTTCTTCATCTTTTCATCAGTTGATGGATGCTTAGGTTACTTACATTTCTACTGTAAATAATGTCGTTATAAAGACTAGGGTGTGTGCATCTTTTTGAATTGATGTTATTATTTTTGGGGGGATATATACCTAGTAGTGGGCTTACAGGATCATACAGTAGCTCTGTTTTTAATTTTTTGAGGAAACTATCCTGTTTTCCATAGTAGCTGCACCAACTTACATTCCCACTGATAGTATACTAGAGTTCCCTTTTATCCAAATCCTTGTCAGCATTTGTTTTGTTGTTTGTAGACTTTTTGATGACAGCCATTATGACAAGTACAAAGTGATAACTCATTGTGGTTTTTACTTGCATTTCTCTGATGATTAACAATATTGAATGTTTTTTCATGTGCCTATTGATCACCTATATGTATTTTTTTGAAAAATGTCTATTCAAGTCTTCTGCCCATTTTTAAATTGGGTTGTTTGGAGTTTTTTTGGGGGGGTATTGAGTTGTATGAGCTGTTTGTATATTTTGGATACCAACCCCTTATCAGTTATATCATTTACAAATATTTTCTCCCATTCAGTAGATTGTCTTTTCATTTTGTTGATGGTTTCCTTTGCTGTGCAAAAGGTTTTAAGTTTAATTAGGTCCCACTTATTTATTTTTGCTTTTGTTTCTTTTGCCTTAGGAGACAGAATCAGAAATATATTGTTATGATTCCTGTTAAAGAGTGTTCTGCCTAAGTTCTCTTTTAGAAGTTTTATACTTTCCAGTCTTACATTCAGGTCTTCAATACTTTCGAATTTATTTTTGTGTTCTTTTACATGAAGTTGTCCAGTTTTCCTGCACTGCTTGTGGAAGAGACTGTCTTTTCTCTGTTATGTATTCTTGCCTCCTGTGTTGTAGACCAATTGACTCTAAGTGTATGGGTTTATTTCTGGGCTCTCTGCTCCGTTTTGTTGATCTGTGTGTCTGTTTTTGTGCCAGTACCATGTTGTCTATGCTGTTTTTATTGTAGGTTTGTAGGATCGTCTCAAGTCACGGAGTGTGATACCTCCAGCTTTGTTCTTTTTTCTCAAGGTTACTTTGACATTCATTTTTTAAATTCAAGTAGACTCAGTTTGATGAAAGAAGGCTTTCCCACTAAATCCTTTGCAGAGAGATAGAGGTGTAATTTGCTACTATCCAGTGGATGGATAGCAGAAGCCATGTTCACATTTGTCTTTTACTTTAGAGCGCTGTCATGCTTGGTCACACGGTTGTGTCTGACTCTTTGTGACCCCATGGATGGTAGCCCACCAGGCTCCTCTGTCCATGGAATTTCTCAGGCAAGAATAGTGGAGTGGGTTGCCATTTCCTACTCTAATTTTAAAGTGCCAGGCCTAACAATTAATTTGTTCATTCGTTTGTTCATTCATTCATTTGCTTACTCAGTCAAGTGATCTCCTACTCATTAGTAATATTTCTGCTATATAATTATAAGCCTGGATACTAAAGGCACTCCTTTCTGTATTCTATATTCTCTTAAAACTCTTTATTTCTCTTCACTCCATGATTTCTCACGTTCATGACTTCTGCTTGGATTTTCTTTTCCCCTTATGATGACTTGTCTGAAATCAGCCTGTTCTTCGAGTCCCCTCAATTATTTCTTCCATTGACTTGCTCCTGCTTTCTCTTATCTCAAATTACATAACTTTCTTCTGATTTTCCCCAGTATTTTATTTGTGACCCTTTATTTTTTTGGGCTCCAAAATCACTGCAGATGGTGACTGCAGCCATGAAATGAAAAGACGCTTACTCCTTGGAAGAAAAGTTATGACCAACCTAGATAGCATATTCAAAAGCAGAGACATTACTTTGCCGACTAAGGTCTGTCTAGTTAAGGCTATGGTTTTTCCTGTGGTCATGTATGGATGTGAGAGTTGGACTGTGAAGAAGACTGAGTGCCGAAGAATTGATGCTGTTGAACTGTGGTGTTGGAGAAGACTCTTGAGAGTCCCTTGGACTGCAAGGAGATCCAACCAGTCCATTCTGAAGGAGATCAGCCCTGGGATTTCTTTGGAAGGAATGATGCTAAAGCTGAAACTCCAGTAGTTTGGNCGGATGTTGGCAATTTGATCTCTGGTTCCTCTGCCTTTTCTAAAACCAGCTTGAACAAGGAGATCCAACCAGTCCATTCTGAAGGAGATCAGCCCTGGGATTTCTTTGGAAGGAATGATGCTAAAGCTGAAACTCCAGTAGTTTGGCCACCTCATGCGAAGAGTTGACTCATTGGAAAAGACTCTGATGCTGGGAGGGATTGAGGGCAGGAGGAGAAGGGGACGACCGAGGATGAGATGGCTGGATGGCATCACTTACTCGATGGATGTGAGTCTGAGTTAACTCTGGGAGTTGGTGATGGACAGGGAGGCCTGGTGTGCTGCGATTCATGGGGTTGCAAAGAGTCGGACTCGACTGAGCGACTGAACTGAACTGAACTGAAGATTTTCTGCTTTGTATTATGGTTATTTATGTATATTTTACATCTTTGCTGCCCTACTGTTAATTGCTTAAATGCTGAACAGTGTTTGATACTTTTTAGTATTTATTTGTTCTCTTCTTTTCTTTTCTTCTACCTTTTCTGTCTCCTTCTGTTTACTTTTTCTCTTTCATGGGTACATGTGTGTGCATTCACTCAGTTGTGTCTAATTCTTTGAAACTCCATGGCTCTATATATGGCTCTTTGAAACTCTGTAGCCCCCAGGCTCTTCTGTTTGTGGGATTCACCAGGCAAGAATACTGGAATGGATAACCATTCCCTTCTCCAGGGGATCTTCCCGACCCAGGGATTAGACCCAGGTCTCTTGCATTGCAAGCAGATTCTTTTTCATCTGAGCCACCAGGGAAGCCCTTCTTGTGGGTATTCATTAAATATTTGCTTACCACCTGCTGTGTGCCAAAGACCATAATACGGCCTTTGGGTAGAGTGAATAAAAACAAATACTAGGTCCCTGGGTTAACTTGATTATATATTTAAGTTACACATTAGGAATAAAAAAATCTGCTTGCTATATTGAGAGATTAGGGACATATTGAAAGAGAGAATATGGAATATTCCTCTGAAAAAATTTAAACAACAGTAAACTGTGTTTTCTTTTTCTGAGAGAGGGACGTATAAATGTAGTCTTCCTTAAATAGGACCAATATCACTCCTAGATTCAGGATTCTATGAATTTAAGAAAAACTATTATGTTCCTAAGGGTTGTTGAAAGGCATCAACCAAGTGTCAGTTGATGGTGTAAACTGAAAATGTCAAGTAAGACATGACTGCAATTCAAATCCTATGTTAAAATAAGTTTTATTGGTACACAAAATGTTTCAGCCAAGTATTTTGGAAGCTCTGAAAATGTAGAAAAGATATGGGGGAAGTAGAGAATAAGTATTACATTGTATTGCTTATCATTTACCTGTATAGTATCTGCTGTTGTATATCTTGTCCCATGATGAGGTGCTTGATAAATGGTAAACAGGAGTTGTGTCTATAACACAGTGTTTTCCTCATGCTGTCCTCTAACTCCTCTCTGAATAAGTTACTGTGGAAAAAACATGCCCCAAACTGAGAACTTTTACTGAGCATAATTTGTTTAAGTCAGCAGAGTAGGGGTTTATAGGGAAATATCTGCAAAGCAGTCAGAAGTTCAGTTTCAAGAAGAGAATTGTAGAGTCTGAATAGGTCCACGTCCAAACAGCAAAGTTTCAGGGAAATGTTCCTTTTGTGAAACTTGAGGAAGGCCTGCTGGGAGGATGAATATGCAAATCTCAAGGAGATGGGCCGAGATAGGGCAGCCTTTAATGAGTGGCTTCATGTGGGATCAAGTGGACAGCATAACCGGATCACAGTACACGTTAGGAAAGAATACAGAGGGTTGGATTAGGACTCGTGCGAGAGTTCATTTCTGTATACTCCTCAGACGTTAGTTCTGTGGAATTTTTCTTCTGTGGGTAATTGGTTTCTGTCTGGAGGAAAGCATTTGGCAGCAGAGAAATATAGCCTGCCCCACATGACGCTAGTCATGAGTCTTACCAGATGGAGGGTATAGAAATTACTACAATGCAAAACATGGCTTTGAATTGTATGTTCCTGGCAGTCTCGATGAAAACAAACAGTGTAGGATATGTACTTTGTCAGGAAGATTTTGCTTTGCTCCCCAAAGTAAAATTTTAAATTTGTGTAAAATTTGTCTGACACAGGCTGAACTCTTTTGGGCCTTTTTGGAATACAGTTTATACTTGTTCAGATTGCCTGGAGTTGGGGCTGTGGTGTGCTTTTCAGAAAATATAACTGTGATTTTACTGTACATGTTTTTACTCTGTAAAACCAAGAATCTGTGGGTATTTTTTTTTCGGTCTCGATTTTAAAGGATCTCCAAATTTCTGGGCCTGATGTCACTTATGTTTTTTTCATCTCCCTGCCCAACTAGGCTTTTTAGGGGGCAGTGGATCTCTTGGCTTCCTTGTATCCCCATACTCAGGACAGTGCTTGGCACATAGCCTGCCTTAGTATTCTTGGGATGGATGCTCACTGAAGGGGATGAAGGGCTAGGATGTCTAGGGGCCGAAAAAGGAAAAGCAGATCCTTCAGTGGTCAGGGCTTCAGTGCGCAGGCTGACCAAGCTCACCTCTGTGGTCTTTTGTGTTTGGCTTCTTTGAGTTAGCATGATATCTTCAAGATTCATCCCTGTTGTAGCATGTATCAGTATTTTATTCCTTCTTATTGTCAAATAGTATTCCATCTAATAGATATATCCGACTTTATCCACTCAGCAGTTAATAGACATTTGGGTTGTTTCCAAAGATTGGCTGTTGTGAATAATGCTATTGTGAACATTGCTATGTAAGTTTTTGTGTGGACTGTCCTTATGTTTTCATTGCTGCTGAATATATACCTACATGTGAATTTGCCGGGTCACGTGGTACCTTTGGGCTTCCGAGGTGGTGCTAGTGGTAAAGAACCCACCTTCAAGCGCAGGCAGATGTAAGAGATGTGAGTTTGATTCCTGGGTTAGGAAGATCCCCTGGAGGAGGCCACTCCAGTATTCTTCCCTGGAGAATCTCATGGACGGAGGAGTCTAGTAGGCTGCCATGCATAGTTTTGCACAGAGTTGGACACAACTGAAAAAACTTACACAAGCGCATGGTACGTCTATGTTTAGCATTTTGAGAAGCTACCAAATAGTTTTCCAAAGCAGCTGTAAAATACTATATTTCCATCAACAAGAAATGTAGGTTTCAGTTTCTCCACATCATCAACAACACTTGTTATCTTTTTTGGATTATTGTCATCCTAGTGGAGGTGAAGTGTTATCTCATTGTGGCTTTGATTTACATTTCCTCAATGGATAATAATATTGAGGATTTTTTTTGTGTGTGCTTATTGGTCTTTTTTATTACAGGTGTTATTATATCTGTAAAAACCTACAGACTGAAGGGCTACCATTTATAAACTTTTTTTTTCAGTTTTTTAATTGACATATTTAGTTGATGTACAATATTATATGTTACGGGTATAAAAGGACCACCATTTATATTGTCAACTAAGCATGTGATTCCTCAGTTTTTGGTCATCTGTTCAGTAATGTCTGTTTTGCCTCTGAAAATTATAAATATACACACCTAGAAAGCCAGGCTTTCAGATACAATTGAAGTTTCTGTGCAGGACTGTAGACCCATATTTTTCTATGAACTTGGAAAATACAGCTAGGTCAAAATGAATACTTTATAATCTTAGAATTAAAAAAAGACATTAATGCATTTCTTAAAGATTCAACATTAAGTTTCTTAAATAAAAATTACTGAAGGTGTTTGCTTCTAAACAAACCATATCTGTTGGCATTAAAATGTCATTGCTTTTTCACAATCCATTGCTGTGCAAGATGTGATCTTTTCAGTCAGATTACACCAGGGGTTTTTTGTTTTGTTTTGTTGACTGTGTAGGTTTTAAATGCTTTCAAACTATCTTCTTAGTGGCTTGACATTTAATGCCTTTTGCATGTAAATTTTCCTTATTTTATTTTCCAAACTGTCAGCAAACTGCTTGTGAAACTTGCCTTTTTACTAAATTATTGCAGTGCTTAGGGACATCTTTCTAGGCTTGGTCTTCCACTCACATATTGTGTTACCCGGACCCATTTCTTCCCTTCGCACAGTTCCACAATCCTATTCCCTGGTCTGTGGGAGAAGACAGCAATCATGTATGTGTACACTGCACATATGGAAAAAGACCTTTAGGTTGAACATTTTGAAATATGTTTGTGTACGTGTGTGTGTATTCATGTGTGTGTTTAAAACTTGAAATGTGGTTTTGCTATCTGCAGTTGAAGTAGGATTACATATGCATGATAAAGTGTAATCTTGCTGACACTGTATAATCATTTATACCAGGTAGGATGGGTCACAACTCATATTTGAAAATTGACTTTCTGCCAGTGTACCTTTCGATTTAGCAAAACTCACATTAGTACTATCTGAAACACTGAATAAGAAAGTAAAGACTCAGCTTTCTAGGTTCTAAAAATTGTGAGGTATATGTCTTGTTTTTCAAGTTAGCTTTTACAGAAAGTTAAAAAGTAAGAATGGGTGATGCTACTATTGTTATTATTAATAATAGCTGCAATTTATTGAATATTTCTTATGTTTCACTGGGTTGGTTATCAGCTGACATCTGCAATACTTGTGGAAAATAAGTGTTACAAATTGCCATTTTTACAGTCGGACAGTGTGAGGCTCAGAGATAACTTGTGCAAGGTAGCAAAGCTAAAGAGACAGAGACAGAGCTTTAAACAGGAGGCCATCTGAATGTGAAATGCATATTTAAAAATCAGCTTTATTGAGTGTAACTAACATGTAATGCAATGTAGTTAAATTGCACACAATAAATTTTGACATATGCATACACCAGTGAAACCATTACCACATTCAATAAAGAATGTGCCCATCACCTCCAGAACTTTGGTCATGATGCCTCCTTTAAAAAAATTTTGATATCTGGTAGCATCAGGTCTTAGCTGAGGCACGCAGGATCTTTGTTGTGTTATGCAGGCTTAGTAGTTGCAACACATGGGCTTAATTGCCCTGTGGCATGTTGGATCTTTCCAGACCAGGGATTGAACCCATGCCCCCTGCAATGGCAGGCAGATTTTTAATCATTCGGCCACCAGGGTAGTCCTTCACAACCCTTTTTAATGCTTTCTTCCAGCTCCACCCTGCCATTCTCTACTCATAAGCCCCTTCCCGTGCAGCCAGTTATCTACTTTCTAGCTATGTAGATTATTTTGCGTTTTCTAGACTTTTGCATATATGGATCTACACAGTGTGTACTTTTAAAAACTGGCTTCTTTCTCTTAGTATAACTGTTTTGAGAGTCATCCATGTCATTGCATGTATCAGAGGTTCCGTCCTTATGTTGTGGAATATTCCACTGTATGAGTTTTGTGCCACAGTTTATTCCTGCACAGTTGATGGGCATTTGAGTTATTTGAAGCTTGGGGCTGTTACAAATAAAGTCGTTAAGAATATATATAGGCAAATTTTTTATGTGGATGTAGGCTCTCTACTTGTCTAGAGTAAAAACATAGGAGTAGAATGACAAGATCACATAGTTATCACAAGTTTAAAGTTTTAAGAAACAGCCAAACTGTTTTCCAATCTGTGCTGGTTTACATTCCTGCCTGCAGAGTATGAGAGCTCCACTCCATATCCTTGAGCCATTTGGTGTGGTCAGACTTTTATGTTTTAGCTGTCCTAATGGGTGAGCAGCACTATCTCTCACCCATTATTGTGGTTTTGTTTTTCTATTAATATCTTATGATGTAAAACCTTTTTTCTTATGATTTGAAACCTTTTTCCTTATGCTCATTTGCCACCTGACTGTCTTCTTTGGTAGAACATCTATTCCACTCTTTTGCTTGGTTTTTAAAAATATATTTATTTCCTTGGCAGTGCCTGCTCTTAGCTGCAGCACGTGGGATCTACAGTCTTCTTGCAGTATGCAGGATCTTTAGTTGCAGCATGTGGGATCTAGTTCCCGACCAGGGATGGAACCTGGACCCCCTGCATTGGGAGTGCAGAGTCTTAGCCATTGGACCACCAGAGAAATCCCCCTTTTTTCTGATTATAGTTGGGGGCTCTAGGGTCTACAGCATTATCTTCTTCCTGATGTCTATTGGTCCTAAGTGTTCAGTTTAGTTCAGTTCAGTCGCTCAGTCGTGTCTGACTCTTCGTGACCCCATGAATCGCAGCACGCCAGGCCTCCCTGTCCATCATCAACTCCCGGAGTTCACTCAGACTCACGTTCATCGAGTTGGTGATGCCATCCAGCCATCTCATTCTCTGTCGTCCCCTTCTCCTCCTGCCCCCAATCCTTCCAATGAGTCAACTGTTCGCATGAGGTGGCCAAAATACTGGAGTTTCAGCTTTAGCATCATTCTTTCCAAAGAAATCCCAGGACTGATCTCCTTTAGAATGACTGTTGGATCTCCTTGCAGTCCAAGGAACTCTCAAGAGTCTTCTCCAACACCACAGTTCAAAAGCATCAATTGTTCGGTGCTCAATGTTCAGTCCAACTCTTACATCCATACATGACCACAGGAAAAACCATAGCCTTGACTAGACAGACCTTAGTCAGCAAAGTAATGTCTCTGCTTTTGAATATACTATCTAGGTTGGTCATAACTTTTCTTCCAAGGACTAAGCGTCNGGAATTCCAGCAGCTTTCTTTTTACCCCTGGCAGCTGGGGGAACCAGAGAGCGGCCCCCTGTGTCCCTTGGAATAGGCGTGCCACGGCGTGGTCGCACACGCTCTCAAGGCCTGCGCGATCAGCGCGCGCGCGCGGGTCTTGGTCTTCGCGCATTCGCTCTTCGAAAAATCGAACTCCGAAGGTCCGAGCGCACGGGGGCGCCTGGGGGTCTGCACTCCCAGGGTTTTCCGGAGGCTGCAGCAGCCGAACCTGGGCACCTCGAAGGGGAGGTCAAATCCCCGAAGGCCATGAGGCCTTGGGGGTAGGGGGAGTTATTAATGACTCCGCGCTGGGCCTAATGCCTCCAACCCCCAGCGGCGGTTGGCGTGGATGTCCTGTGGATTTTATTTGCACACAATGGAAATGATTTGTTTTCTCTAAAAAAGGAGTGGGCTTGGCAGATATTTGAGGAGGGGGTGGGAGGAGAAGGGAAGAGAGAGAGCTGAGGAAAAAAGTTTGAAAATGCCTTGAACTATTCACTGTCGAGATGGCTAATCAGTATTGAGGCCGGAGGGCAGGCGGGCCGCCTTTCACCGCCGCTTCCCTTTCATCTCGGGCTCGGTGGAGGCGCTCAATTAAAAGCCTATCAGTTTGTAAGTAAATCAACGCCTATCAGAGTTGTCACATCAAACAAAACGATTATTATTGCAGCCCGCCTCCCCTATTAATCTCCCTCGAAGATAATCCGCCTGACAGGTCAGGCCCGGCGAGCTGGAAAGCCTGGCCTAGAGCGTCCAAACAGTCCTGGACTGGCGCGCGCCCCTTGGGGCACCCCCTGTTCCCCGTCCAGCCCCGCCTCGTGGTCCCCCGGGAGTGGGGAGAGAAAGGGCTCGCGGAGGCCACTGGACCCAGGCCCACCCCTCCGGACTGGGAGCGGAGCCGAGATTCGCTGGGCTGGTGGGGGACGGTCCCCGGCGGCTCTAGCCTCCTCTGGGGCCAGGGAGGTACCAGGCTTGCCGTTGCCAGCGCCTGGCCTGGTCCCTGGGCCTCACCAAGGCCTGCACTCTTCTCGGCTCATCTCCTCCGATTCTTCCCCCCACCCCCTCGTCTTTTTTGTTTCCTCTTTTGCCTCTTTCTTGGCTCTCAGCCTTTTCTTCCTTTCCCCTCTCTTCATTTGTACTTTTTCTACTAGCCAGGGAATGTTTCCTGTTCTCTCTCCCTCCTCTCAGTATACGGTATATACCACTTCAGCGCAACCACGCTCTCTGAAGCAGGGCATTCTCAGGGCCCGGGTTACTTCTCTGCGGCAGGGCTGCCTCAGGAGCGTGTGCAATTCCCAGGAATTCAGCACCAAGTCCTTCTAATTTCTCCTCAAGCCGGGATTGTCAGAAGCTCTGCGCCTGTTTAAGGGTTTGAGTGTATTTGGAGGGGTGAGGAAAAAAAAAAAAAAAGACCAGGTGGTGAGATGAGTGGAGGGTGGCAAGCTCCCTATTCTAGAATTAGCATTTGGTGTTGGAATTTCACAGCTGCAATGTCTCTGACCTAGCTGGTGGCGTTGCCTGGGCTTTGCAAATATGCGGGGGAGACCTATGGGGCATCTGGGCCTCTGTACTGAGTATGTGAGGGGGTGCCTAACATTTCACAAGTAAATACGCCCAGATAACTGCTTCTATAGCCTCAGCTGGCCTTCCAAGGGCCGGGCGCGGCTTGGATTCCATACGGGTGTGAAATCGTGGCCTTCTTCCGTTTGGCCTCTGACTTCGAGTTTTGAGGTGCTTCGGAACCAAGCGAGACCCGTCCTGTTCTCTTTTACTCCAAACCTATAGGCCTAAATGCGCACTGCTCGAGCCTGCTGGAGCCAGAATTAAGGTGTGCTTGAGGTGTCCGAGGGGGAGGAGCTGCCCGCAGGACCTGAGGCCCTGGTACCCGGAGTGCTGGCTTCAGCGCTTCGGAATCTTCACGCGTTATCTGGGAGAACCCCAAGGTGCGGCATTCTTGCCTGTTCTGGCGGAGACTCTCCCAGTAGTCGCCCCAAGGTCCGAGGCAGCGAGTATCCCAATAGAGCCCACCTCAGCTTGCTGAGCGCCCGTAGCTGCACAAGCTGTGCCCCCTACCACGCGTTCCCGAAAGCCCCCCTATTTGTGCACACTTTCCACAGCCAACCTAGTAGTAATATTTATTTCCTTATCTAGAAATATTGTATCCGTGCAGTGGCTCAATTATCTGCGCGCCTGCTTTTCTTAAATGTATTTATATGACTTCTGCCACGCAGCAGATATTGAAAGAGGTACACATACCGCGGCACACCTCGACGATGCGGAACTCTCTGTCTGTAGGATATATTTACTGGATGGTTATTTGGACGTAAGCGCTATCTCGAGCCCAGATTACACCCAAGAAGAGGCTGTAAAATGACACTTGATCCAGAATTTTCCCAACTTAACTATATGTGCACACACCGAGAATTTAATACTATTTTATATCCCTCTACATATCTAAATATTCAGATGTTATGTTACATGCCCTTGAAGCCGGAAGCGATCCTGCAGTTCACACTGGACTTGGAGCTGTTTGTATAATTTTCCATCACCCTGCACTTACAGATGAATCTTAATCTAATAAATTCAACCTTGTCATTTTTAGAATCGACGTAGTTTCTCTGGCTGCGGGTGCGTTGCGTGTATCAGAATAAAGCCAGCTCTCAGGCATCCAGCAGGAAACGGATCCCGGTTCCCGGGTGTGGAGGCGCCCCATCCGCCCAGCTCAGGACGCGAGGTGGCTCCTCGTGCCCAGAAGGCTGCAGGTCTGGCTTCCGAGGGAGGCTGGACTATCAGCGCCCTCGGCTTTAGCAGTTTCTCCCGGTCGGCAGTGCCCGGCAGCCCCCACCCTCTGCCGGTGCTTCGGAAACCCGCCCGGGCCGAGTCCGCCCGGGGCGAAAATTGAAAGCAAATTCCACGGCAGACGGAGCTCGAACTTTCTTCAAAGCAAGTTTGCAGCAGAGATTCGGTGGTCGCTTTGAGACGACATCGCGCTTTAGGGGTGTGTCCAAGCGCCAAGTGGGGAGGTGGGCAAAGAGGGTAGGTACCTGGTGGCCGAGCTTGGTCCGCGGCAAAACGCGAAGGAAGGTGCCTCCCTTTCCTTATTTCTCGCCAACTTCTCGGGCCCTGCCCCGTAAAAAATAGTTTCCAAGGTGCCGCGGACGCTCAGGATGCGTTTATGGGAATCGCACCAGGGAGAAGGCGACTTTGTAAAAGTTGCCGAAAGCTTTGCCCACAAGCGTCCGCCCAGCGGGGCTCAAGAAAGCTTGGGACCAACTTGCCTTCTCCCGGGCAGAATTGAGCCCCCTTGGAGAGTCCCCTGCCCGGTGTTTTCCCCTCACCTCGAAACCGCACGTAAATAACCTCCTGCTGCCTGCACTGCAAACTTCCCCCCCGCGCTGCCGCGTTTGGCGGGCGAGGCCCGGACGCAGAGCCAGCCCGCAAGGCCGCTCGTCTGCCGGCTCATCCCAGCCTTGAGATAGGCTTGCGCGGAGACGAGAGGATGAGTGTGGTTCTGTCTCCCACTGGGCTGCCCACTTGGCTGCCCAGACCATCACCGTGGACCTCCCAGAGCAGCGCTTCCCCTGGGGAGCGGTGGTCTTGGGGGGCTGACGAGGGCGCAAACTGCGCGCGCGGGGGGAGAGGGGGCGGCCGCCGGTCTCTCCGCGGGGCCTGTCGCCCGGCCGGCCGCGGCGGGTGAGTGATGAGGGCAGAGAAGGGCGCCCATAAATCGCGGGTGTCAGGGCGAAAAACTCTCTTTATTGTCTGCGTGATGGATGGGCCCGGGGACGAGACACCAAATACTTCGTATCGCCTTTAAATGGGAACACATTTTCCGCGGCCATAATTCATGTTTTTTAAATAGAAAGTTTGAAATGTTGCCTATATTTCACCGGCCCTGACATATTTATGAATCGCTCCCTGCATGCAAATATCATTATTTAAAGCGCCGGGGAGAGCTCAGGGGAGGGGAGGAGGCACGGCCCCCGGGGCGTGGGGGGTGGTGAACCCAGGAGAAGCGAATGGATGGGGGAGTGCACACCATCTTCCTAAAGTGCGGACAATGAGACGCAGAGGAAAGCCTTATCCGGAAGCCCAGCGCCCTGGGGGGGCTCCCACACCGCCGCTGGATCCCTCACCGCAGCTCGGGGAAGTTTTGTGCGGCTTGGGATCCCTCCCCCTGCCGGGAGCCCAGGGGGCATTTTGAGTACGTCTCCGAGGCTCTGATCCTAGCCACCTTTTCCAAGAAGGAAGTTAAAAAAATAATAATACTTTAACAAACGCAAATAATAACAACCAAAGTGTTTCATGTTCGTTGCCATTGCATCGGTTTTTATTGATTTTCATCCCGCAAACCTGAGACTGCGAGCCCGGGCGGGGCGACTGTCAGACCCCTGTCACCTCGGGGAGCGGGTGGGGGAATAACCGTCCGGTGCCGCGGCCTCGACCCGCCCCCACCCAACCAGCTCATCACTTCTGAGACACAACAGAGCCTGCGCAAGACGCGAGGACACGAATGATACGGCTCCCAAGCTCGGGGGGCTTCAGTCCTGCCCCCTCTGTCACCCCGGTGCTGTGTAGGGCTTCTGGGGTCTGAGTCCAACCTCCCCGAGCCCCACAATCAATACAATCGCTCTGATTAAAAAAAAAAAAAAAGCCGGGCACGTGCTGTCAGCTCTCCCCTGCCCGTCCAGCCCGGGAGGGACCCACACCTGCGCCCTCGCTAGCCGAGTCTTTACCTGTGCGGTTCCCCGCGGCGCCTGCGGCCGCGCCGGTAACGCAGGAATGGAAGGGAGGGCGGGGGAGTGAGAGGGACAGAACGTACCACCCGGGACAGCCAGATACGCAGACCCGGGGGCCTCCTCTTCGGACTGGTGTAGGGGCCCCGGCCCTACACGCCCTAGGAGCCGAACTGCGCTGGGCAGAGCAGGTCGGGGGAACGGCGAGGGGAATCAGCCTCCGGTGGGAGGGGCGGGCCCAGCGGCACTTCCGCCGGGGGCGGGGCCGCGGGCTGCAGTGCCGGTCCCACCCCTCCGCGTCGCCGGCCCGCCCCCGGCTCGCCGGGCTCCGCCCCCGCCGCCTGGGCCACGGGACGTCGCGGCGCGATCCAGCGCCTGGGCGCACAAGCCGGCTCACAGGAGGACGGTGGACGGGTCCTTTTCCCTGCCTAAGGCTGTATCTAAGGATTTTTAAATCAGAGTTCTACAACCACATACCCTGGCCCAAACTCTCAGGTCAAACTTTGTCAAACTTGGGTCTTTCGGGAGTCCCCGGAGACCTGACTGGGTCAGGGGTTCTCGAACATTCTCTGGTATCTGAAACTAGTCAGACAGCAGGGAAAACGTTTTCGTGCCCATAGGGTCCCACCTGTCTTTCAGGAAGGTGAAAAACAGAAGCTAACTCTGTTAGAACGTTTGTTTTCTGCCGGACACTAATTAACATGAACTCTGAGGTAAGTACCATGAACAGCCTGTTTCATAGATGAAGAAATTGAGGCATGGAGAGAAGAAATTGGCCTTGCCTCCGGGCATCTCATCCGTATCCTCACCCCTTCTTTTCCATCAGACCCCCAGCACCTCAGCTCATCACTCTAGAGGGATCTTGCTGGGCTTTTACTTACCTTGTGGGGGACAGTCTGCTGTCTTGTTAACTGCATCCACCTGCAGCTGAGGCCTTGCTGAGCAGGAGGGGTCCGCACAGAGGAGGAGAGAGGAATAAATAAAGTGGGCTCAGCTCAACTCCTGGACAGCTCCCAGTCTGATGGGGAAACTGGACCTTTGTGCTCCGCTGCTTGTTTCTCTTCTAGGTCTTCAGCAGCCGGAGTGATCTTTAAAAACTTTTCAAAGGCAGACGAGGTTTCTCTTGTCTGCTGCTGCCCCTCATTCTGAGTTTTTGCCACCCGTGGCTGCATTTTGGTTACTCAGAGGTGCCATACAGCATCTCACCTTAGGACCTTGCTAAGGCTTTCTCTTCTATCTAGAGTGAACTTTTGCCCTTCTCTTCACCTGGCTCACTGCACTTACCACATGGGATTTTCTGATGAGAGTCTCTGCTCTTCACTGGACGGTAACTTGACAGGGCAGGGACTGGAGCTGTCCTTTCAAGAAATGAATGAAGAAAAGGTCACTAATTAGTACCAGTGGCTGTGCTGAATGAACGATAACTTTGGGGACTCACTTCACTTTTGGGGGTTACCGGTAAGCATTCTTTGTTGTCTCATATCACNTCTTCAGGAGCCACAGCCTGTCTCTTATACACATCTAGATGTGTATAAGAGACAGCCTATTATTATTTGCAAAAAGAAAATTCCACCAAAGAAAGGCAGTATTGACATTTTAAACAAGTGACTTTTGAAAGGATTTTTTTTTCATGAATACTTTAAATTGTCTCCTATTGTTGCACTGGAAAAATCTGATTTAGGTCTGGCTTGACTATTACAGCATGTCTACAGATACCAACCAAATTTTTGCATGATCTCTTTTAAATGACCACATTCAAAGAACTGTTGGTTAATGGAAATCAGAAGAGATTTGTTTCCTCTTATAACAAGTGGCTCTTCAGATATATTTAGAAGTATGTTCAGTTCTCAATAATTTGGTATTAAGGAGAGTTTACCTGTCGTATGTTTACAGACTCATCCAGTGGCATCTGATTTTTAAAAAATCCATCTTAAATTGGAATCAGAAAAAAAAAGTATATTAACCAATGATTTTGAGAATCTGTGAACATACTGGATTCAGGTGTGGCTTGATCCAGGTTCTCAGATGATGAAGACAACTAGGCCCAGTGTCTCACTCCATCACCCCACATCCTGCTCCTCAGAGGCTCTATTCTTTGCCAGGCATACCTGTTGCAACAAAGCTTCATTTACCTCCAAGTTCTGTCCAACAGGATAAAAAATGTAGGAACTCTTATACAAATCCCAGGACCTACATCGACTAGAGAAGCTTGGGTTACATGCCCATTCCCTGCCAGCTCCAGTGGAACTGGAGCTCCAGTGGAGCAGCTTCGGTGTGCCCACTGGTGGGTCTGGGGGAGGCCTTTCCACCTGGAGCTGGGAGTGGAGGGATCTGAGAAGGGGGATGAAAGAGTGAGCTGCTGTCAGAAGACAGAGGGTGGGGATGCCCGGCGGACAGTGTACAGCCAGGGTTCACTCCAGCTGTGGACCCATTGGTTGTTTTCTTCAGGACTTTGTAACCCATTCCTGCTCAGGTAAAGTTTAGGGAAGGGACACTATTCTTAACAAGGAAAGAATATTATTCTTAAAAATTCAAAACAGTTTACTTTGTTACATGAGTCCTGTCTGTTTCCATGTGTCTTGGGAGTCACTTAAACAATGGGGGCTTTCCGCAAGTGTCTAAACTACACATAAGGGTCTGACATGATCTCTTTATGGATCTAGGGATTTTGGTGCATGGAATTGAATTCAAGTTTTCACAGTCCGTCTTAACGGTGACTTTCTGGCAAACTGAGCAGCATGTTTCTTCCACAAAGCTCCATGGAAATATGGATAGAAATCATGTTCAATTCAGTGCAAAGGGAATTCTTTGCATGGATGTTGCTTTCTTGTCATCCATAATTTTAACTGCATCAGAAAAACCTTCCTGATTCTTAATATATCATTGTCTGAAATTAGCTTTTATTTTATGTTTTTCCTCACTAATGGTAAACTCCATAAGAGCAAAAAAAATTTTTTTTTCTGTTTTATTTTCTTCAGGAGCCACAGCACATCTGTGTATAGCACATAGCAGGCACTCAGCAAACATGAGGGCATGAATGGATGGCTTCTACAACCATTCTTTAACTCCTCACTAGGCATAAAGTGTCCTCTGAAAATGGAGTTGGTTAGAGTAACTACAGTAAGCTGAATCCAGTCATAGTTATGTTGTTATAATGGATGGGCAATGTAATATAATGAAGTTAATTAACTCCCAAAGCGTGTACTTTATCCAAAAGACGTATTACTGGCTTTAGGCAAGGAATGAGTCTGGCCTCCATGATAGATAGAGCTTACACTGTAAGACAGTAAGCATTGTCCTAGAGGGGAGTGTTTAATACTGAATCACACAGTTATATCTGAGGACAAGCATGATTGCACTGTGTAGAAATGGAATAAGATTTGTTATCAATGCACTCTTGGAGTTCACAGTCTCATAGTCTACTTGGAAGAGGTATCTAAGCAGTCACCCTGTTCACAGACTTTTACCTTTGTGCCTGGAAGGGAGTTAGAGTTTCCATTGTTAATTCCTCCTATCACTTCCATCCTCCAACCAAGCCCTGAGAAAGAGTACCGATTCGGTGACTGTGCTTGTTAAAGCAAGCTTTGTTCTTGTTCTTGTTAAGTTGCTACGTTGTGTCTGTTCTTGTTATTGTTAAGTTGCTAAGTTGTGTCTGACTCTTTTGTGACTCCATGGGCTGTAGCTTGCCAGGCCCCTTTGTCCATGGCATTTCCCAGGCAAGAATACTGGAGTGAGTTGCCATTTCCTTCTTCCAGGGGATCTTCCTGACACGGATCAAACCCATGTCTCCTACATCTCCTGCACTGCAGGTGGATTCTTTACCACTGTGTCACCTGAGAAGCCCTAAAGAGGAGGGTCTGCACTTCCCCATTCCAGAGAGAACCTGGAGATTGGATCTCTGAGTCTGTCTGTGGCAGGCTGGGTTCCTTGACAAATTATATTCATCTGGTCAAATGTGTTGGCTTAAACTTTGCAGAAATGAACTTGAATGAACATCAAGAAAAGCTATAGGGCTGATAGTCTAGCATATTAGTGGATCTCAGAGTACAAGTTAGCTTTATTTATAGATATTGCTTTTATGGTGAACTAGAGTTGGACACGACTTAGCAGCAGCAGCAGCAGCTAAAAAGATATCAGCAAAATGAAAAGAAACTGAATTTCAACATTCAGAATATTGCTTGCAGTCTAAATGGTTCAAAATTTTTCATTCCATTTTGACATTTTTAACAAACATGTATGAGAAATTTCCAAGTTCTAAGCACTGAGGATATAAATTTGAATTTTATAAACCTGTTTTGGGCTTCCCTGGTGGCTCAGATGGTAAAGAATCCGCCTGCGATGTGAGAGACCTGGGTTTGATCCCTCGGTTGGGAAGATCCCCTGGAGGAGGGCATGGCAACCCACTCCAGTGTTCTTGCCTGNAAATTTGAATTTTATAAACCTGTTTTGGGCTTCCCTGGTGGCTCAGATGGTAAAGAATCCGCCTGCGATGTGAGAGACCTGGGTTTGATCCCTCGGTTGGGAAGATCCCCTGGAGGAGGGCATGGCAACCCACTCCAGTGTTCTTGCCTGGAGAATCCCCATGGACAGAAGAACCTGGCAGGCTACAGTCCATGGGATCTCAAAGAGTTGGACACAACTGAGTGACTAAGCACAGCACAGCACAAGCCTGTTTTGCTTTCAGAAAAACAGTCTCAAAAGGAGAAACATGGAGTAGGAAATCTCAAGCCACTCCAGTATTCTTGCCTGGAAAATGGACACAGGAGCCTGGAGGGCTACAGTCCATGGGTCACAAGTTGTACATGACTGAGTGCCTTTCACTTTCAAAAGAAAGCAAGAGAAAGGAAGAAAAAATCACCAGCTAACAGTCACATATTTGGTTCTGAAGGACAACTGTTATTTGATGCTGTTTGATTTCTGGAGAAGATCAGGCTTTTTAGTATTCACGAATAGGTATTCTCCTTTCCTTTAGTATTACAGGACAAAGTTGAGATATTCTATATATCTATGAAAGTTAAAGTACATACCAAATGCACATTTGATCCCACAAGGATTGATTTATTAGTACTTGCACAGCCTTATGAAAAGTGCATGGTGTGCCAGTCCCTTGGGGGCGCAGTCAGTCTCACAGAAAAGAGCAGCATTTCAGGGTCAGGAACCATGGTTTCATGGGGAGAAGTTCTATAACTGACATCAAAAATATTCTGGGAACAATTATGTTCAAAATTTTAAAATAAATGGGAAATGTGTACCTTAAAAAGATGCAAAACCAGTCTCCACTCCTTGTAGACTGCTGATTAGAAGCTTCAGGGATTTTCACAACATAAATCTTTGTTTTGTGTACTGTTTATTCAAGCAGAAATTAATTCAATGATGTGCAATAACGGTTTTCTCAAAGCAAAAAAAAAAAGAAAAAGAAAAAAGAAACAGATCTGCACACAATTAGTTTTAGAATCTATGATAAGTAGTATGATAGACGTCTGTGCAAAATACTATAGCAGGTGGCAAGGAATTCTTCTTGGAGTGGTGTATGTGTGTATATGTGTGTGTGGTGTTTATACTCTGTCTATAGCTTTTTATCTCTAATAATAATGGAAGCAATAAGTACACAACTAACATTTGTTGATTGCTTTTTATGACAGGCGCTGTTCTGATTCAGTTCAGTTCAGTTTAGTCGCTCAGTCGTGTCCGACTCTTTGCAACCCCACGAATTGCAGCATGCCAGGCCTCCCTGTCCATCACCAACTCCTGGAGTTCATTCAAACTCATGTCCATCGAGTCGGTGATGCTATCCAGCTGTTCTGATTACTTTATACCTATTATCTCCTTTAATCCTTGTAGTAGATTCTATGCAGAAAGTATCTGGATCGTCTTCATTTTGCAAAAGAGGAAACTGAGGTTCATGGAGGATTGGTAACTTGTTCAGGTTCGTGTGGCGGAGTCGGTCTACATATAGGTAACTCTTGTTACCGGAGGCCTCATAGCACTGAAGGGGGCTGGACCCCTTGCTTCCATGCTAGTTGGCAGGACTGTTTTGAAAGTGCTCTCTGTAGACCCTAAGCGGATGTTTCCTTCCAATATGGGTTACTCTCTTTCTACTTGGAATCCATCATGTGTGTGCCTCTAAGGGGACTTTACTGCTGCCATGGTTCATTCTATGTGTCAGCTTGACAGGCTGTGGTGCACCCAGTAGCCTCATTAAACATGGTTTCTGAGTTTTTATGTGAGGTTGCTTCTAAATGAGGTGAGTCTTTGACCCAGTAAACTCGAAGTAATAGCTTGCTGTCCCCAGTGTGTATGGGAATAGTCAGATCCATTGAGGACCTGAATAGAACCAAGGGTGGAGAATGAAGAAATTTGCCTCTTTTCTTGACTATTCCTTAAGCTGGAACATCTTGGCCTTATCTTCTCCTGCCCTTGGACTGAAGTTTACACCATCAGCTTCCCTGGTTCTCAGGCCTTCGCACTTTGTCTGAATTATACCACTGGCCTTCCAGTGTTGCCTGCTTGAGAAAAGCGGATCATCCATAATTGCGTGAGCCAGTTCCTCATGATAAATCTCCTTTTATATATATGTGTGTGAGTGTGTGTGTGTGTGTATATACATCCCATTGGTTCTTTTTATCTAGTGAATCCTGAGTAACATAGCTTGTATCATAGGAAAATCTTACTACATATATGTATACAATGAAATGACATTTGCTGATTTCCTTTAGAAGGCTCACTTCTTTGTAGTCCCAGCTGTGGCTCTCACTGTATTCTCAGTATGTCTCCAGCACTGAATCCAATCTGTTGTGTTTGGATGTGCCTACTACGCTGATAGAAAGTTCTGCCCGGAAGTCTTGGGGATCTGGATTTTGTTTGAGCTCCCCCCCCAACTGTTTTGGAGAAGGAAATGGCAACCCTCTCCAGTAGTCTTGCCTGGAGAATTCCATGGACAGAAGAGCCTGGTGGGCTACAGTCCATGGGGTCGCAGAGTCAGAGACGACTGAGTGACTAAATCACTACCACCCTGTTTGACTTTTGGCTAGTCACATAACTCCACTGGACCTCAGTTTCCACATCTGCAAAATGGGCATAAGGATGCTTTTTTTTTTTTTTTCCCTCTCTCTCTCTGTTTCACCTAGGGGCCATGGGCGGGGCATTTATTCCTGAGTGTTGCTTCAATCAGCTAGTCTGTGATGATGATCTCATGTGTGGGGGACACCACGTGTGCTATGTGAGTAAAGGCCAATCCAGACAGGAGCCATCCCCATGAAGCTCACTGGGGACGTGTGATGCACATAACTGAGCTTGAGAACAATTATCACTAGATACATAGCTATCATACAAATAATTACACTTTATCAATTATGTAAAAGTTGTATACATATAATAATAATATTGCAACAGGTAGCTATCATTTACTGACAACACTTAGCTATATATCAGGAAAACATACTTTTATTTAGGCATTAGGATCAACTTCTGATATGAGGTTTCTTGCCTACTTGTTAAAATCACTTAAAAATTTGAAACGGTACACATGCACGGTATAAAATTAATATGTACGAAAGTGCATTAAATGAAAAGTCAGTCTCTTTTTCACTGTAGATTTCTCAGTCCTACTCGCCAAAGAAAACTTATTGTAAACTTTTTTTGTATCCTTCAAGATTTCTTATTCAGGTACTGGCAGTACAGTCATATCCATTCTTTCACACAGATGCAATGTGTTATGTACAATTCTACATTTTCTTTTTATACTTCTTTCACTTTCTTTCTGTCTCTGCCACTGTCTCTGTCTTCCTCTCTGTCTGCCTCACCACACACACACACAAACACACACACACATGCATACACACATGCACACATGGGGGTGGGAGAGAGGTGGAGAGATCAAGCTCCACCTCATTACTTTTGGTAGTGATTAGTACTCTTTCTTGGGGACTCAGTAGGTAAAAAAAATCATATCATGTGAAGTGTTCTGTAAATGTAAAAATATAAAAAAATAGACCTAACCCCTAAGAACAGCCCGAGTCCTGGAGCTCAAGCTGAGTGACCCCTGAAAGGACTCTCCCTCCAGGGCAGGCTGGAGCGTGGCTCTGTGGGCAAGTGGCTGGGTGTAGAGACAGCGTCACCAGGCTGTGTATGTCCAGGGCTTGTCTCGGGCATGGGCTCTGCAGTGAAAGCCCTGATTGCCAGCCCTCTGGCTGGTATCTAAACTGGTGAGAGCATGGGACAGTACAGCTGATGAAAGGGAACTGAAAGACAAGGGCTGCCGTCTTGGGCCCCAGGCCCCCCAGACCACTTCCTGCCCTCTACCCCTTTTTTTCCTTTTCTACATTTCCACTCTTCCCACCCCACCTGGGCTCTTTTCCCTGGAGAAATCCTACTCTTCCTTCAAAACCTTCCCCTGTTTCCTCACAACTCCTTTTTAACGCACTGGGAGTATAGCAGTGGTCAGAACCAAATTGTTTCAGGCTCTCACTGCATTCCAGACACTAAGTTTTTTTTCAAGAATTGACTCATTGAATCCTCACTTCCGCCCCATGAGAGACTCTTATCCTCCTCGTTTTACAGATGAGGAAGCCTAAGGCACAGAAAGGTCACGCCTTGAAAAGGGTGGTGAAGGCCAGTTTCAAATGATGGCAGTCTGATGAACTGATGTAACACCCATAATTGCTACCATTTAGTCCTCACAGTGACCTTGAAGTAGGTGTGGTGATCTCCGTTTTTACAGATGAGGAAATGGGAGTGAAGCGCCTTGGCAAAGGCTTGCAGTAGTAAGAGGTGGAGCTGGGTTCTCCATCTGATTCTCACGTTCTCTCCCCTCTAACGTGTTGTCTCTGCACCTACACCTTTGACATTAGAGGCCCTTGTGCCCAGTCTCCTCACTACTCCCGGCATCTTCTTTTTTCCCCCAGCCACAGCCATGCTGAGCACTGCTCTTGACCTATAGCTGGTGCTTAGTAAGTAATCGTTTTAAGTAATCGTTTCAGGGTCAGTCTCTCTTGGCTGAGTGTGAGTGTTGCTACTGTACCTAAACTGATGGGTGTGTCTCACTGCAATCATTTTGAAATTATATATGGAAAAGTATAAAATCCTGTGATGATTTAATGTTCTCATGTCACCTGGGCCTTGAGGTGTTTTTGCATCCAATGTGGGAGTGCCTTTGCCTCCACATTCCTGACATTGCCTGAAATCAATAGGTTTAATAATTTATCATTGTCGCATGGGGCTTGTCCTGAGCTGAGAGTGAAGTGGCTGCCGGGTCTAAGAGCCAGAAAACCACAGGAATTCCTGGTGCTTCTTTCAAGTTCTACTGTGCACTACTGAGGGTGTCTGACACAGACCCCTGGCCAAACCCACACCTACCTGGCTGTGCAGCCCTGAGATGGGCATTTGGAGGGAGTTATGCTGTGCTTAGTGGCTCAGTTGTATCCAACTCTTTGCAACCCTTTGGACTGTAGCCCGCCAGGCTCCTCTGTCCGTGAGATTCTCCAAGCAGGAATGTTAGTGTGGGTTTGCCATTTCCTCCTCCAGGGGATCTTCCTGACCCAGAGATGGAACCCCCATCTCCTGTGTCTTCTGCATTGCAGACAAATTCTTTACCCACTGAGCCATTGGGAAAGCTCAGGATGTATTTGTAATAGAGTGTATATCAGTTATATTGAGTCCGTTCCCAGGTGCAACTTGAGCATGTTGAACAAGTGCTGTGCCCTTATGAAGAGCATATTTGCATATTAGTATGCCTGTGCTTTGATTCTAAACCCTTTACTTCCTTAAGACTGTGCCACTGAATTTTGTGGTTAGGTTTGAGAATATCTGTAAGTTCCAGCAGGGCCAAGCCTGTGTCTGGTGTAACTCTGTCCCCTGGCATGCAGTGAGCTATCATAACATAAATACTGAGTGAATGAATGTGTCTTTAGGGAGGTGAGAATGGTTCTGGGTGGGAAAGAGTTTCTGAAAATGCTCCAAGTATATCAGTTCCTCTGTTACTGAACCCTGACATTTGACTTGCAAATGATTTGTGGTGTTTCTGACCACAGCCATTAGGAGGTGGCATAGTAACCGTGGCTGTAACCTTGGCACATTGGCTTTTGGACGGAGAGTTGCTAAAATTGAACTGTTGCTTTGGCCTAGTGCTGTTGACCTGCTTTCATTATTTGAGAAAATGTGCAGATATTAGAAAACTTGCCAGGGGCCAGAATTTGCCTATGGATTTCAGTCAATCCTTCCTTTAGCTAAAGAACTTCTAGCTGTGTGTTGATCAAATTGTTAATTATACTCAAAGCAGTGTGTATGATGAGTAAATTACCATAATTTTGCTACTAATGGTCATTTTCTGCTTCAATCCTTCAGTTGTATTATGGATCATATACATGATGATCATGTAGCCTTCTTGAATTTAGTGTAACAGTTCTTTTCTGAACCAATGATAGTGGCTTATAGTTGTACCTAGATGTATACAAGTGTAATTAATGATGATACTCGGTGTATTATGTTTTCCTATTGATGGAATTAATTGAAATAGTATACATGTAACAACCGAGCACAGAGCAGACATATGGTAAAGGACTGCTAAGTTTTTAGTCATCTATCTAATATGCATGCATCCATTTTCCCATCTGGTAGTAGTACTATTAAAATATTTTTTAGCAGCCATATCAAGCATTTTATTTATTTATTTTTATTTTTTAAAGTAGATGACATTTATTAAATATTCCAAGTTCAAATGATTGCTCCAGAGATCTATGATACAGAGTTCTAGAATCCCAATTCATTCCTATCTAAATGTTTGACAGGTTATTGATGTATATTTTCTTGGAGAGAAAGGATTATCTTTGTCTCTTATCACACCTATAGTCAGCCCTCTGTGTGGAAGTGGGATAGCCCACTATCTGGGTGAGACAGTTAAAAAGATGGTTAATCCCATCATTTGGAAATGAATTCTGCAACAAGTCCCTGATTGTGGTCGAGACCACTGTTACTCTAAGGGACAAACCAGCCACCATTTCTTCAGGTTCTCTGCTGTCATACCTGACTAGCAGTTTGTTTAGACCATTGTAATATCTACACTTTTAGAGGAATGCCTTCAGGGGCATTAGGTCTCTGACTTTTTTTTTTTTTCATCTGCAGAGAGACCTGAGTATAACCATTGTGAGTGGGGCCAAGGGATGGGAGATGGAACCAGTATTTTGTACCCTTGCTAGACGGGTACCATGTGAGGCCCTTTGCCTGTGTTATCGCACTTAATCCTCATGACAACCTTAAGAGGTGGGTAACATCACCTCCATTTTAGAGATGGGGAATCAGAAATTTCATGTGCTTATGTAGCTTAACCAGTGATCCAGTTACTAATTTGAACCCAGGTTTGTCTCCTGCAAAACCCATACTTAGACTTCTGTGCTGCCTTGCTTCACGTAGCACTGCTTGTTGTTCTTTAATATTTCATGAATATTTGTCAATCTCTCAATTCACTCTCTACACTTTGATGTAGTAAATTTCTCCTTAATTCAGTGCTAGAAAGACCAGTCTTCCTATAAACTGAGAGTACTCCTTCCTATTAGATCGTGAGGGTTGTTTCACTTCTCATAGTTTCTTTTTGTTTGTTTGGAGAGCCAAATTGAGTGCTCAGTTGTAACAATTCTTATCTCTGACTTCTGGTACCACTATCTCTCCCTTTCCCATCTAGAATTTTCTATTGATCTTTTTCTCTGATTTTAACTGCCTCTTAAGCGTCCAAATTATTTCTTAAAATAGACTATAAAATCGTCATGCTCTGTGTGCTGTGCTGGGCTTAGTTCCTCAGTCATGTCCGACTCTGCAACCCCACGGACGGTAGCCCTCCGGGCTCCTCTGTCCATGGGATTCTCCAAGCAAGAATACTGGAGTGGGTTGCCATGCCCTCCTCCAGGAGATCTTCCCAACCCAGGCATCGAACCCAGGTCTCCCACATTGTAGGCAGATTCTTTACCATCTGAGCCACCAGGGAAGCCCTAAAATCATCATAGAATTTTTCAAATGTTTAAATAGCTTTACCCATCTTGGACATTAGCTTAAAAAATGTGCAACAAATAGGGAGATACGGGATCCATTTATGCAGTAGCTATATATTTTGTCCTTTCACGCACACATGTGTGCACAAGTGTATCCACGTGCACTCACACATAATATTGGTAGGGCATGCCCTTTGAGTCTCGTGACCATGACTTGCATCCATCTGTCCTGTGTAACCTTAGTCTCACTGACTCTATTCTCTGATCACCTGATCTGACCAACTACACAATGAAACTAAAGGTCATCCACCCTGAGGGCACTCCTCTCATTCCTCCTTATTAATGCTGTTTTAAAAGAGGCAGTTTCTGAGTATTTCAAGACTTCACAGTAGATCTGTGACCTTAAAATTTAGTTTCAGACTTATCTTGGATGATCTTTATTAAGTCTTTGGGGCTATAAATTACTGTGCCATCCTGGGGATGGGGGCTGCAGTGGAACTCGGGCAGGTGGGAAGCTCTTTTCCTCCCCGGCAGGGACAAGTCCATGTAGTAATCATGGTGTGCTCCTTGAACCTCTGCTGTGAGGCAGACGTTTTAGTTACCAGCTTCTCTCTCCGAGTTGCATTTCATACCCAATCAGTTCACAGAAGAGTGTGTGTGTGTGTGTGGCATGAAGCATAAAGAGGCAGATGGTTCTGAAGGCTGGCACAGAGTGGGAGCTTCCTGCTGAACAGATCTCTCTCTGGGGGTAATGCTGGCTGCCCAATAAACCTATGTTTTCTGGCACCTATACCCATTGCCAAGGATCTTTCCTCTGAATAGGCAACCTACATCTCAAATAGACAGAGGGAACCTGGGCCAACCAGAAGTCACGAATAAGCACAAGGTGTTTGTGTGGCCTGGAAGCGTGGCAATTCAGAACTGATGCTTTTTGTTTGTTTGTTTTGGTCCTTGAATTTTGTGCTTTTTGATAGGAAACCAGTTGGTCTGTCAGCTATAAGCAGCACTCCCTCTCTATAGATACAACTCTCTGAGGTTCTTCAGGGAATTTAAGAGTTGAGTGAAAAATCTATTCTTGCTCACAAAAAGCTTGTGAGCCAATCAATTTTTCCAGTGCCAGAATCTAAGGGAGTAAGGGGGGAAAATCCTTTGGTGCAAAATTTGGAATGTACGATGATAATTCTGTTATAATTTAAAAAATGGTTTACTATTAAATAAACTTACATACAGTGTTGGAAAAATGGGAAAATGCTGGAGAAATGTTCTCTACTATATAGTAATAGAACTGGGCCTCTTGGCATCGGGGGTGTGGCGGAGAAGGAGCTGCTGCAGATGGGTGTGTAGGTTTGTATTTTGGGTCCTCAAAAACTGCAAAATGGATTATTGATAGCTTAAGGTGAACAGTATCGAATTCGTGATCTCCAAAGAAGAAGATTTAGCTTTGGGGCCAGAGTCCAAGCTTGATCACTCAAGAGCTCTTGTGTAAGAGTTTTTTTAAAGTGTAAAAAGGGACAGAGAAAGTTTCTGACATAGACATCAGGAGGAGGACAGAGAGTGCCCCCCTTGCCAGTCTTATAAGGCTTTATATACTTTTACCATACCCACTCCCACAACATGCATCTTAAATTAACAAGATTAAAACTAAAAATAGAAAGGTCTTACCAGACCCACTCCCCCAATATGCATCTTAAGATAACAAGATTAGTCAGAAGGTTCTTGTTAAGGAGAAACATGTCCTGGAGCAAGATAAATTGTTATTATTGACCAAGTCAAAGCAGTGTAGAAAGAAACCTTTGTCCTTTTTTCCTCCTTGAGAACCTCAGGGCCCTTTCTCCTCCTCAAAGGCCCGGGACTCCTTATTAATTTGCTGGAGCAGCCGTGAAGAGATACCCCACGCCCAAGGTAAGAGAAACCCAAGTAAGATGGTAGGTGTTGCAAGAGGGCATCAGAGGGCAGACACACTGAAACTATTCTCACAGAAAACTAGTCAATCTAATCACACTAGGACCACAGCCTTGTCTAACTCAATGAAACTAAGCCATGCTCGCAGGGCAACCCAAGATGGATGGGTCATGGTAGAGAGGTCTGACAGAATGTGGTCCACTGGAGAAGGGAATGGAAAACCACTTCTGTATTCTTGCCTTGAGAACCCCATGAACAGTGTGAAAAGGCAAAATGATAGGATACAGAAAGAGGAACTCCCCAGGTCAGTAGGTGCCCAACACACTATTGGAGATTGGTGGAGAAATAACTCCAGAAAGAATGAAGGGATGGAGCCAAAGCAAAAACAATACCCAGCTGTGGATGTGACTGCTGATAGAAGCAAGGTCCGATGATGTAAAGAGCAATATTGCATAGGAACTTGGAATGTCAGGTCCATGAATAAAGGCAAATTGGAAGTGGTCAAACAAGAGATGGCAAGGGTGAATGTCTACATTCTAGGAATCAGCGAACTAAAATGGACTGGAATGGGTGAATTTAAGTNGATTGGGGGCAGGAGGAGAAGGGGACGACCGAGGATGAGATGGCTGGATGGCATCACTGACTTGATGGATGTGAGTCTGAGTCAACTCTGGGAGTTGGTGATGAACAGGGAGGCCTGGTGTGCTGCGATTCATGGGGTTGCAAAGAGTTGGACATGACTGAGTGACTGAACTAAACTGAAGGATTAACTCTCTCACCATCTTGTCCATTAAATATTTTACAAGATAGACCTCCAACTAAGAGTGGCCTTGCAGGCTCTCTTCCTTCCCCTTGTCTTCTCACTATAGTATTAGGAGAACCTTGTGCAGTAATTGCAGACATACAGGGAGCACTCAAGGAAAAGAAAAAGCTTCTTTTTTTGAATAAGGAGAAGTATCCAAAATAGCATTGTGAAACAAGTAAAGATCATCTGGGTTTATTTGAGCTTCTCTCCAAGATGGTCCTATTTAGGATACAGGATGGCAAGCATTTCTAGAAAGCATTATCATGGTCCAGTCAATCCTGACAATGTGGCTTTTTGTTCCATTGGTGAAGACCATATCATTACATGCTAGCTCTTGCTACATCTCCGGTAGGACCAGGAATTTTGCTGTAATCATTGGTAAACAAGCATTTGCTAACACCTCTGCTGCTTTGTGTTACAAACCAGTTAAGAATGATGGCTAAATGGAATCTGACGAGGATCAGTTACCGTTCCCAGAATTGCATAAAACTATGAGCCTCAGGTTGAATTCACTTCCTTTGTAGATGTTTTTTTGACCTCCTGAGGATCCTGAAATTCCCTAATGCCCATTCATTGGACCTGTGAAACTAAATGGCTAAAGGAGAAGAGGGGGGCGGGGAATGGTCATTATGTTCCCTTCGATTGTAATGAGGCTATCAATAACTCACCCTTTTTAAAAATATTCTGCTATAGTTCAAGGAATGGCATACATTTCGTAATCTCTTTTGAATTTGGCTGCCTTGGGGTGGACAGGTAGGATTTTCCAATTTGCCTTATTAGATGAGAAAACCAAATGAGAGATCAGGAGGCTGTCTGGCTCATAGATATCAAACCTGCTGTAAATCAGTTTTTTATTCCAAGTTCAGTGCTATTTCCATTAAGCACATTAACTCTCAAATCTAACAGGGCTTTCTATTCTGAAATGCTCTGACTTTGAATATGTTAAAAAATATATATATTTTTTGATGACAAAGGAAGTTTAGAAAGTGAAGTCACTCAGTCATGTCTGGCTCTTTGCGACCCCATGGACTGCAGCCCACCAGGCTCCTCTGTCCATGGGATTCTCCAGGCAAGAATACTGGAGTGGGTTGCCATTTCCTTCTCCATTTAGATAATCTTAATTACATATCTAGATGAGAAAACTCAATCATGAAGAAATTCGGGGACTTAAGGCTGTATAATGAAATTAGAGGTGGAGCATCAGAGAATTTGGCCTTTTCTGCCGCTTTGCAACTGTTGTTTGTCTTTGTGTGACTCCTCCTGACTTGAAGCACTTGCTGCTACTTGAGGTACTGAAAAAATACAGGAAGAGGGGACTTGGGTGTCTGACACCAAATGGTAGTTTCAGCAGCATCATGGAATTTCTACCTTCTAGTTTCTCATTTTTGGAGGGTTGTGATTTATCCTGTCTTTTGTGTGTGCTGAGTCACTTCAGCTGTGTCTGACTCTTTGCAACCCTGTTGACTGCTAGCCCACCAGGCTCCTCTGTCCATGGGATTCTCCAGGCAAGAATACTGGATGGGTTGCCACGCCCTCCTCTAAGGGATCTTCCCAACCCAGAGATTGAACCTGTGTCTCTTATGTCTCATATATTGGCAGGTGAGTTCCTTATCAGTAGCGCCACCTGGGAAGCCCAAATATTAGGTTGGAAAACAGCAATTATTTACTGGGTTAAATATTCATATTGAGTGATAAGAAATGATCATGCTATACTTACAGACAGAAGGTAAGGTGATAGCTGTTGTCTCAGATATAGCTGAGGCATATTCACAACATTGTTTCATAGTATCTCGATGTGATACCACTTAAATATTAACCAGTATGTATTGGTAAGTATTAGAAGACACCAAAGGCATCATCACTGGAGAAGAGTGATGAAAAGAAAAGCCAGTATAAGAAATGTCCCCAAAGCCGTAGGTGTAAAGTAATCAGAGTTGAATTATAGACAATATACTATGTAGGTACTGATTGTATGGTGTGAGGATTAGAGATCAAAATTTATTTGCATTGTGTATATAAAGCCACTGTAGAATGGAAAACAATAAAACTTCAGCTGCTTGTCACTGATATTTATACAGTGCCTTTCTCTCAGGATCCTGACAAGAGCTAGCAAGCTATCATTAGCTGTCATCTTTGTGTGGCAGTGAGCAATAAGGGTTCAGAATATGTTTGCTTAAAAAAGTCAAGTTTATTAATATTGGTGCCATAATATTTAGAAACTATGTTATTTACACAGCTATAATGTAGCCTTTATTCTGCTGCTGCTCAAGCCATTGAGACTGAACTTCTCCAATGACTGTGAGTCTGGCTGCAGACATCCCTGACTTCAGGTGCTGGCCTTCCTCCTTGGATGTTCGCTTCTCTCTGCATCCCTCCTCAGACCTCCCCAGCCAGTGATGCAAAATGAATCACATCAAGGGAATTCAAATTTTCCTGGCTGGTATTGCCAGTGACGAGGTGTTACCACCTCCCTGCTTCCCAGCAAGGTCTTCCCCAGTTGCTTGGGAGTTCCCAGGGGTGTCTCAGGTGTGATCATGACACAGCGATTTCATGGTTTTCCTCTGTGAACCCTCTCTTCCCTGATGTCCAGGTTGCTTGGAAATAGCAGCTCCTAGTGCCTCATTCATCCTTGTCTCTGTGGCTGGTGTCCCCTGTAGGAAAATGGCTTTGCCTGGACTGATGGATATTTCTGCTTCTCCTAAAGGTGACAACTTTGTGATAGTTCTAATGCTGTGTGATCCCTTGGGTGTCACTGAGCTGAAGTCATGTGTTCCATGCACAATAAGAAGGGTTTCTCTTCTCTGTTTTCTCACTCTCTTGATATCCTTGTGAAGATACTCCTCCAGCCTCTCTCCATGTTCCTCCTCTCAACTGGATTCGGGTCTATGGTTGAGGACCCCACTGGGAGACAGATACTCTTGATGGTTTGTTCTCTATATACTCACCCCTGACTCCAGAGCCTTGTTCAGGCTATACAGGTACACTTAGGGAAATAGGTATCGCCAGGCTGCCTCCCTGCCCCCTTTCCAGACTAACCCAGAGATCCAGAACCAAATAGTAACCCTATACATATTACCAGTCATAAAGACGATGGCTTTGTAACTGTTAGAAGGAATACTGATTCATACCACAGAGGTCCAGGTGCAGAATTATGAACAAGAGTTTATAGGTTGTTTCAGTGGAAAGGGAACTAAGCTCTTCAGTAGATTGTTTGTAGTTGGTGGGGAGGGGAAGAAAAAAACAACAAAACAACCTAGTGGTTACTGAGTTCTTGCTATTCACTGGACCATATACTTAGTATTTGCTCATTTTAGACACAGTTACATATGCACGTAATACATGCACACAAACATATGCACTTCATTTTTTTTTTTTTAAACAATACTACGATGGAGGTCATTTTCTCCATAGGCTGGGGCAGGTGACAAGTTCAGAGGCAGAGGGAGAGGAGGAAAGGAGCCAGTGTGTACGCTCTGTGCCAGGCGTTGAGGAGATTGTTACATGTGTTACCCTACTCAGCCCTTACAGCCATTCCCATTTTGCAGGTACAGATATAAAGACACAAGAACATAGTTTGTCAATGGCTGCAAAGTTAGTAACTGATGAATCTGACATTCTGACCCTGGTCAAGATAAGAATCCTGGAGACTTTTTTTTTTAACTCTGTACCCACTACCCATTTCCAATTTTGCCTCTAAGACCTTACCCTTACTTACTTCATCAAATTCAGGGCTCAAGGCCTCTAATTTTGACCAATATTTTCTCCTTGAAGATGTTTCGTTTGGTGACCAGATGCTATAGTGTAATAGATTTTTTTCAAAAAACAAAAATGGAAATGTATCTGTAAAGATGTATTCACATCACTGCACTTCTAGTAACATTTTCCCACTTATCACCAGCTGCCGTTCGCATTCCTAATTGTTCTGTGAATCCTGCAGTCCTGTGGTTTGAATGGTCTCTCTTTTCTCCTTTCCCACCATTCACCATTTATCCTTTTTCTCTACTTTAACAGGCCAGAGCTCATAGTCTTCAAAGCTGTAACTATCATTTCATGTTATAAAAAAATTTAAGAATTTCTCTCACTTCTCCCAAAATCTGTATGAATAAAAAATGCTTCTAAGCACAGACACACAAAATTGAAGTATAGTTGATTTATAATATTATATTACTTTCTGGTGTATAGCATAGTAATTCAGTGTTTTTGCAGATTAGTATAATAAACTTTTGAGGGCTTGCCTGGGAACCTAAATACTATTAAATATCATCTCTATAAGAAAATGCATGTCACATTCCAATTAAATGACTTACAAATAAATTTTAAGTAGGTAATACATGTTTAAATATCTATAAATAATAAACTGAAAAATTTTAAGTTGGATATACATAGAATTAATGTTTACATTTATTAAAAAAAAAACAGACCTGTCTTCCTCAGTATCCATCACCGTCTTTCTTGGTGGTGTGTAAGGACTCTAGGAACTGGTAACCTTACTTACTATTTGGAGGCAGCTTGGGGTTGCTGGTGAAAATCATGTAGGAGGCTCCCTAATATGAGAAGAAAATTCTTGTGGTTTAAGCATGAAATAAGTATCATAGTAAGATCACAATGATGTATTGAACTTTTAAGTTTAATTTTAATTTGAATTAATTTTTCTCCTATATCTTGCTGCTCTAAGTGGATCTTCAGCAGAGAAATAACTTAATTTTGAAGCTGAATTAAATTCTGTAGTCAGACTCAGCAAAGCAGAAAATTTCTCTTTTCACATACAGAATTCAAGTAAAGTTGTGCTGATTTCGTTTAACGAAAGGATCTTTCTGCTACGGCCACAGTGACTGACATTGTTTCTGATTCCCCAAATCAACTGGATGTTGACAGTGTTTTTCTGTCTAACTCTGGCTCAAAATTAGGGACTTGGTTTGTGGCTCCTTCTTCTGGGCCTCTTCCCGCAAGCCAACTGGAAGACACCTTCCTGTGTGCTCACTCAGGACCCTACAGCAACACCGATCATCTTCCCAGACCACACGCACCTTAGAACTCTTTCTGTTCCTCTGTGTCCCCGCAGACTGCAGGCTCCATGTGGGAGGAGCTGCTTCACACCCATCCCTTTCCTATGCCCTGCACGATGTCTAGCCCTCAATAAGTGGTTACTAAATAATCGAGTCATTGAATAGCAAAGTGATTTCCATTTTCTTTAGCTGAGGAAAGCAAAGCTCAGACAGGATAAATAATTGAATGGGATTGTGTAAGTAAGTGATGGAGTGGACAAGGGGAAACTGCCTGCCCAGAAGGCTAAAGACAAAGACACAGCTGATCTCTGGAGCTATCACAGTCGGAGAGACCAAAGATATGATGGTATCTCATTAAAGGGAAAAGGGAACAAGAGAGAAAGTAAATTTTCTCAAGATTAGTAGAGACACTGAAGTATAACGATGTCTTAAAAATGTTTGGGGCTTCTTGGAGGTCCAGCAGCTGAGACTCCATGCTCCCAATGCAGGAGACCTGGGTTTGATCTCTGGTCAGGGAACTAGATCCCACATGCTGCAACTAAGAGTTTGCATGCCACAACTAAGACCTGGTGCAGCCAAACAAAATATATATGTGTGTGTGTGTGTGTGTGTGTGTGTGTGTGTGTGTGTGTGTGTTTGGAAAAGGATTTGACCAAAGGTGAAAATTTATTTTATGTCTCTATCCCTATATTTGTATTTGTATCTATATCATCTATCTGTATGTGTATATATATATATCAGAATGGAAAAGGAAAACTGGCTTATCAAGAAACTTTTAGTGTAGGATATAGAAGACATCTATATGTAGATATAGAAGATATAATGTATGTATGTTTGAGCAAACTCAGGGAGATAGTGATGGACAGAGAACCCCGGTGTGCTGCAGTTCATGGGATTGCAAAGAGTCGGATACAACTTAGCGACTGAACAACAACAAAGAAGATATAATGTATGTATGTAACATTTAAAAACCTGCTATGCATGTTTATGGAAATGTTCTTGGTTTTATGGTGACTTATAATTGAAAATACTTACCTAGCTAGACTTATGGAGAAGGCAATGGCACCCCACTCCAGTAGTCTTGCCTGGAAAATCCCATGGACGGAGGGGCCTAGTGGGCTGCAGTCCATGGGGTTGTTAGGAGTCAGACACTACTGAGCGACTTCACTTTCACTTTTCACTTTCCTACATTGGAGAAAGAAATGGCAACCCATTTCAGTGTTCTTGCCTGGAGAATCCCAGGGACGGGGGAGCCTGGTGGGCTGTCGTCTATGGGGTCGCACAGAGTCGGACACGACTGAAGTGACTTAGCAGCAGCAGCAGCTAGATTTATAACAGCAGCAGCACACATTTATTGAGTATGTGTCTAGCACAGTATTATGCAACTAGTTACTAGGTTGGAGGAGGATATATAAATTAGGACTATTTTGTCATTGATCTTAAGGAGTTATTAGTCAGAGAAAGAGGATATGACCTGAATACAAATGAAAATAAAGCAGAATGAGGAAAAAATATCATAAGTCAAGTCCAGAATAATGCCATTTAAAAAAACACAGAGGCCCAAATGTGGAAGAAACTGTATGCAGTTTGAAAATTTGTTAAAAGGTGATTCTTGACGCATGGGCAAAATTCAACAGGTGAAGGTGGAATGGAGAGATGGGCAATAAGGTGAAGTCATGTGGTTATGATTGTTTATGTGAATAACATGGACATATTTAAAAGAGACTTAGAGATGTTGGCATTGTTGCTTCTCAGTCCCAGTTCTGGCTGGAAACCTGTGGCAGATCTAAGGGTTTAATTCAGGGTGGTTTACAGACAGGAAGCAGAAAGAATAATGAGGCACCCAGGGATTGACAGTAACTGGAAGATGTCACTGCCGGGGCCTGATGGGGAGGGGAGGGTGAAATAACTAGGGCTGGAGACATCTCGGAGCTGTATGAAAGGAACCCATCTGTCAGTGCTGAAACAGTAGTGATCTCAGAACAGGTCGTAACTTCCTTCTCTTTCCACTCTCTGATCTGCTGATGCCTCCAATAGAAACTCAGCAGAGATTGAGGGCCAGAGTGATGCACAGGCCATGGAACTCCCCCCGTTGGAGGCACGTAGAGAAGGTCCATTTCTCTCTTCTTACTTAGCAGAGGATTGACTAGCACAGATACATATATTTTCTACTCACTCTAGCTTTATACTGAGAGTTCATTTTAGAACTGTTCATATTGGAGTACTCAGAAAAATAGTTCCATATTGGATAACATTCAGAGAGATTTTACTACTGAAGCTACCAGTAAAATAACCTCTTTTAAGTCCACTTCATATGCTAATGAAGTTATAACATGGTTCTCCAGGGAAGAGAAATTGTAATGATGCCTCAATAAGTTAGTTTTATTAGGGAAAGGGACACTTTATTATCCAAGACCTTGCCCCTCATTTCATCCTGGGACTCTGCAGAGATGGTACTGATTGCCCTCCAAGGAGATTGTTGTCGTTCAGTCCCTCAGTCGTGTCCAACTCTTTGCGACCCCAGTGGACTGCAGCACACCAGGATTCCCTGTCCATCACCATTTCCCAGAATTTGCTCAAACTCATTGAGTCAGTAATGTCATCCAACCATCTAATCCTCTTTCATCCCCTTCTCCTCCTGCCTTCAGAATTTCCGAGCATCAGGGTCTTTTATAATGAGTTGGGTCTTCGCATCAGGTGGCCAAAGTGTTAGATCTTCAGCTTCAGCATTAGTCCTTCTAATGAACATTCAGAAATGATTTTGTTTAGGAAGGAGATTGTGGCAGGAGACTTTTCCTGATTTCAAAGGTCATTCTTGTGTTCCTTTAGGTTGGGGTGTGGTTTTCTCTTTAGGCAATGTAAGAAGTTCCAGATCCTGAGAAGGGATTGAAGAAGGATTTAATTTAGAGACATTCTGGAGGAGTGAGGTGGATACTTGGTGAGCTCAGCTGGGTGGGGGCCTGGGGCCCACCCTGTCACCTACCCTGTCCTTCCTGGTTTCGCAGTGCCTCTGGACACAAATGCTTTGAGTCACATATCCCATTTGCATCCTTGTTCACTTTTCTTAATCTCCTGGAGAATCCTGTTGGTATTCAGAGCTGTTTGTTCCTGTAACAGGGATTTCCTGATAAAGAGTTTAAAGATCCCTAAAAAAAAAACCGAACAACTCCACTAAATAAATACATGACTGAATAAATAAATAAAGGAAATATCCAAGAATGTTTTTACTTAGTTGTTTAAGGAGCAGATTCAATGAAATTTAAATTGTTCTGACTCTTACATTCCTTTGATTTAATTAGTGTTGAGATTAAATTACATAAGTTTGGATTTTGTCTTGAAACAGACGACTTTCCCCTTTCTCCTTTCCTTCCTTCCTTCCTCCCTTCCTCCTCTCTTTCTTCTTTCCTTTCCTTTTTCTTTTGGAAAATCGAAGCTCAGTAAGTTTTGCAATAGTTAATCTCTACCAACCTTTTATCCCCTCAGTTAGTTCCAGCCGCTGCAACAAAATGCCAGAAACATGATGGTTTCAAGCAATAGAAATTTGTCCTCTTGCAGTTTTGTTGGATGGAGGTCCAGAACTAGGTGCTGGTGGGCTGTGTTCCCTCTGATGACTCTAGGGAAGAGTCTTTCCTTAACTCTTCTAGTTTCTGGTGGCTCCACACATTCCTTGGTTTGGGGGCTGCGTGGCCCACTCTCTGTCTCAGTCCTCACTCTATGTCCTGTCATCTTATAAGGACACCAGCCATTGTCCATGGGATTTTCTGAGGTAAGAATACTAGAGTGGGTTGCCATTTTCTCCTCCAGGGATCTTCTCGATCCATGGATCAAACTCATGTCTCCTACATCACAGGCAGATTCTTTACCCACTGAGCCATCAGGGAAGTCCATAACTGCTTCCAGATAAGATCACTGTAAAGGGTGGGGTAATGTCCTCCCAAAATTCAGATCCACCTGGAACCTCAGGATGTGCCTTTTTGGGAAATAGAGTCTTTGCAGATGTTTAACTAAATTAACATGAAGTCATAAATCTGAGGGCTTCTAAGGTAGTGCTAGTGGTAAAGAACCTGCCTGCCAATACAGGTAGATGTAAGAGATGCAGGTTTGATCCCTGGATTGGGGAGGTCCCCTGGAGAAGGACATGGCATAAACCCAATGGCTGGTATCTTCCTAAGAAGAGCAGAACACCCAGAGAGAAGAGGGCCTGTGAAGCAGGAGGAGAAGATTGGAATAACATCGCCACAAGCCTAGGAACATGAAAGGTTGTTGGGGACCACTAGAAGCTAGGAAAAGAAAAAGAAGGACTCTTCTCAAGAGAGCGGAGAGAGCATGACCCTGCCAACACCTTGAGCTTGGAATTCTGGCATTCAGAATTGTGAGAGAATAAATTTCTGTTGTTTTTAACCACCGAGTTTATGGTTCTTTATGTGTCCCCAGGTAACTGACAGCCACATGAATTTGAGGGACACTATTCAATCCACTGTACCTCCTTCCCCTACTCCTCTTCATGGCCACTTTTCAAACATTTACTGAATACCTACTGTTGGCAGGCACTGTGCCAAGTTAAATCCCCTAGCCCCTAAACAAAGGAAACACAGGCCCTGCCTTCAGTGAGCTCCCGATCTAGTGAGGGGGACAAAGACATCTGAAGGAAGCTGTTATGATGTGGCTGCACCAAGTGCTATGATCCGGTTAGAGGCAGAGCACAGAATGCAGAATGGTAGAATGCAGGAATGTCATTACATCAGGAGTGTGTGTGTGTGTGTGTGTGTGTGTGTGTGGATGCCTGCTGCACATGTGCATTAGGGAAGACTTTTTGGAAGATGTGACACTGTGACAACATCCAAATTGAAATCAAAACAATGAACTCTCATTTCAGGAAGCCAGGGCAGTGTGTTCATGATAAGGGTCAGAGAGAGCCACTGGTGGAGGACTCTGCGTCTGGGCTTGGCTGGGGTCACATTCTGCGTATGCCAGGTTGAGGGTCTTGTGTAGGTGGCCTAGTTCCAAAGCTGGCCTGCTGGTAAAGGGAGAGACCCCCGTGCAGCTAGGGCAGGGCAGGGGCTGACAGACTTAGCTGAGGAAGGAAGACCGTGTCCTAGGACATCTTGAGTTACAGTGAAGAAAGGGAGCTGCTCCATAGCAACACTTACCTTAGTGATTAATTCACCCAGCTTAACAAACGCTTTTATATAAATGGATTTCTTTTATTTGGCCCTTAGCACTCCTCACTGTGAGGGTAGTTGGCCAGTTTTGTTCTGCTTGTTTCACAAATAACGCAGTAAAGGAAGGCACCTTGAATTCAGTTTATTTAATTTTATTTTGCTTTGATTTGTAAATTGAAGTTCAAAACTGTTTTCTCTTGGAGATAAGAAGAATTCTTAAGGTTGCCAAGAAACCATTTCTTTGGGTTCAGTTATACATTTGATTTGTCTGGTAAAGATGTGATGTAAGACCATTTAGTGCTTCGGTGGCACAAAGGAGGATTGTGGGAAACTCATCCCTTCCCTTCCCTGTGAGGATGTGTTTTATTTCATGACTGTTACAGTGCTGACCAGGTCGTCCACTTCCAGCCCTTGTCTCTTGCTTAGAAGAGAAGTTACACACTTATGGGCTGATGGTTCTCAACAGCAGTCTCTCGGTGCTTTTCCTTAAGGGTTGCTTTTTTGATCATCATTTCCCTACATTTTCCCCCTAGTATTTTGAAGTAAGGAGCATCTTTCAGAGAAGCTGAAGAAGGAAGCTGGACTGAGAAGCTTAATGTCCAGATGCTCTGAAAGATGATGTCTTGTTAACTTCCTGGATTTCCTGTCTGAGGCTTCCATATTTCAACTTGCTGATTTACTGGGATTTCTGAAAGAGAGAAAGTTTATATTCTTCATGACAACATCTGTTTATGTCAACATTTAATTCAGCACTCAGTGTTTTTATAAACTAAGGTCATAGAGAATCCACAAACTGATTTAAGAATCATTTAAAAAAGAATTCAGAATCAATTTTTAAAAGATCATTGCACCAGAGATGACCTTCCTTGGGAATTTCCCCCAGAACTCTGCATCTAGACTGGCAAATCCCTGAATCTTCCAGTCAGGACCAACCACATAATTTGTGGAACTCAGTGCAAAATGAAAACTTGGAGGTCCCTTGTTCAAAATTGATTAAGAATTTCAAGATGATAACAGCAGAGCATTAAATCAAGTGTGAGGGCTGTTAACTCCTGGCGGGCTTCTAGGATGATGACCCAGGAAGAGAGTGTAGAGTGGAGGGTATAGGTGGGGTAGGTTGTTTAAAGATACAGACGTCTGGCTAGAAGGAACAAGCAAGGAATAAGGCAAAAAAAATAAAACCAGAAAACAACCCATAACCAGGAAAATAAAGGGCTGGGGAAAAATAGTCAAAAGAGAGGGAAGGAAGGGTGAGAGATGGTACCAGGGAGAAGAAGAGGGAAAGGGCTGGATGGTATGGATGCAGTTTGCTCAAAGGATGCATAGTGCCTCAAAGTTGTTGCCCTTGTTTTCTCTTTTCCTAAGAATCTTCACACCGTTTTCTAACCTAAGCATCACTTTCCTTTCTTTGAGAGTCGGTGCCTTACACTTGATCTTAGCCAAAAAAGTAGCAGATGTAGAAAATAAATTTATGGTTACTGGGGGAAAGGGGAAGAAGGACAAATTCCAATGCTGGGATTGATACACACAGCTACATGAAATAGGTAACTAATAAGGACCGACTGTTTAGCATAAGGAACTCTACCCAATACTTTGTAATGGCCTACATAGGAAAAGAATGTAGAAAAGAGTGGATATATGTATCCACTCTGAGATATATATATATATATAACAGATTCAATTTGCTATACATGTGAAACTAACAACATTGTAAATCAACTATACCCCAATAAAAATTAAAAGAAAAAAAATAAAAAGAGCCTGTGCAGAGTTCCACTCCTCATGCAGACCTTCCTGAATTCCCTGGCCAGCCCAGTGTGGGCGAGCAAGAGGCTTTCAAGGCTTTGCGGGTAACAGCATTTGCAATTTGACCTTCAGTTTTGCCAGACCTCCTCTTCTTTCCCAATCTCCCGCACAATGTGTTGCATCCTGAGTGCCTCTCAGCAAAGAGGCTTAGTGTTTCTCCCACCTGGAAGGATGATTCTGGCAAACAAAGTCTGGTGAGAGGTCATTCTTTTTTTTTTTTCCCATAGCAACCAATGTACCTTGATTATTGTNATGCCTGCTGCACATGTGCATTAGGGAAGACTTTTTGGAAGATGTGACACTGTGACAACATCCAAATTGAAATCAAAACAATGAACCCTCATTTCAGGAAGCCAGGGCAGTGTGTTCATGATAAGGGTCAGAGAGAGCCACTGGTGGAGGACTCTGCGTCTGGGCTTGGCTGGGGTCACATTCTGCGTATGCCAGGTTGAGGGTCTTGTGTAGGTGGCCTAGTTCCAAAGCTGGCCTGCTGGTAAAGGGAGAGACCCCCGTGCAGCTAGGGCAGGGCAGGGGCTGACAGACTTAGCTGAGGAAGGAAGACCGTGTCCTAGGACATCTTGAGTTACAGTGAAGAAAGGGAGCTGCTCCATAGCAACACTTACCTTAGTGATTAATTCACCCAGCTTAACAAACGCTTTTATATAAATGGATTTCTTTTATTTGGCCCTTAGCACTCCTCACTGTGAGGGTAGTTGGCCAGTTTTGTTCTGCTTGTTTCACAAATAACGCAGTAAAGGAAGGCACCTTGAATTCAGTTTATTTAATTTTATTTTGCTTTGATTTGTAAATTGAAGTTCAAAACTGTTTTCTCTTGGAGATAAGAAGAATTCTTAAGGTTGCCAAGAAACCATTTCTTTGGGTTCAGTTATACATTTGATTTGTCTGGTAAAGATGTGATGTAAGACCATTTAGTGCTTCGGTGGCACAAAGGAGGATTGTGGGAAACTCATCCCTTCCCTTCCCTGTGAGGATGTGTTTTATTTCATGACTGTTACAGTGCTGACCAGGTCGTCCACTTCCAGCCCTTGTCTCTTGCTTAGAAGAGAAGTTACACACTTATGGGCTGATGGTTCTCAACAGCAGTCTCTCGGTGCTTTTCCTTAAGGGTTGCTTTTTTGATCATCATTTCCCTACATTTTCCCCGTAGTATTTTGAAGTAAGGAGCATCTTTCAGAGAAGCTGAAGAAGGAAGCTGGACTGAGAAGCTTAATGTCCAGATGCTCTGAAAGATGATGTCTTGTTAACTTCCTGGATTTCCTGTCTGAGGCTTCCATATTTCAACTTGCTGATTTACTGGGATTTCTGAAAGAGAGAAAGTTTATATTCTTCATGACAACATCTGTTTATGTCAACATTTAATTCAGCACTCAGTGTTTTTATAAACTAAGGTCATAGAGAATCCACAAACTGATTTAAGAATCATTTAAAAAAGAATTCAGAATCAATTTTTAAAAGATCATTGCACCAGAGATGACCTTCCTTAGGAATTTCCCCCAGAACTCTGCATCTAGACTGGCAAATCCCTGAATCTTCCAGTCAGGACCAACCACATAATTTGTGGAACTCAGTGCAAAATGAAAACTTGGAGGTCCCTTGTTCAAAATTGATTAAGAATTTCAAGATGATAACAGCAGAGCATTAAATCAAGTGTGAGGGCTGTTAACTCCTGGCGGGCTTCTAGGATGATGACCCAGGAAGAGAGTGTAGAGTGGAGGGTATAGGTGGGGTAGGTTGTTTAAAGATACAGACGTCTGGCTAGAAGGAACAAGCAAGGAATAAGGCAAAAAAAATAAAACCAGAAAACAACCCATAACCAGGAAAATAAAGGGCTGGGGAAAAATAGTCAAAAGAGAGGGAAGGAAGGGTGAGAGATGGTACCAGGGAGAAGAAGAGGGAAAGGGCTGGATGGTATGGATGCAGTTTGCTCAAAGGATGCATAGTGCCTCAAAGTTGTTGCCCTTGTTTTCTCTTTTCCTAAGAATCTTCACACCGTTTTCTAACCTAAGCATCACTTTCCTTTCTTTGAGAGTCAGTGCCTTACACTTGATCTTAGCCAAAAAAGTAGCAGATGTAGAAAATAAATTTATGGTTACTGGGGGAAAGGGGAAGAAGGACAAATTCCAATGCTGGGATTGATACACACAGCTACATGAAATAGGTAACTAATAAGGACCGACTGTTTAGCATAAGGAACTCTACCCAATACTTTGTAATGGCCTACATAGGAAAAGAATGTAGAAAAGAGTGGATATATGTATCCACTCTGAGATATATATATATATATAACAGATTCAATTTGCTATACATGTGAAACTAACAACATTGTAAATCAACTATACCCCAATAAAAATTAAAAGAAAAAAAATAAAAAGAGCCTGTGCAGAGTTCCACTCCTCATGCAGACCTTCCTGAATTCCCTGGCCAGCCCAGTGTGGGCGAGCAAGAGGCTTTCAAGGCTTTGCGGGTAACAGCATTTGCAATTTGACCTTCAGTTTTGCCAGACCTCCTCTTCTTTCCCAATCTCCCGCACAATGTGTTGCATCCTGAGTGCCTCTCAGCAAAGAGGCTTAGTGTTTCTCCCACCTGGAAGGATGATTCTGGCAAACAAAGTCTGGTGAGAGGTCATTCTTTTTTTTTTTTTCCCATAGCAACCAATGTACCTTGATTATTGTTTTTATCAATTGACTGGAAACTGTCAAGTCAGGCTGTGTGTTGGTGTTTTCGTTGCTCTGTCTCTGGGGCCTAGCATCGGGCCACTTGCTTAGTAGGCATTCAGTTACATATGTGTTTACTGCATGAGCAAACACTCCAGATCATTACTGTTGGCTTACTCGTGTATTTACCCTCTAGACTTAGAGTTATTTCCGTAGCGACGACTGTAAGCATGCCTCGTTTTATTGCGCGTCCCGAGTCGTCTTTGTTTCATTTTCTTTTTTCACATGTTGAAGTTTTGTGGCAATCCTGTGCTGAGCAAGTCTGTCAGCACCGTTTGTTTCTTCAACAGCATTTGCTCACTTTGCGTCTCTGTCACATTTTGGTGATTTTCATAAATTTCATACTTTTTCCATTATTTTTGCATTTATTAATGGTCATCTGTGATCACCATTTGCTTTACTGCAGTAATCTAGAACTAAACTCACAATATCTCAGAGGTATGCCTGTGTATCTTATTTCTCTCTGAATTCCCAGTGAATGAATGAAGGTGTTAGTTGTTCAGTCGTGTTTGACTCTTTGCAACCTCATGGATATAGCCTGCCAGGCTCCTCTGTCCTTGGAGTTCTCCAGGCAAGAATACTGAAGTGGGTCACCATTCCCTTCTCCAGGGGATCTTCCCAACCCAGGAATCAAACCTGGGTCTCTCTCATTGCAGGCAGATTCTTTACCAGCTGAGCCACCAGGGAAGCCCCTGTGAATGAATGAAGGAATGATTAATTCATTGATAAAGGCCACTGTAGTGTGAAAGAGAAACTGTCCAACCATATGGAAGAAGTACAGTTTCCTCATGTCAGTGAAAGTATTGAGGTATAGCAAGGCAGGAGGCAGGGGGAGGGAAGTGCTTCTAGAGCAATGATTCTCAACCTTGGCTTTACATTGGGATCACCTAGGGAGTTTTTAGGGCTTCCTTGGTGGCTCAGATGGTAAGGAATCTGCCTGCAATGTGGGAGACCTGGGTTCAGTCCCTGGCTTGGGAAGATCCCCTGGAGGAGGCCATGGCAACCGACTCCAGTATTCTTGCCTGGAGAATCCCCATGGACAGAGGAGCCTGGCAGGCTATGGCCCATGGGGTCGTAAAGAGTGGACATGACTAAGTGACTAAGCACAGGAAGATTTAGACCCTCAGCACTCTGGTCATACCCCTTAAATAAGAACCTCAGGCATCAGGATTGTTTAAGGTAATTCAAACACATGAGGTCAAATTTGGGACCCACTGGTGTTGACAATGACTCTGATCTCTCCGAGGGAGGAACGGACTAAAACTTCATCTGAACACATTGTTGGAAAGTTGGTTGACAACATATGCAAAGCAGTTTTGCAAAGCCTGTTGTTCACTAACCCACCTGTGATTTTTTTTTTTTCTGAATGTATATTACGGGTTCTTTTATAGATACCTTCCTATTTCCTCTTGCTTTGGTCTAGGTGTTATCATCTTCTCATTACAGATAAAACAACAGAGCTCAGAAAGGTTTGCCCAAGCTTTCTCAGCTGAGTGTCTTGTCCACATCTGTCTATTCCAAAGTCATTGGTCTTTCTGAGATAAATACTTCCTTTCAAAAGTTAGTAATCTTCAATTAAGAAGATTTTTACAGAGAGTTTCAGGTAACTTAGTTTTTAGTGCCTTGTATATGCCCTGAATGGGGCTTCCCTGGTGGCTCGGCAGTAAAGAATCTGGATTGCCTACAATGCAGGGGACGCAGGAGGTGTGGGTTTGATCCCTGGATCAGGAAGATCCCCTGGAGAAGGGCATGGCAACCCACTTAAGTATTCTTGCCTGGGAAATCCCATGGACAGAGGAACCTGGCAGGTTATAGTTCATGGGGTCACAAAGAGTAGGATATGACTGAAGCAACAGGGTGCATGCACGCATGTACCCTGAATATCTTCTCCAACTTCACTTGGCTGGTTTGGCCACTTACTGGAGATTCATCTGCTTGTTGAAGGTTTGTTTACCAAAGATAACCAGGACTCTTCTTATTCTTTCTTTACAATGTCCTGTAGAGTTTGGTGATGTATTCTATGTAGTTTGGCCACTAATTTCTAGAATGATTTTGTGTATGGTTTGGTCACTAATTCCTGCCAGTGTTATTTTTCCTTAAAACTTAACTACAGCCAGCTGGGATGGTCACGTGCTTGGGGCTGAAGGTTGCCTGAAAAGAGCAGGAAAAATAGAAACACCGAAAGGGGAAAGAAAGGCTGGAGTAGAAGGATAGTAGTATGCCTGAGAGATGGTATGGGAGAGAGAAAGAAGACAGGGTGCAAGGTGTGTGGAGGATGAAGTCTGCCATGTGGAGTAACTCAGAGAGGTTCTTGGCACCTTTGTCAAGAGTTTCTTTTTTATTCCTGACTCGTCTGTTTTACAAGCAAAACTTATAAGCTGTTGAATGATAAATCGCAGGGTTTCCTAATGTTTACAGTTACTCTCATGTTTCAGTTCAGTTCAGTTCAGTCGCTCAGTCATGTCCGACTCTTTGCGACCCCATGAATCGCAGCACGCCAGGCCTCCCTGTCCATCACCATCTCCCGGAGTTCACTCAGACTCACGTCCATCGACTCTGTGATGCCATCCAGCCATCTCATCCTCGGTCATCCCCTTCTCCTCCTGCCCCCAATCCCTCCCAGCATCAGAGTCTTTTCCAATAAGTCAACTCTTCTCATGAGGTGGCCAAAGTACTAGAGTTTCAGCTTTAGCATCATTCCTTCCAAAGAACACCCAGAGCTGATCTCCTTCAGAATGGACTGGTTGGATCTCCTTGCAGTCCAAGGGACTCTTAAGAGTCTTCTCCAACACCACAGTTCAAAAGCATCAATTCTTCGGCGCTCAGCCTTCTTTATGGTCCAACTCTCACATTCATACATGACTACTGGAAAAACCATAGCTTTGACTAGACAGATCTTTGTTGGCAAAGTAATGTCTCAGCTTTTTAATATGCTGTCTAGGTTGGTCATAACTTTCCTTCCAAGAGCAAGTGTCTTTTTAACTTCATGGCTGCAGTCACCATCTGCAGTGATTTTGGAGCCCCCAAAAGTAAAGTCTGTCACTGTTTCCAATGTTTCCCCTTCTATTTGCCATGAAGTGATGAGACCGGATGCCATGATCTTCTTTTTTTTTGAATGTTCAGTTTTAAGCCAACTTTTTCACTCTCCTCTTTCACTTTCATCAAGAGGCTCTTTAGTTCCTCTTCGCTTTCTGCTATAAGGGTGGTGTCATCTGCATATCTGAGGTTACTGATATTTCTCTCCCAGCAATCTTGATTACAGTTTGTGCTTTATCCAGCCCAGCATTTTGCATGATGTACTCTGCATATAAGTTAAATAAGCAAGGTGAAATTATACAGCCTTGATGTACTCCTTTCCCAATTTGGAACCAGTCTGTTGTTCCATGTCCAGTTCTAATTGTTGCTTCTTGACCTGCATACAGATTTCTCATAAAACAGGCCCGGTGGTCTGCTATTCCATCTCTTTAAGAATTTTCCAGATCTTGTTGTGATCCACACAGTTAAAGACTTTTGCATAGTCAATAAAGCAGAAGTAGGTGGTTTTCTGGAACTCTCTTGCTTTTTCGATGATCCAGCGGATGCTGGCAATTTGATCTCTGGTTCCTTTGACTTTTCTAAATACAGCTTGAACATCTGGGAGTTCTCAGTTTATATATTGTTGAAGCCTAGCTTGGAAATTTTTGAGCATTACTTTGCTAGTGTGTGAGATGAGTGCAATTGTGCAGTAGTTTGAGCATTCTTTACCGTTGCCTTTCTTTGGGATTGGAATGAAAAGTGTCCTTTTCCAGTCCTGTGGCCCCTGCTGAGTTTTCCAAATTTGCTGGCATATTGAGTACAGCACTTTCACAGCATCATCTTTCAGGATTTGAAATAGCTCAACTGGAATTCCATCACTTCCACTAGCTGTTTGTAGTGATGCTTTCTAAGGCCCACTTGACTTCACATTCCAGGATGTGGCTCTAGGTGAGTGGTCACACCATTATTATTATCTGGGTTGTGAAGATCTTTTTTGTACAGTTCTTCTGTGTATTCTTGCCACCTCTTCTTAATATCTTCTGCTTCTGTTAGGTCCATACCATTTCTGTCCTTTATCGAGCCCATCTTTGCATGAAATGTTCCCTTGGTATCTCTAATTTTCTTGAAGAGATCTCTAGTCTTTCCCATTCTGTTCTTTTCCTCTATTTCTTTGCATTGATCGCTGAAGAAGGCTTTCTTATCTCTTCTTGCTATTCTTTGGAACTCTGCATTCAGATGCTTATATCTTTCCTTTTCTCCTTTGCTTTTCGCCTCTCTTCTTTTCACAGCTATTTGTAAGGCCTCCCCAGACAGCCATTTTGCTTTTTTGCATTTCTTTTCCATGGGGATGGTCTTGATCCCTGTCTCCTGTACAATGTCACGAACCTCATTCCATAGTTCATCAGGCACTCTATCTATCAGATCTAGGCCCTTAAATCTATTTCTCACTTCCACTGTATAATCATAAGGGTTTTGATTTGGGTCATACCTGAATGGTCTAGTGGTTTTCCCTACTTTCTTCAATTTAAGTCTGAATTTGGTAATAAGGAGTTCATGATCTGAGCCATGGTCAGCTCCTAGTCTTATTTTTGCTGACTGTATAGAGCTTCTCCATCTTTGGTTGCAAAGAATATAATCAATCTGATTTCTGTATTGATCATCTGGTGATGTCCACATGTAGAGTCTTCTCTTGTGTTGTTGGAAGAGGGTGTTTGCTATGACCAGTGTTTTCTCTTGTCAAAACTCTGTTAGCCTGTGCCCTGCTTCGTTTTATACTCCAAGGCCAAATTTGTCTGTTACTCCAGGTATCTCTTGACTTCCTACTTTTGCATTCCAGTCCCCTGTAATGAAAAGTACATCTTTTTTTTTTTGGTGTTAGTTCAAGAAGGTCTTGTGGGTCTCCATAGAACTGTTCAACTTCAGCTTCTTCAGCATTAATGATTAGGGCATAGACTTGGATTACCATGATATTGAATGGTTTTCCTTGGAAATGAACAGATCATTCTGTCATTTTTGAGACTGTACTGGAGTACTGCATTTTGGCCTCTTGTTGCCTATGAGGGCTACTCCATTTCTTCTAAGGGATTCTTGTCCACATAGTAGTTACAATATTCATCTGAATTAAATTCACTCATTCCAGTCCATTTTAGTTCACTGATTCTTAAAATGTCGACGTTCACTCTTGCCATCTCCTGTTTGACCATTTCCAATTTGCCATGATTCATGGACCTAACATTCCAGGTTCCTATGCAATATTGTTAATTACAGCATTGGACTTAGTTCCATCACCAGTCATGTCCACAACTGGGCGTTGTTTTAACTTTGGCTCTGTCTCTACATTCTTCCTGGAGTTATTTCTGCACTCCTCTCTGGTGGCATATTGGTCACCTTCCAACCTCGAGAGTTTATCTTTCAGTTTCATATCTTTTTGCCTTTTCATACTGTTCATGGGACTCTTAATTCAAGAATACTGAAGTTGCTTTCCATTCCCTTCTCCAGAGGCCACGTTTTGTCAGAACCGTCCACTGTGATTCATCCATCTTGGGTGGCCCTACATGGCATGGCTCATAGTTTCAGTGGGTTAGATAAGGCTGTGGTCCATGTGATCATTTTGGTTAGTTTTCTGTGATTATGGTTTTCATTCTGTCTACCCTCTGATGGATAAGGGTAGGAGGCTTATGGATGCTTCCTGATGGGAGAGACTGGTCTTGTTCTGATGGGCAGGGCCATGCTCAGTAAATCTTTAATCCAATTTTCTGTTGATGGGCAGGGCTGTGTTCCCTCCCTATTTTTTGACCTGAGACCAAACTATGGGAGGGATAAGGAAGGTAATGGTGACCTCCTTCAAAAGTACTTGTGCACGCACTGTTGTGTTCAGTGTCCCAGATCCTGCAGCAGGCCGCTGTGGGAGACTCCTGGACACTCAAAGGCAAGTCTGGCTCAGTCTCTTGTGGGGACACTGTTCCTTTCTCCTGGCTCCAGGTGTGCCCAAGGTTTTGTTTGTGCCCTCCAAGAGTCTGTTTCCTCAGTTCTGTGGAAGTTCTGTAATCAATTCCCACTGGCCTACAAAGTCAAATTCCCTGGGAGTTCTCAGTCCCTTTGCCTGATTCCTAGATTGGCAGAATTTGACATTAAATTCTTGGTTTATATCTGGCAATTTGATGAATATCATATGGAACTTTCTCATTCTTTTGAATTCATATTGATGTGCATGTTGAAAAAAAATGTCTGAAAAGCAGGAACCTCAATGGACTCTACTGGCGGCTACCTAGGGACAAGTTGAGAACCATTCCCTGCATTGCCTTTGGTCCTTGGAAGAGACACTTAACCTGTACATAACTCTGGGTATTTTCACATGGAAACAACAATGCTTTATTTTGCACTTCAGTTAGAACAGCAGACAAGATAGTGAATGAATTGTGTTGTGTAGCTTAGAAGAGTGTTATCTAAGGTAACACAATAGGCTATTTTTAAGGCACTGACAAGTGATATGTTAGATGGGAGGTTGGTGGTTTGAACAGAGCTCCTGGAACAATGTCTCACTCGTAAAATGTACTCAGAAAATGTTCTATTCCCAGTTCCCAGGCATCAGTTTCATCTGTAAGATATGAAACTTCCCTTTTTCTATCTCATATTTAACTTTTATATATAGCACTTGCTAAATTGCTTTGATATCATGAAAAGATAAAATATATGCAGTTAACACTTTCTCTGTTATCTCCTGTTTTCTTTTCTGTGTTTTGACACATACAACTATATGTAGTGCTATATAAGTATCATCTCCTTAAGCTAAGAAAGTAGGCATGGCTGTCTAGAAAAAGTGCTTGAAGGCAGACATAACTTTAAAATTAAATCAGTGATAAAATTTTTTGTCATTTGAGGTAGTTGGGTAAACTGTAGATCATGGTTTGTGAGGTCTTTGTGCTTGAGTAAAAATGTCATTGATCAAAATCCAGAGAGAAAACTTGCTTCAGAGTGATGGATTTGTTGGAACATTTGAGCAAAGATTTTTCTGTTAGTAAAGATTTTATAATTAAAATATATGAAATAAACTAGAGACAAATGGTATGCTGTATTTGTCTAACAAATCTCACCTATCTATAAATCCATAGGTATATAAATGTACAAAAGCAGAACTCAAGATTTAAATTTTTTGCTATATTTTTATACAGATGCTTTATAATGCAATAGTTGTAGTCTAACATAATTTATTATTATAAGGTTGAGTTGCTAGATATGGACAAGGTGATGTATAGTTACAAAGATATCTGAAAACTTAGTATTTTTGACATTTAATGGTTTTATAGAATAGGAGAAAAGACTTTAAAAATTAAAGCCTTAAGGATCAAGTGGCAGGTAGAATAAGCCCCCCCACCCCTACCTCCCTGCCAAAGTTGTCCACATTCTAATCCTTGAAATCTGTGAATATGTTACCTTTGGTGGCAAAAAGGACTTTGTAGTTGTGTTTAAGTTAAGGATCTTGAGCTGGGAAGATTATTCTGGATTATCGGGGTGAGCCAGTGTCATTGTAATATGAGCAAGGCAGGAGTGACAGAAATCAAGAGGGGCTGAAAATCCCACACTGGCTGGCTTTAAGGTGAAGAAGGGGCCATAACCTGTGCAGTGCAGGTCGTCTCTAGAAGATAAAGAAGGCCAGGAAATAGAAGAAACTCAACACTGCTGATGTCTTGTTGAAGTATAGTTGACTTACAGCATTTCAAGTGCATAGCAACGTGATTCAGTTATACCTGTACACATATATTATTTTTGAAATTGTTTTCCATTACAGGTTATTACCTATATGGCATCATTGACTCAGTGGGCATGAATTTGAGCAAACTCTGAGTGATGGTGAAAGACAGGGAAGCCTGAGGTGCTGCCGTCTACAGGGTAGCAAAGAGTTGGACACAACTGAGTGACTAAACAACAGCAATAGGTTCTTACAAGATATTGAGTATAGTTCCCCATGCTGTACAGTGAGCCTTTGCTGCTTGTTGCATATCTGTTTTTTAATTAGAAACCTAGCATTCTATTCACATTAAGTCAAACAAGTGGAATCAAGCTGTCATAAACTTTTTAGTTAAGCAAAATGCATAAGTTTTCTAAAATATATGTATTATACATATTGTTTATATATTCATACAAAATCTTTTCTACTATGCTTGAGACAGAGCATCAAAAAAAAAAGATGGAGAAATTGGAAAACAAAAACTAAATGAAATGGGAACACTGAATATGAAATAGAAAAAGTGAAACAAACTAGATAAAAGTAAAACCCACTTTAGATTTCTGACTTCCATAACTGCAGTATAAGATTTGTGTTACTTTAAGCCACTGAGTTTAGTCAAGAAGCAGGTTGCTCATAGCTGTAAACATGCTGTTCATCGGGAAGGTGAAACTAGATTATGGTTCATTTCCTAGAGTAGTAAACCAAAGATCTTATAAAATATAGAAAAACATTGGTAATCCTGCTACCCAGGATTTGCCAAAGCCTTTGGAATTCATCATTTAGGAGGTGTTAGGCAAATTCAAAGTACTTTTATCAAGATGAGTCAGCTGTTAGTAGGTGGAAGCCAGAATTTAAATCATTCTTCATAGGATAAAGCTTTCATTTCTGTATTTCTTAAAATTAAATATTATTTCTAAAACATAATGTCTTCCTGAAATCTTAATCCTCAGTCCTTGCTGACTCACTTTTTATTTGTGACTAACCTGAAACCTTGTGATTAAGTGATTCTGCCCATCTTGGTCCTGGGGTACCAGCAGAATGCTAGATGAAATTGTTAGAAGAAGCCAGCATCTGGCGGGAAGGCTCATCATCTGAAGAGCAGAGGGGAGCTGACAGTCATGGAGAAACCATCCTGAAGTCTAAGCAAGTGTGAAGAAGGTGACTTTTTGCTAAGGGAGCTCTCTGTAGAATATTGATGTTGGCCTCCATTTTTCCATGGTGATTTATATATTATTTCTCCCCTACTGTCAGGATAAGATGAGTATTTTGAGATCTTATGATTTGAGAAGGTTGGTCCTATCTGTTGCCTGTCAGGAAGACAGAGATCAGCATCCTCTATAGCTGTTGACCTGTAGCAAAATAACCTTACCTGTGTCCAGATAGTCCTGCTGCTTCTATTTCTCCTTGTTCTATGCTTGGAGTAATGAAGTAATTATTTGTATCTTTCTAGTAATTTTCACATGAAGATCTCAAAGCAAAGTCTGCAAATATGGACAATCCACCCTCCTTCCACCTCATCTGAGAGTGTTTAGCTCAATCCTTCAGCTCCAGGGTTTTAGACTTCTTACTGTGGCTCATCCTCTGGCAAATCTAAGCTGCCTTCACTGATTTCAGTGTTAGAGGACCACTCTGAATAGCGTGGCCTACTTAGCAAGCACGCACTTCTTTCATCCTGACCCAGCTTCCCAAAAAGACCAATTGGGTCTGCCTTAATGTCTGTTTAATGCTTCCTAATTTGACACTAATCTTCCAAACATCTGTACTCAATTTAAGAGTCTTCTGAAGTGTACATTCTCTAAGTACCCATCAGTTAACAATATAATTTTGTGAGGCTTGGATGGGCAGAACTGGCTACTCCTCTCCCCAGCTTCCATCTGTAGGAGATCTGACTTGTGAAGACTGCTCTTTTACTGGGGCATCCCTGCAGAGAGACAACTGAAACCCATGGTGAAAATATCTGGGCAGGATAGGATGGTATTTATATGTATGAACTTTGGAGTTGGACCGACTGAGTTTGAATCCTGGTTCTGTAAATACTGGCTCTGTGTATGCTAAGTCACTTCAGTTGTGTCCAACTCTTTGCAACCCTGTGGACTGTAGCCCAGGAGGCTCCTCTGTCCATGGAATTTTTCCCAGCAAGAATACTGGAGTGAGTTGCCTTTTCTCCTCCGGGGATCTTCCCAAACCAGGGATCAAATCCGTGTCTCTTATCCGTGTCTCTTATGTCTCCTGCATTGGCAGGCAGGTTCTTTACCATTAACACTACCTGGGAACTGGCTCTGTAGTCTCAGGCAATTCAGTTAGCTTCTCTGCACCTCAGTGTGTTCATCTCTAAAGTGGGGATGATCATGATTCTACTTCATTGAACTTGAGGGAGAATTAAAGGAGAAAATACCATAGAAGATTTAACCCAGGGACTGACCCCATGATATGCAGGCAATTTGGGTAATTGTTGTAAATCAAGATTAAGTCTTCATCACTGTTACTATTCTAACTTTAGGTTAAGAGTTTATTTGACTTTATTTGTTAATTTATTTAGTGGCTGTTAAGAACTGTTGTGTTTAACCCATTGGGGCTCCAGTGGTTGACTAGACAGACAAGTGCCTTGCTCTCAAGGAGGCTGTGTTTTAGTGTGCAGAGAGAAAGTCAGCACATGAAGCAAATAAGACACAATCAGATTGGGCTAAGTGCTATGATAGAAATAAATAGAGTGATATGATAGAGAGCAACTAGGGACAGGTGCAGTTTTTACTAATCCCATGGGAAAAGGATAATCAGGTAGTGGGGTGTCGGGCAGGCATATTCTAGGCAGAGCTACAGGAGATGCAAAGACCCTGAGATGGAAAAGAACTTGGGAATTTTCTAACAGTAGAAAGATGGCTAATGGATCTAGAGCAATGGTTCTCAAATTCTGTTTTTCTGAATTATTGGAGCACTTGTTGAAACACAGCTTTCTGGGCCTCAAACCCAGAGTCTTGGGTTCATTAGGTCTGAAATGGAGTCTGAGAATCTGATTTTCTAAAAAGGTCCCAGGTGATAATGCTGCTGATCGTGGGAGCACACCTTGGCTGTTGTGAGGTCGATGATGCTGATGGTAGATGATGCTAAAGAGAAAGGTAGGAGCCAGGACATTGAGGGTCACGGGTCCATAAGAAAGGATTTGCTTGTTATTTTAAGTACAAAGCCTCTGATAGTTGTTAATCTGGGGCATATAGTTTGATATGTATTTTCAAAACTTCACCCTGGTGTGAGGGAGATTGGTTAGGAGGCCACCAGACTTGTCCCGATGAGGGACTGTAGTGGCATGGACCAGATGGTGGCAGGGGTACAGTGGTTCAACAAGCACTGTGGAGGTAGACCCTCCAGTCCTTGCTGATAGTTTGGATGTGGCTAGAGGAAAAGATCTACCCTGGTGGCTCAGATGGTAAAGAATTTGCCTACAATGCGGGATACCTGGGTTTTGATCACTGGTTGGGAAGATCTCCTGTAGAAGGGAATGGCTACCCACTCCAGTGTTGTTGCCTGGAAAGTTCCATGGACAGAGGACCCTGGCATCGCAAAGAGTCAGACATGACTGAGTGACTAACACTTTTACTTTTTCAGAGGAAAAGATAAAAAAATAATTAAGGATGACTTAATTATATGGAATATTTAATGGAAACCACATGTCTGCTAAGATATGTTCATCTTTTATCCTTTTACATACCTATTATGAATTTAACTATCATTGATCTTGGCTTTTTTTTTAATTAACCCTGGGATTAAGGGCCCAATAGCGTAGGAAATGGCAACCCACTCCAGTGTTCTTGCCTGGAGAATCCCAGGGACAGTGGAGCCTGGTGGGCTGCAGTCTGTGGGGTCGCACAGAGTTGGACAGAACTGAAACAGTTTAGCAGCAGCAGCGGCAGCGGCGGCAGTGACTTAGCAGCAGCAGCATTCTTCTTATGCTCCTTTGTAATACACATTCCACTCACAGAGCATAGGTTACCACCTCCTAGACTGGTGCTTTTGTCCTTTCACTTGTCATTTGGTCAACAAATGTTTGACTTGGGGTTGAATGAATAAATTTCTTCTTGTCTACTGCTGCTGCTGCTGCTAAGTCACTTCAGTTGTGGCTGACTCTGTGCGACCCCATAGATGGCAGCCCACCAGGCTCCCCCGTCCCTGGGATTCTCCAGGCAAGAACATTGGAGTGGGTTGCCATTTCCTTCTCTAGTGCATGAAAGTGAAAAGTGAAAGTGAAGTCACTCAGTTGTGTCCAACTCTTTGTGACCCCATGGACTGCAGCCCACCAGGCTCCTCCGTCCATGGGATTTTCCAGGCAAGAGTACTGGAGTGGGTTGCCACTGCCTTCTCTGTTCTTGCCTATACTGGATTGCAAACAGAGATCCCATAATTTTTCATCTATGTGGGAGCACGCAGTTACATATTATTTTTATTTCCCAAGTTTTGTGTTATTTTTTACATGCTAAAATGTTATGTTCCTTTGACATATTCTCTNCTGTTCTTGCCTACACTGGATTGCAAACAGAGATCCCATAATTTTTCATCTATGTGGGAGCACGCAGTTACATATTATTTTTATTTCCCAAGTTTTGTGTTATTTTTTACATGCTAAAATGTTATGTTCCTTTGACATATTCTCTTGGTGGCTCATGGCCTGACAGCGAACAACATCTCTTGGAATAAACTCTACAGACGTGTAGTTTTAAAAGCAGATGGAGATGCTGTAAAACATGAGGCTGGCTGTCATCAGTTTCACTTGTGATGCTGTTTTGGTCAGTCACACCTGGGCCAAACACAGAGGAGAGTGTAGGTCAGTGATGTGGTTCTTAATGCATCTTGTTTTTGATAATGTCAGTTACTGATCCAGCAGTCTAAATAAGGATGTAGAAGTGGAATGACATCTATAAGTAGCATAACCATGAGGTGTAGGTACAGCTCCATTGTACAGATGAGAAAGCTATGTGCTTGCTTTAATTTAGGTTGCTATAACCATAGAACATTTCTCACAGTTCTGGAGGCTGGAAGTCTGAGGGTACTTGCATTGCTGGGTTCTGATGAGAACCTTCTTCCTGGGTGCACACTGCCAGCTTCTCATTGTGGCCTTACGTGGTGGATAGCAGAGAAAGTGAACTCATTCTCTGTCCTCTTTTTGTAAGAGCACCCTCATGACCCCCTTATTTTTCAGTGGCCCTACCTCCTAATTATGCTTCCCTGATGGCTCAGTACTGTGGTGTTGGAGAAGACTCTTGAGTGTCCCTTGGACTGCAAGGAGATCAAATCAGTCAATCCTAAAGGAAATCAGTCCTCAATATTCATTGGAAGAACTATGCTAAAGCTAAAGCTCCAATACTTTGGCCACCTAATGCAAAGAACTGACTCGTTTGAAAAGACCCTGATGCTGGCAAAGATTGAAGGAGGAAGGAGAAGGGGATGACAGAGGATGAGATGGTTGGCTGGCATATCGACTCAATGGACATGAGTTTGAGTAAACTCCGGGAGGTGATAATGGACAGGGAAGCCTGGCATGCTGCAGTCCATGGGGT
>SJYV01039380.1:65823-95550 GCA_006410875.1 Neotragus pygmaeus | reverse complement strand
GCAGCCCACCAGGCTCCTCCGTCCATGGGATTTTCCAGGCAAGAGTACTGGAGTGGGTTGCCACTGCCTTCTCTGTTCTTGCCTATACTGGATTGCAAACAGAGATCCCATAATTTTTCATCTATGTGGGAGCACGCAGTTACATATTATTTTTATTTCCCAAGTTTTGTGTTATTTTTTACATGCTAAAATGTTATGTTCCTTTGACATATTCTCTTGGTGGCTCATGGCCTGACAGCGAACAACATCTCTTGGAATAAACTCTACAGACGTGTAGTTTTAAAAGCAGATGGAGATGCTGTAAAACATGAGGCTGGCTGTCATCAGTTTCACTTGTGATGCTGTTTTGGTCAGTCACACCTGGGCCAAACACAGAGGAGAGTGTAGGTCAGTGATGTGGTTCTTAATGCATCTTGTTTTTGATAATGTCAGTTATTGATCCAGCAGTCTAAATAAGGATGTAGAAGTGGAATGACATCTATAAGTAGCATAACCATGAGGTGTAGGTACAGCTCCATTGTACAGATGAGAAAGCTATGTGCTTGCTTTAATTTAGGTTGCTATAACCATAGAACATTTCTCACAGTTCTGGAGGCTGGAAGTCTGAGGGTACTTGCATTGCTGGGTTCTGATGAGAACCTTCTTCCTGGGTGCACACTGCCAGCTTCTCATTGTGGCCTTACGTGGTGGATAGCAGAGAAAGTGAACTCATTCTCTGTCCTCTTTTTGTAAGAGCACCCTCATGACCCCCTTATTTTTCAGTGGCCCTACCTCCTAATTATGCTTCCCTGATGGCTCAGTACTGTGGTGTTGGAGAAGACTCTTGAGTGTCCCTTGGACTGCAAGGAGATCAAATCAGTCAATCAATCCTAAAGGAAATCAGTCCTGAATATTCATTGGAAGAACTATGCTAAAGCTAAAGCTCCAATACTTTGGCCACCTAATGCAAAGAACTGACTCATTTGAAAAGACCCTGATGCTGGCAAAGATTGAAGGAGGAAGGAGAAGGGGATGACAGAGGCATCGACTCAATGGACATGAGTTTGAGTAAACTCCGGGAGGTGATAATGGACAGGGAAGCCTGGCATGCTGCAGTCCATGGGGTTGCAAAGAGTCGGACACAACTGAGTGACTGAACTGAACTACTGGCTCAGTGGGTAAAGAATCTGCCTGCAGTGCAGGAAACACAGGAGATGTCAGTTCAGTCCCTCGGTTTGGAAGATCCCCTGGAGGAGGAAATGGCAATCTTCACCAGTATTCTCACCTGAAAAATCCCATGACAGAGGATCCTGGTGGCTACAGTTCATGATGTCACAAAGAGCTGGACATGACTGAGCAACTAAGCATTAACTCCTAATACTGTTACACTAAGGATTAAATTTCAACACACTCCATAACTGTCTTCCTTGGGGAGATTAAGTATCAGTGATTTGTGCTGTGATATAAGTAGTGAGTGATGGAGCAGGTTTTGAATTCAGGTCTCTGACTTCCAAGTTTGTTTTTACTACTATATATATGAGAGATATTAAAAAAAAATTTTTAAACACATTCTTTTCACTGATACTAACATAATTCTTTAACTTGTATCCTGCAAGCAGAATACAGACTTTGTTCTTTTGGCTCCCTTCAGCAGTGGATCACGTTCTTTGTAGCTTCAATACATCTTGCTCATTATCTCTGTAGGCCTTAGGAGGAAAGAAGTGATGCTCCCTGGGTATTTTGATAGAACTGCAAATGTCTTTGTCATCTTCAAGGAAGAAATGTTTATAGGCTGTGAATTACTGGATACTTTGGAGGAGCACAAACTTCCCTGGTGGCTTCTTTCCCATTGACTTCCATGGTGGCTCAGATGGTAAAGCGTCTGCCTACAATGCAGGAGACCTGGGTTCAATCCCTGGGTTGGGTAGATCTCCTGGAGAAGGAAAGGGCAACCCACTCCAGCATTCTTGTCTGGAAAATCCCATGGATGGAGGAGCCTGGTAGGCTATGGTCCATGGGGTGGCAAAGAGTCAGACACAACTGAGCGACTTCACTTTCACTTTCACTTTGGAGGAACACAAGAAGTGGCCAGTTCTACCCAGAGGGTCAGGAAAGCTTCCCAGAATAAGAATTAGATTGAGCTGTGTATTTTACCCCATTCAGTGTTTGTCAGGCAGCTGCAGTGAGGAAGGCTCAAAGGCAAATGGCAAAGGAGTAAGATGAGCAGATACATAAACCTTGGATTTTATGAAGGCTGTGTGTTGTTCAGTAGATGGAAGAAAAGTAGAGTGGTAGATCAGAGGGTTGGGGGAATGTGGGGTAAAAGAGATACGATGTGAGATAATCAGGAGCCTTATCATTTAAGGCTCTTACATGCTTTTATGAATTTGGGCTTTATTCTTAAGGTGATGGGGAGATTTTTTTAAAAAGAGGTTTATTGAGGTATAATTTCCATATCATAAAATCCACCTAAGTGTACAATTCAATACATTTTAGTAAATTTATGGAGTTTTGCAATTGTCACTACGTTTTAGAAAATTTCCATCAACCCCAAAAGATCTTTCATATCCATCTGCAGTCAATTCCCACTCTGCAGATTTTTTTTTTTTTAAAGTATTCTGCATTTCATTTAAGAACTCTAGGAGTGAGGTGGAGAAGAGATTTGAGGGAGGTAAGCACAGAGTCTGGGTCTGTCTCTCTTCCTTCCTTCATCCCTTCTGGCCATCACACTTTATTTATTGAACATTAAGTATGTCCCAGGATGTCCAAGTGACCTCTCCAGCTCCAGAATAAATGTCATTCATAAACAATGCTATCATCTACAGTGAACATGAGCATAGTTTAGTGTAAGGAAACACTGCACTTTCCTTCTTGGTCTATGCAAAATCACATTTCTGGAAATGGTTATGTAGTAGAATTGGAAAGATAATGTTGGCCTGGGAATCCTGAAAAGGACAATTTAATCTTGAAATCTGTGCCATTTCTAAATGTGACAGAAGATTTTTCAATGTGTCTGTATTGTTTAACTAATTTCTTTCTTTTCTTCTTCTTTTTTGTATCTTCCTTTTAATTAATAGGATACTGAAGAGATTTGCTTTCTGTATTTGACAGTATATCTGTCTTAATAAAAACCATTTATGATGTTGGTATGCAGAAAATGATATTAACATTGATGTTTAATGAAAGCATTAACCCAAGGAGACCGCCTGCTTATTGGAGCTGTAAAAAAAAATCATAGTTGTCTTTTACTATATGATTCTGGCAGAAAAATATTGTTCTTATTAAGTACAATTTCTGTTTAGAATCAGTTCTGAACAATGATAGTTATTAATATTCAGGTCCACATAACTTGTAACGTCCAGCCCTAATATATGTTTAAAGGGAATCAAACAAAAGCAAATAACCAAAATATAGCTAGAACCAAGTCCTGCATTATTCTTTGTCTCCTTTTTTAGTTTATATAGAGCTTATAATACTACTTCTATGCATATTGTTAAGAGTATAGATTCTAGAGCAAGATTGCCTAAGTTTGAACTCTGGGCTCTGCCACTACTAACTGTGTGATCTTGGACAAGTTAATGAGGATGATACTGCTTACTTAATAGGATTGTAAATTCAATGAGTTAGTATTTGTCATGTGCTGGGCTTAGTTGCTCAGTTGTGTCTGACTCTTTGCGACCCCATGGGCCATAACCCGCCAGGCTTCTCTGTCCATGGGGATTCTCCAGGCAAGAATACTGGAGTGGGTTGCCATGCCCACCTCCAAGGGAGTTTCCCAAACCAGGAACTGAACCCAGGTCTCCCACGTTGCAGGCAGATTCTTTATCAACTGAGCCACTGCTGCTGCTGCTAAGTTGCTTCAGTTGTGTCCGACTTTGTGCGACCCCATAGACGGCAGCCCACCAGGCTCCACTGTCAGTGGGACTCTCCAGGCAAGAACACTGGAGTGGGTTGCCATTTCCTTCTCCAATGCATGAAAGTGAAAAGTGAAAGTGAAGTCGCTCAGTCATGTCCAACTCTTCGAGACCCCATGGGCTGCAGCCTACCAGGCTCCTCAGCCCATGGGATTTTCCAGGCAAGAGAACTGGAGTGGGGTGCCATTGCCTTCTCTGACTGAGCCACTAGGGAAGCTCAAGAATACTGGAGTGGGTAGCCTATCTGTTCTCCAGGAAATCTTCCTGACCCAGGAATCAAACTGGAATCTCCTGCATTGCAGGTGGACTCTTTACCAGCTGAGCTACCAGGGAAGCCCAGTATTTGTCATAGTGCTCATAAATACCTGACGCACTGTATTTGCTATATTGTATTATAATTATATCTGTCTATATAATATATATATATATATACATATATATATATATATGTAGCAGAAATCTGTTAGTATTCTCAGTATGCAAAGGCTTCTCAGTGCATAATATCATTAAACTTTAACTTTTTTTATATTAATCCTGTTACTTTTTTTTGCCTTTAGATTTTAGAATTATGATGTGTTTTAGTGTGGATTTCTTTGAGTTTTTCCTGTTTGGGATTCTCTCTGCTTCTTGAATATATAGATTTGTCTCACCAAATTTGGGAAGTTTTCAGCAATCATTTCATTCAATATTTCTTTCTTTCTTTCTTTTCTTTTCATTGACTATTTCCCCTCTTTCTTTCTCATCTCCTTTTGGAACTCTGATGCTATGACTCTTAGATCTTTTGTTTTCATTTCACGGATGTCTATTTCTATTGTTCTATCTTCAAGCTGACTTATTTTTTTCCTCTATCTTATCCATTCTGCTACTGAGCCCTTCTAGTGAGTTTTTAATTTTTAGGGGCTTCCCATGTAGCACCCTGTAAAGAATCCACCTGCAATGCAGGAAACACAAGGCACACGGGGTTGATCTCTGGGTTGGGAAGATCCCCTGGAGTAGGAAATGGCAACCCACTCCAGTATTCTTGCCTGGAGAATTCCATGGACAGAGGAGCCTGGTGGGCTACAGGCTACACACATGCAATTCATTTTTAAGTTCTGTAATTTCCATTTGGTTATTTTTTGTATCTTTTATATTTTGTGGTATTTCCTATTTTTCACTGTTTTAAAGGCATTTATAATTCCTTTATTAAATGAAAATGAAACATTTCTAAGATAACTATTTTAAAATCCTTGTTAGATAATTCTAACATTGGATCCATCTCAGTGTTTGACCTAATGCGGTTTGATCACTGGGTCAGGAGATTCCCTGGAGTAGGAAATGGTGACCCACTCCAGTATTCTTGCTTGGAGAATCCCATGGACAGAGGAGCCTGGCAGGCTACAGTCCATAGGGTTGCAGAGTTGGACATGATTGAGCAACTGAGCATGCATGCATGGCTGTCTTTTCTCACACAAATTATGACTTTCCTGATTGTTGTGTGTGAAAGTCGCTCAGTTGTGTCCAACTCCTTGCAACACCATAGACTGTAGCCTGCCAGGCTCCTCTGTCCATGGAATTCTCCAGGCCAGAATACTGGAGTGGGTAGTTGCTCCCTTCTCCAGGGGATCTTCCCAACCCAGACATTGAATTCAGGTCTCCTGCATTGAAGGCAGATTCTTTACTATCTGAGCCACCAGGGAAGCCCTGATTGTTGGTATGACCTATAATTTTAAATATTGTGTCTTGGACATTTGGATGTTAAGAGATTCTAGGGTTCCCCTGGACCTGGGTTGTGGGTGAGGGGTGGGGGAGCGCTCCCAGAAAGAGAGAGGCAATGGAACTTCCCTCAGCAAAGCAGAGGGGTCCCGAGGAGAGGTGAGCCTGCTGTCTGCCAACCCAGCCCCCCAGCGAGCGAGAGGCAGGGGGGTGGGGCGCGGGGGGTTTGGTTTTCCTGAGGGACTTTCCATAGTTCTACCAATCAAGTTAAAGGTCAGATTACCACGTGCTTACATCATGACAGGGGTCTATGGTGATCACACGCTGTCCACCTGCATGGAAATCAAGAGAGCCAATCAAAAACTTTAACAAACAACATAGACCACACCCCCACTCCTTCCTGCAGGTGCCATCTTAGCTTCTGACTACAAAGCTAGCCCTTCTTTTTTAAGGTTTCCCATTTAGGGCCCACACTGGGTGATGCCAAGCCTGCAGGATCGGAAGCCTCTCTCTTGAGCTTGGGCTGCCCAGTGCTGGCAGAGCTCTCATTGAACACTTGTTTGTGCTGCCCGTGAAGGCGGACGGTGTTTCCCTGAGTTTTCTTGGCTCTGTCGCGGTGGTGAGTAGAAGATGCTAGACCTGCAGAGGCAGAGTGCTTCCTTTGGCTGCTCAGTGCTGGTAGGCTCCAGCTCAGTCCTTGCTGATCTCTGCATGGGAAGGGTTAGCGCCCACAAGAGCTGTCTTCCTCTCTGGGCTGGGGATCAGGAGATATTGAGCCATGGCCATTCCTTCGGTCTTGAGGATCCTAGCCAACTGCCTTCTTTCTACCATTTGGAGTCTTCCTATGATTGCCTGCTGTGTTATTTAGAGTTTTTTACTTGTACTTAGTGGGAAGGAGCAGAAAGTAGAGTTTATGCCATCTCATCTGAAACTAGGCAATCCCATTACTTTTTTCAAAATATTCTAAAACTAAGACCTTGGGTTTGCAGTTGGATTTCTCCTGCACATGACATAACAATAAGAATTACTCTAACACCTCACATGTTTAAAGCACTTTCTTGCCACTGTCGTTTCCTCTGGTCCCTAAAGCAGGTGTGTGAGGTAGGAAAGGCTAGCACTTTCTACAGCACCCCCACATATCCAGAGAATGACACCAAGACCTAGGGAGGGGAAGGGACATTTGTACAGTCACACAGCCTGCAGGAAGGGACAGCTGGGGCTGGAGCTGGAGCTGGGATTTCAGTTTTAATCTTGTCCTGGCCCAGTACATTCACCCAACCAGCCCTCTTCTTCATCTCCATAGTTCTGTAATGTTGGAGTTTTTTGAAGTGGGGGATCTAAGTGTACGGTAGTCATCTCAGACTTCTGCAACAGAGTACCAGACAGCCTAGGTGGCTTACACAATGGAAAGTAATTTTCTCTCGGTTCTGGAGCCTGGAAGCCTAAAATCAAGATGCTTGCAAGTTTGATTTCCTCTGGGGGCTTTTCCCTTGGATTACAGATGGCCATCCTTTTATTGTTTCTTAACATCTTCTTCTGTGCAAGGTGCCTCTGGTATCTCTCTGTATGTCCTAATGTCTTCTTCTTCTAAGGATACAAGTCAGATTGGATAAGGGCCTGCCTGCCCTTCTTTAAAAACCTTATCTCCACATACAGTCACATTCTGAGGCACTGGAGGTTGGAACTAAAACTGTGAATTTTGAGGGGACGTGACTCAGCTCGCGACAGAGGGTAGCGTGTGTATTACGTGTACTTTGAGAAACCCTGAACTACATTCGCTGCATCCTCATTAGTGAGGGGATGCTCTGCATAAAACCTGGTAGGAGGGGAACATTGACTTTAAAAGTGTAACTTTCTCATTTCCTGGTTTTGCCATGAGGTTAGGCTGATGATTCAGCCTAACTTCACTTTGGTCTTCCTTTTATCAATTCTTCCTTTGCTTCCCTCTTTTCCATTTTAGGGAGCTGGAAGCTCAACCTGTGGCCCAAACTCTGGTTTTAGTTACTTTCTGACATTGGCTTGGGATCATCACATTTAGGACCTGGGCTTCATTAGCTTTCGAAAGGAAGGGGCTGAATGAACTTTGTGCCCTATACTTTCCTCCCCCCCCCAAAATCCATAATTTTGTTGATATCTCCATGCCAACTTTGCTGTTTTCTCCTCACATTTTAGCTTGGTAACATTATTCAACTTTATCTGCTATTATTTCCAGTATATAAATGACTTCTGTGAAAAAGATATGGGAAAGGTTGACAGGTGCATCTTCAGTCACTCATATGGCACTCAGATGAGGGCATTGCATTTGTTAAAATGTTCATACTGACAATAGTGAACATTTGTTGAGTAATTACTTTGTGCCAGATGTGGTTCCAGTGGTGGCTGATTGCAATGGGTCTGGTGTGGGGAGTGCAGAGGCAGTAGGAAGGGGAACTCTGATAGCAGGGGTGTCGAGGGGAGCCATAGGCTGGGTTCTCTGAGTGTGTGCAAACCAGAGAGGGTCTGGTGGGTATAGGATGCCTGTGACATTTGGTGTGGAACAATGAAAAATGCTTTGATTAATTAGATGGCAAAGTAAGCTATATTTTGAGACATCCAGGTGGACTCATTCATTCATTCATCTATTCTTTTATTCGTTTACCCATTTATCAAGTATTTCTTTTTGCCTGCTATGTGCTAGGAAATAATCCAAGAGCTAATTAGGTGTTGGCAACTGGAAAGATGAATGTAAATACAGAAACATCCTGAGAGAAAGGGTGAACAGGTCTGGATGACTAGTGTGTACATGCAAGGATGCTCAGATGATGAGGAAGTGTTGAGTTAGGCTACCTTATTCTTCATGGACTCTGAAATATTTTGATGGCACAGCTCTCTAATAAGAAGAAATATTATAAGCATCACTTAACCCACAGTGGAATGCCCTAGCATCCAGGACAAAACTCAGCAGCTGTGTGGCCGTGTGGTGCAGTGTGCAGGGGACGAAACTGGTAAAAATTCTGTGTCCAGCTGACACTGCAGCTGGGAATTAAGATCAGCAGAATATAATTATTGAAAGTGGCAAGATGCCAGGCTCTCAGAGCTCACACTCTGTGCCTGCCTTGCCAGCTTGAAGCTTGTTGATGACCAGCAATTGTCAAGACCACTGTTTCATTGCTCCATTCCAAAATGGGAAATTTGCAATGATTCACTAATAATGTGAGGTCACTTATAAAATTGCTTCAGATCATTAAAACTGATTACAGTCTTGTGAAACACTATAGCACATTACTTCAAATGTTTCATCTAATGTGTGGAAGCTTCACACAGCAAAGCTGAACACCAAAACAAAAACTATAAAAAGATTTGCAGAAACAGCAGAATGGAAACACTGAAGCAAATACAAATTTGAGTCTTTGAAAACATACAGTACGCCTCTTTTGGATATTGCATCCATTATCCCTTGAGCTTGGAGGATACCAACAAATGCCCCTGTAATTACTCTTTAACTGAGTAATTACATGCTTATTCATGCCCCCTGGATTGATTAGCAATTACACATGAAATTGGTTGAGAAAAAATGAGACCTGCTGAAGTGACTTCTGTCAAGTGCTAACTGAACATGGTTGAAAATGATGGTTTGCAAAATGATCCTGGTGGTACTTCAATAATGATGGTTTCCAGGACTTGAAGCTTGTGATAAACAGCTTTCAGAAGGACCCAAGACAAATGGTGCTGGCTACAGCTGGGGACCTTTCCTCAAGATTCTGTCAAGAGTCTTGGTCTTCCTTTTTCTCAGAGTAGAGTCATAGCAACATTTCAAAGAAAGCTGGATGGTAGTGGGTGCTGTGTGTGGGACTGAGTTTGAACTAACTTGGGTAATTGGCGTAGGGCTTTTGGAATGAAGCAGAGACATTTTCAATATCAAGTCACCAAATGACTTTTTAAGTAATTGCTAGTTATACTCTGACAATGCTTCTCTCCCTTATAAGAATGGTTATTTAATATTTGGTCATTTATAAACTTTTGCTGTCCTGTAAATTACTACTGGCAATGAATCCGAGTGGTACTTGGGTCCCTCACTTATTAGCATACGAATTGTGAGTTTCACTGTCACAAAGGGTTTAGCAGGGAGTGGACTCCAACTCAGATGGTTCAAGAGGTTTTACTTGGCAGAGTGGGCACAGGGTAAGGGTGGTGGTGTTCCCAGAGACTAACAGTAGGAAGCTGTTATTACCCTTGGTTCTGACAGCACAAGAAGAATTGGTATCATGGAAAGCCAGTGAGATACAGGAGCTGGAGCCATGAGGGGTTGGGGGGTGGGGGTACGCTGCAGCAAGGACGGGCACGGGCATTGCCAGGAAATATAACTCAGTGGAACAGGAGAGTGGGCGGAGATTCCTTAGCTTCTCCTCTCCTGATCTCTGACCTCTCGTTGGTGGCTCCCCTTGGTCTTATCCAACCAGAAGTGTGCCAGTGATGGGGCTCTGGGTAACGTATCTCGAGGAGGAAGTCTCAGCTCATAGAACAGGGCAGAGAAGGCAGGAGAATAATCCCGAGTGGAGCTGGAGGCGAACAGAAGACTCCATGGGGATCCTAATAATCCTGGCTGCCGTCTGTTGTGCTCCTGCTGTATGCCAAGCACGGTGTGAAGCGCTCTGTACCCACAATCCTCCTCGTGACCCCAGACCCTCATGTTCTCTACCCACAATTCTCAGTGACTGTAGAGCCCCTCAGAGTGCTCTATGTACGTAATCCTGATAGTGAGGGTTAGACTTGTTATAGCATATGTGAGGCATATACACGCAAGCTTGGTAACATAAAACTAGGATTTGAATATCAGCTCTGCTGTTTACTAGCGGGAAAAAAAAAGTTTTCTTGACATTTTATTGATGAAGAAACTAAGCCTCAAGGTGATTAAGTAACTCAAGGTCACACAGGGAGTAAGCAGCAGAGCTGGTACCTGAATGGTAGACTTATGATCCCAAGCCCATGTGTATACCCCTTCCATCTGCTGTAACCATTCCAGGCTCAGTGTTCAAGTTGTAAAATAGGGGTAATATAGCCTCCTCAAAAGGTCATTGCCAGGGAGACCCTGTAAAGTGTGAGTGTAGCACCAGGCTCCATAGCAATTCGTTCCCTTCCCGTCCCTGCCTCAGTCATCTTTCCAGATCAAAATGAGGGGAAAAAGTATGGTCTGCAGCCCCACATGCTTGGGACGCTTTCCTCCCTGGTGGAAGTGGAGTGCCTTAAAATGTCTTTCCCTCTCTTTCCTTCAAGGATTTTAATCAAGGCATCTGTTTATAGTGATGTGTTGAGGGAAGTGACTCAATAGAAATTCAGTGCAGGAGCAAAGTTACTTAATAAGTGTCAGTGAAAATTGATAGCTTTACAAGCTGTTTATTCAACATTGCAATGTTCATTTCTGAGGAGAGGTGAAACTGCAATAAATTTTTAACCAAAGAAAAGAAATTTGTGTCTACAACAGTTGAATAAATTAAGACTCAAGGAAGACAGCAGCCCATGCCTTTTGACTTTCCCATGTCTTAGCAACATGTTTTGACTTTGAGAAACAATTCCATAGTTATCTGTGGTCCCTTTTCCTACTGGCCCTTGAAATTTTCCCATAAGAGTGTTGTTGATTGTTTTCACTGTTGAAGGAATTATAGAATTAGAGTTTAGTGGACTATTGGAGCTCACCATGAAGATATTATCCTGACTTTATATTAAACAAAAAAATCACTGTGTTTGTATTGGCTTCTTATTTGCCAAAATAATATAGGCTTATTTATTTTGGTGGGGTCTTTTCCCACCATCTTAGCCCTCTAGACACTTTAACACTCAGCACGAATGAAGTCATGTTACACAATTTAGTGTTTACTGTCTCTATAGATGCTAAGAGATTTTCATATGTGAACTTCCAACCTCCCAACCAATGTGTAAACTCTTGCATGTCAAGGTCAGTGCATAGAGAATTCTTTGCTAACACTCTAGTGCCTGCTTCAGTGCCAAAATGAGTCAATGCTGATGTTTACTGTATTCTTCATCTTGTAGGGAAACCAATCCAATTTAACTTCTAGTTACTCCTCCTTCCATCTGCCGCCAGCTTTTAATCCTTATTAGAAAATCCTTTTTGGTCTTCTCAGCAGTGCCGATTACTCTAAAAGTTGCAGGGAATCCAAAATAAATAATATAATATATTAAGGATCCTAGTGATAACTGCATCAAGACTAAAAAATGAACTCAACAAAGTATGAGCAGAAGATCCATGAAGAACGAAATGCCACGGTTCTTTACGAAGAGAAGCTCTAAATAAATTGGCACATATCCTGTGGTTTGGAATGGAAAACTTTCAGATTTTAAGATGGAAATCACTTCATCATTCAATAAATGACCAAGTACATAGCAAATAAATAAACAAGCAAATATATGCTGAGCAATATAATCTTGAGACTCAGCATGGTGTTTGGTCTCAAATATCTGTTTTGAGATATCTATTAAAATGAGCTTTACAGCTTTTCCCTTTTCTTTTTAAACAACTTTTACCATGAGGATTCAATAAGGTAATATTTATATACCTAGTAGGATGTTTGGAGGGGTCGGAGAGGTCTGACAGAAGATGGTTCACTGGAGAGGAGCATAGCAAACCACTTCAGTATTCTTGCCTTGAGAACCCCATGAACAGTATGAAAAGGCAAAAAGACAGGACACTGAAAGAGAAACTTACTAGGTTGGTAGGTACCCAATATGCTACTGGAGATCAGTGGAGAAATAACTCCAGAAGAATGAAGGGATGGAGCCAAAGCAAAAACAACACCCAGTTGTGGATGTGACTGGTGATAGAAGCAAGGTCCGATGATGTAAAGAGCAATATTGCATAGCTACCTGGAATGTTACGTCCATGAATCAAGGCAAATTGGAACTGATCAAACAGATGTCTAGAGTGAACGTCAACATTCTAGGAATCAGCGAACTAAGATGGACTAGAATGGGTGAATTTAACGCAGATCTACTACTGCGGGCAGGAATCCCTTAGAAGAAATGGAGTAGCCATCATAGTTAACAAAAGAGTCCAAAATGCAGTACTTGGGTGCAATCTCAAAAATGAAAGAATGATCTCTGTTCATTTCCAAGGCAAACCATTCAATATCAAGGTAATCCAAGTCTATGCCCCGACCAGTAATGCTGAAGAAGCTGAAGTTGAACAGTTCTATGAGGACTTACAAGATGTTTTAGAACTAACACCCCAAAAAGATGTCCTTTTCATTATAGGGGACTGGAATGCAAAAGTAGAAAGTCAAGAAACACCTGGGGTAACAGGCACATTTGGCCTTGGAATACGGAATAAAGCTGGGCAAAGACTAATAGAGTTTTGCCAAGAGAATGCGCTGGTCATAGCAAACACCCTCTTCCAACAACACAAGAGAAGACTCTACACATAGACATCCCCAGATGGCCAACACTGAAATCAGATTGATTCTGTTCTTTGCAGCCAAAGATGGATAAGCTCTATACAGTCAGCAAAAACAAGACCAGGAGCTGACTGTGGCTCAGATCATGAACTCCTTAATTGAAGAAAGTGGGGAAAACCACTAGGCCAATCAGGTATGACCTAAATCAAATCCCTTATGATTATACAGTGGAAGTGAGAAATGGATTTAAGGGCCTAGATCTGATAGATAGAATGCCTGATGAACTATAGAATGAGGTTTGTGACACAGTACAGGAGACAGGGATCAAGACCATCCCCATGGAAAAGAAATGCAAAAAAGCAAAATGGCTGTCTGAGGAGGCTTTACAAATAGCTGTGAAAAGAAGAGAAGCGAAAAGCAAAGGAGAAAAGGAAAGATATACCCATCTGNAGGAGATCAGCCCTGGGTGTTCTTTGGAAGGAATGATGCTAAAACTGAAACTCCAGTACTTTGGCCACCTCATGCGAAGAGTTGACTCATTGGAAAAGACTCTGATGCTGGGAGGGACTGGGGGCAGGAGGAGAAGGGGACGACAGAGGATGAGACGGCTGGATGGCATAAATGACTCGATGGACGTGAGTTTGAGTGAACTCCAGGAGTTGGTGACGGACAGGGAGGCCTGGCATGCTATAATTCATGGAGTCGCAAAGAGTCAGACACGACTTAGCAACTGAACTGAACTGAGCATCTGGCTTGTATTTTTCTTGGTTGTATTTTCTAATTTTTCTCAAGCACTGCTTTTGTAGTAAGAAGTTAACCAAAGTTTCTCTAAATCAGAAGGGAAATGGAGACTCCACAGGCATCGTAAGCAAGATATTCTTATAGTAGTCCCCAAACTTTTTGGCACTGGAGACCAGTTTTGTGGAAGACAGTGTTTGCATGGACTGGAGTTGGGGAGATGGTTGTGGGATGATTCAAGCACCTTGCACTTATTGTACACCTTATTTCTATTTTTATTCCATCACTCCACCTCAGATCATCAGGCATTAGATCTCAGAGGTTAGGGACCCCTGCTTTAAAGGGACTGAACTCCATTAGGGAATTGACAGGTGATCCACCCCAGCCACAGGCCTGATGGACCCGTCTTTGCAAAAGTCCCTCACTGTGTTTCCTGCCATGTGTGTGAGTCTTGACTGGAGTGAAGATGGAGCAGCCTTAGGTGTCAAACTCGGATGTGGGTATGCTGACTCACTCGGCTATGACCAGTCCCAGGTCAGATGGTTCCCAGGTCTGGGACCCTTCTGTGGGTTTGCTGACCTCCCAGGTCCATTTTTTTTTTTTACTGTCAGCATCTTCAGGCCTCCTGAAAATAGCCATGTCATCTTTACCTTCTTCTGCCGGAGCCTTATCTGTTTCTCTGGTGAGAGAGTTGTATCAATACGATCACATTGTTTTAGTTCTAATTCTATCCTCCGCTATCCTGACTTCTTCTGTCCAATTCCACCCACTCTCCAGCCCTTTAGGGATAACAGTTGAAGCAAAAGTGAGTTACTTCTGAGTGGAAAATGTGGCCTGGGACCTATCCATTGCGGGATTTATTTTCTCTCTCCAAAGAACTGTCTCAAACTGGATATCTTTGATTTTCAACTGTTGCAAACTGCACCAAGGGACTTACTTTTCTGTGCAGACTCCCGGAGGTTGTTGGCACTTACCAGCCAAGTTAAACTTGCTTTGAAAGATGTTTATACTTAGGTGCTTCCGAAGTAAAGAGTTTTTAAGAGTTGGAAAACAGTTTAAAAATACTATTAATATTTAGGCTCCTCTAGTTGGAATTGGTTTGCTCTAAGGAAAAGTCCTGAGAGGTCCTGGGAACAAAATGCCCCTGTATTTTGTGTTGTTTTGATGAAAAAGTGCTGGAAATTTTTTGAATATTTAGAAGCAAGAGTTTGAGTTCTGATTATGAAACTATAGGTGTTATAGTATATCAGGAATTTTCCTTTGATATTTATTCTAGTTTTATGGAGATTAATCACTACAAGTTATGTTTCTAACACTTGAAATTTGAACCATCTATGGCTTAAGAGTTGTCTCAGCAACCTGAGGCAGGATTTTTTTTTTTTTTCCCAGATATCTGGCTTCTTCAGTTCATATATTCATTAACTCCTTTTATTGATAATGGTAGAAAGAAGGAAAATAGTTTCTGCAAATATTTTTATTAATGTTCATTCTTGCCTCAGTGAAATGATGTCCTGTTTAATATATTCATGTTTATATGTTCATGTGTACATGTTTATTATGCAACATACATGTATATGTAGAAATGACTATGTGTGGGGAATGGGAAGATTCAGCAAATCCCAGCATGATCCAGTATGGAGCTATATAGATGGGCAACCAGGAGGGCTAATTTCGCACTTTAGTTGACCAGTCTCGCTAACAATGATTTTGTATAGTACAAGTCTCTTATCTCATTTTAGGCCAGTGTTCTTATCTGTTAGATGAGATTGTTTGCTATTTTACTCAGAAGAATAGAGTGGGGGATACAGGAGAGTGTGAATCATATACATTCTGAGACCACACAGGAAACATTATGAAATATAAATTTAGAGCCAGTTCATTGGAAGGACTGATGTTGAAGCTGAAGCTTCATTACTTTGGCCAATGGATATGAAGAGCTGATTCACTGGAAAAGACCCTGATGTTGAGAAAGATTGAAGGCAAAAGGAGAAGGGGATGGCAGAGGATGAGATGGTTAGATAGCATCACCAACTCAATGCACATGCATCTGAGCAAACTCCAGGAGATAGCAAAGGACAGGGAAGCCTGGTGTGTTGCAGTTCATGGAGTCATAGAGTCGGACACGATTTTGTGACTGAACAAAAACAACATCCCTTTTAGAGAAAAATTTCAATATTATGCTTAATGTATTTTACAAGTTATATACAGAGTAACTTTATATATTTTGAATTTAATTACATAATTTGAATTTTAATTTGCTATATATATGTGTGTGTGTATATATTGTATGTAATGTATATTATATATGAAATATCACTTGTATAGGCTATAGGTCAATGAGATGTAATGGTAATGAAGAGTTTTGGATACATTTTGTTTTCTAGTGGAAGGCTTGTTTTTTTTTCCCATATGCTGACAGCTTAAACCCAGCTAGATTAATTGTGGATCGTTCAACTTTAAACTTAATTAATTCGTTGCTTCTCTAGGGAAAACAGTTCATGCTTATGGAATAGAAAATGACACTTCCTTTACTCTTAAGAGGGTGGCAGACAGAAAGTGTCAGTTTGTTAGGCAAAATTAAGAAAGGAGATGATAGAATTAAACATACACATCTTGTTGCTGGAGAATGTGTGAACAGGAAGAGCTCAGGAGAGTAAGAATTATATGACTGACAAGGTTCCTAACAGGATAAAGAAAGGAACCAATCCAGAATTTGCAGCATTTTGCAACATTTTGAACAATGCACCTGATAAGATTTTGGAAAATTATGTACTTCCTCCCATGTTCTCATTTAACATGTAGATTTTATTTACTTAATTTTGAAATAATTGCAAATCATGGAGAATTGCAAGACTGGTACAAAGAACTCTCATATATCTGTCACCCCAGTTCATTAATTGTTAATATTTTGCCAGTTTTACTTCATCCTTCATTATGTCTGTCTATCTACTATCTGTTTATCTATCTATCTATCTAGTCTACCTGTCTATCTTCCTTCCTATCCATCCAGTTTGTTTCCCTGGACCATTGGAGAATATGCACTCTCTTACCCTTATGTACTTCAGTGTGCATTCCCTAAGGACAGTGACATTTTCTAACACAATCAGAGTATAATCGGCAAGACTGAGAAGTTTAACTAATGAAACACTATTGTCTAATTGTGTTTAAATTTGTCTTGATGCCTAGAATTTTCCCTCCAGATACAATCACCCATTTCATGACTCCAAAACTGTCCCTTTATTTTCAGCTGCTTCCATGACCGTGGCATTCCGAAGAGTCAAAGTCAGGACTCAATGTTTTGTAGAATATCCCGCCATCTGGGTTTGCCAGAAATTTCCTCGTGGTTAGAATTGGGTCATGTCTTTAACGAGCATATCCCAGAAGTGGTGTCATATCCTTCTCATTTGCACATGGTAGGAGGCATAGGATGCCCATTGTCCCATTTCTGGTCTGTTAATTTTGACCACAAAATCACTGCAGATGGTGACTGCAGCCATGAAATTAAAAGACACTTGCCCCTCGGAAGAAAAGTTATAACCAACAGCATATTTAAAAGCAGAGATGTTACTTTGCCAACAAAGGTCTGTCTAGTCAAAGCTATGGTTTTTCCAGTAGTCGTATATGGATGTGAGAGTTGGACTGTAAAGAAAGCTGAGTGATGAAGAACTGATGCTTTTGAACTGTGATGTTGGAGAAGACTCTTGAGAATCCCTTGGAATTCAAGGAGATCCAACCAGTCCATCCTAAAGGAAATCAGTCCTGAATATTCATTGGAAAGACTGATGCTGAAGCTGAAACTCCAATACTTTGGCTACCTGATGTGAAGAGCTGACTCATTTGAAAAGACCCTGATGCTGGGAAACATTGAGGGTGGGAGGAGAAGGGGACAACAGAGGATGAGATGGTTGGATGGCATCACCGACTTAATGGAGATGAGTTTGGGTAAACTCTGGGAGTTGGTGATGGACAGGGAGGCNACCTCATGCGAAGAGTTGACTCATTGGAAAAGACTCTGATGCTGGGAGGGACTGGGGGCAGGAGGAGAAGGGGACGACAGAGGATGAGACGGCTGGATGGCATAAATGACTCGATGGACGTGAGTTTGAGTGAACTCCAGGAGTTGGTGACGGACAGGGAGGCCTGGCATGCTATAATTCATGGAGTCGCAAAGAGTCAGACACGACTTAGCAACTGAACTGAACTGAGCATCTGGCTTGTATTTTTCTTGGTTGTATTTTCTAATTTTTCTCAAGCACTGCTTTTGTAGTAAGAAGTTAACCAAAGTTTCTCTAAATCAGAAGGGAAATGGAGACTCCACAGGCATCGTAAGCAAGATATTCTTATAGTAGTCCCCAAACTTTTTGGCACTGGAGACCAGTTTTGTGGAAGACAGTGTTTGCATGGACTGGAGTTGGGGAGATGGTTGTGGGATGATTCAAGCACCTTGCACTTATTGTACACCTTATTTCTATTTTTATTCCATCACTCCACCTCAGATCATCAGGCATTAGATCTCAGAGGTTAGGGACCCCTGCTTTAAAGGGACTGAACTCCATTAGGGAATTGACAGGTGATCCACCCCAGCCACAGGCCTGATGGACCCGTCTTTGCAAAAGTCCCTCACTGTGTTTCCTGCCATGTGTGTGAGTCTTGACTGGAGTGAAGATGGAGCAGCCTTAGGTGTCAAACTCGGATGTGGGTATGCTGACTCACTCGGCTATGACCAGTCCCAGGTCAGATGGTTCCCAGGTCTGGGACCCTTCTGTGGGTTTGCTGACCTCCCAGGTCCATTTTTTTTTTTTACTGTCAGCATCTTCAGGCCTCCTGAAAATAGCCATGTCATCTTTACCTTCTTCTGCCGGAGCCTTATCTGTTTCTCTGGTGAGAGAGTTGTATCAATACGATCACATTGTTTTAGTTCTAATTCTATCCTCCGCTATCCTGACTTCTTCTGTCCAATTCCACCCACTCTCCAGCCCTTTAGGGATAACAGTTGAAGCAAAAGTGAGTTACTTCTGAGTGGAAAATGTGGCCTGGGACCTATCCATTGCGGGATTTATTTTCTCTCTCCAAAGAACTGTCTCAAACTGGATATCTTTGATTTTCAACTGTTGCAAACTGCACCAAGGGACTTACTTTTCTGTGCAGACTCCCGGAGGTTGTTGGCACTTACCAGCCAAGTTAAACTTGCTTTGAAAGATGTTTATACTTAGGTGCTTCCGAAGTAAAGAGTTTTTAAGAGTTGGAAAACAGTTTAAAAATACTATTAATATTTAGGCTCCTCTAGTTGGAATTGGTTTGCTCTAAGGAAAAGTCCTGAGAGGTCCTGGGAACAAAATGCCCCTGTATTTTGTGTTGTTTTGATGAAAAAGTGCTGGAAATTTTTTGAATATTTAGAAGCAAGAGTTTGAGTTCTGATTATGAAACTATAGGTGTTATAGTATATCAGGAATTTTCCTTTGATATTTATTCTAGTTTTATGGAGATTAATCACTACAAGTTATGTTTCTAACACTTGAAATTTGAACCATCTATGGCTTAAGAGTTGTCTCAGCAACCTGAGGCAGGATTTTTTTTTTTTTTCCCAGATATCTGGCTTCTTCAGTTCATATATTCATTAACTCCTTTTATTGATAATGGTAGAAAGAAGGAAAATAGTTTCTGCAAATATTTTTATTAATGTTCATTCTTGCCTCAGTGAAATGATGTCCTGTTTAATATATTCATGTTTATATGTTCATGTGTACATGTTTATTATGCAACATACATGTATATGTAGAAATGACTATGTGTGGGGAATGGGAAGATTCAGCAAATCCCAGCATGATCCAGTATGGAGCTATATAGATGGGCAACCAGGAGGGCTAATTTCGCACTTTAGTTGACCAGTCTCGCTAACAATGATTTTGTATAGTACAAGTCTCTTATCTCATTTTAGGCCAGTGTTCTTATCTGTTAGATGAGATTGTTTGCTATTTTACTCAGAAGAATAGAGTGGGGGATACAGGAGAGTGTGAATCATATACATTCTGAGACCACACAGGAAACATTATGAAATATAAATTTAGAGCCAGTTCATTGGAAGGACTGATGTTGAAGCTGAAGCTTCATTACTTTGGCCAATGGATATGAAGAGCTGATTCACTGGAAAAGACCCTGATGTTGAGAAAGATTGAAGGCAAAAGGAGAAGGGGATGGCAGAGGATGAGATGGTTAGATAGCATCACCAACTCAATGCACATGCATCTGAGCAAACTCCAGGAGATAGCAAAGGACAGGGAAGCCTGGTGTGTTGCAGTTCATGGAGTCATAGAGTCGGACACGATTTTGTGACTGAACAAAAACAACATCCCTTTTAGAGAAAAATTTCAATATTATGCTTAATGTATTTTACAAGTTATATACAGAGTAACTTTATATATTTTGAATTTAATTACATAATTTGAATTTTAATTTGCTATATATATGTGTGTGTGTATATATTGTATGTAATGTATATTATATATGAAATATCACTTGTATAGGCTATAGGTCAATGAGATGTAATGGTAATGAAGAGTTTTGGATACATTTTGTTTTCTAGTGGAAGGCTTGTTTTTTTTTCCCATATGCTGACAGCTTAAACCCAGCTAGATTAATTGTGGATCGTTCAACTTTAAACTTAATTAATTCGTTGCTTCTCTAGGGAAAACAGTTCATGCTTATGGAATAGAAAATGACACTTCCTTTACTCTTAAGAGGGTGGCAGACAGAAAGTGTCAGTTTGTTAGGCAAAATTAAGAAAGGAGATGATAGAATTAAACATACACATCTTGTTGCTGGAGAATGTGTGAACAGGAAGAGCTCAGGAGAGTAAGAATTATATGACTGACAAGGTTCCTAACAGGATAAAGAAAGGAACCAATCCAGAATTTGCAGCATTTTGCAACATTTTGAACAATGCACCTGATAAGATTTTGGAAAATTATGTACTTCCTCCCATGTTCTCATTTAACATGTAGATTTTATTTACTTAATTTTGAAATAATTGCAAATCATGGAGAATTGCAAGACTGGTACAAAGAACTCTCATATATTTGTCACCCCAGTTCATTAATTGTTAATATTTTGCCAGTTTTACTTCATCCTTCATTATGTCTGTCTATCTACTATCTGTTTATCTATCTATCTATCTATCTAGTCTACCTGTCTATCTTCCTTCCTATCCATCCAGTTTGTTTCCCTGGACCATTGGAGAATATGCACTCTCTTACCCTTATGTACTTCAGTGTGCATTCCTTAAGGACAGTGACATTTTCTAACACAATCAGAGTATAATCGGCAAGACTGAGAAGTTTAACTAATGAAACACTATTGTCTAATTGTGTTTAAATTTGTCTTGATGCCTAGAATTTTCCCTCCAGATACAATCACCCATTTCATGACTCCAAAACTGTCCCTTTATTTTCAGCTGCTTCCATGACCGTGGCATTCCGAAGAGTCAAAGTCAGGACTCAGTGTTTTGTAGAATATCCCGCCATCTGGGTTTGCCAGAAATTTTCTCGTGGTTAGAATTGGGTCATGTCTTTAACGAGCATATCCCAGAAGTGGTGTCATATCCTTCTCATTTGCACATGGTAGGAGGCATAGGATGCCCATTGTCCCATTTCTGGTCTGTTAATTTTGACCACAAAATCACTGCAGATGGTGACTGCAGCCATGAAATTAAAAGACACTTGCCCCTCGGAAGAAAAGTTATAACCAACAGCATATTTAAAAGCAGAGATGTTACTTTGCCAACAAAGGTCTGTCTAGTCAAAGCTATGGTTTTTCCAGTAGTCGTATATGGATGTGAGAGTTGGACTGTAAAGAAAGCTGAGTGATGAAGAACTGATGCTTTTGAACTGTGATGTTGGAGAAGACTCTTGAGAATCCCTTGGAATTCAAGGAGATCCAACCAGTCCATCCTAAAGGAAATCAGTCCTGAATATTCATTGGAAAGACTGATGCTGAAGCTGAAACTCCAATACTTTGGCTACCTGATGTGAAGAGCTGACTCATTTGAAAAGACCCTGATGCTGGGAAACATTGAGGGTGGGAGGAGAAGGGGACAACAGAGGATGAGATGGTTGGATGGCATCACCGACTTAATGGAGATGAGTTTGGGTAAACTCTGGGAGTTGGTGATGGACAGGGAGGCCTGGCATGCTGCAGTCCATGGCAAAAGAGTTGGACATGATTGAGTGACAGAACTGAACTGAACTTTGACCACTTAATTTATGTAGTATTTTTCAGATTTTCCACTGTATTGTTACTATTAGCCAGTAGAAAATTATGTTATTTCTGGTGTATTGTCAATATTGATCATTAATAATAGAGCTCTATTACTCCTGAAAGTGTATGCAACAGAATATTTGATTTGATTTGATACTTAATGTCATCTTTTAAAAAATAACAGGAATGAATTCTTCTTTACTAGGTGGAAACTAGTTTTCATTCCATCTTCCTAGAGAATATTATACTGCATTTGAATATCTCTTATCGATCACTCTATCATGATTTCCTAAAAAATATGAATATTAATCAAGCTATTTATTTACAATTTCTTATGACTAAGTCTTAATGTTTCCCTCTAGATTGGGTTATCTGTACAATTATTGTTAATATAAAATTGATCAAAACTATGTGAATTATAATTTTTTACAAGTAATTGTTATGTATAAAGTTTTCCCAGGTGGCATAAGGAACCTGCCTGCCAATGCAGGAGACACGAGTTCAATCCCTGGTTGGGAAGATCCCCTGGAGGAGGGCATGGCAACCCACTCCAGTATTCTTGCCTGGAGAATCTCATGGACAGAGGAGCCTGATAGACTACAGTCTATAATAGGGTCTCATGGAGTCGGTTACAACTGAAGCAACTTAGCATGTTACATATAAATAGTAAAGCTAACAATGTATCACTTAATAAAATAGATGGAGGTGGTGATGGTACCTTGATTAACCTAGGGATTGAGGACTCCTGTCTTGTCTTTTTGTTTGTCACTGTTGAGGTTTCTACAGGGGGAGAGGGGCAATAGGAAGGAGATTTGGCAGGAAGCCTCGACTAGAGGAGGATTAGTTCTGGGAAGACTACACATAGAAGTCGAGGATTTGGAAACTGATTTCCCAGATGAGTACCTCTCTGCTAATTAACCAAATCCAAAGATTTCTTTGGAATTCAAAAATTCCATGAAGTCATCTACTATCTGTAAGGGAACTAATATGCCTGAATTGTTTCAGAATCATAAACTTGTTCTTGGATTTTATGAACTGTGTCTGGATGCACTATGATATATACTAGATTAGTTTATGGATCTCCTTAAACTGCCTTAAAACAGCATTTATTGAATGCCACTGTGTGCCAGGTGCTGTGGTAGGCAATCTTATGCTTGACGTATGATGTCTGGAAGTTACAAAACTGATACATCAGATTTGGATGTTCAGATTGCAAAAGGGAAGTTTGCAAAAGAATTAGTCATAGGCTTTCTATAAATAATTCATACTCTCTGTTGCGTGTTTAAAGTGCCTAATTGATTAAAAAATCAGTTTACAGACTGTTCCTTAGGAATATTTGACCATTCATATTAAATGCACCTTTATGCCTGAGCAAGTGTTTACAAAAGCTGAAACATGTCTAAGTATGATTATAATTTAAAGGAAGCAATTATTGATGTCCTTTGGAGGTGTATTAGGATAAATTGATGAGACCTGAAAAAATGCATGAGCCTGAATGGGGAAACTGAGATCAAACCCTTCTTATCTGTGTCACATGGCTTGACTGTAGCATGGATGTGAGGTAATTTACTCTGCAGATGTTTGCATAAGATAACATTGTACAACATTAGATTTAAAACAGTTTGTAAATCAGAAGAGGCTTCTTATTTCATCACTGCAGTATATCCAAGGTTTAGAACTTCTCTGCGAGTAAAAAGCAAACTCACTGGTTTATCCAGCATCTCATGTAGGGCAAACTGGAGAGCAGTGGCTAGAAACAGTGCTTTTCATGAAACTCAGTTGATTTTCGGTCATTTATCTTAGGAATGGAGTTTGTTAAAAAATTATAAAGCACTTCAGTTCCTTGTTTCTGGACAGCGATTTGATAAGAGATGATGTCTCCTACTTGCCCTGTCTTCAACCCCCACCACTGCCACTGGTAACCAGAGCCACACCTGGGATGCAAACTGCTGAGAAAACGCTTGCTTCGCTACTCAGGAAGGGGACACCAGTGCAGATAATGCTGCATGAAAACTGATGTGGGCAATGTTTCTCATTTTTTTAAAGAAGAAGGAGCAACGGTGCTTTAATAGCAGAGGGAAGAATTCTCCTGCTCTAGCACACACACACCTTATAGAGGACTAATCTCAACATGCCCACAGCAGCACAGCTTCCAGAGGCTGAGTCAGTCCCTGCCATCCTCTTGTCTGGTACCCAGTTCATCAGTGAGTTTGTTCTGTCCATACAAGAGGTGGCTTACACAGGTTCTGTTGTCTGCAGCTCTTTTCAAGGACCATATAGGTACTTTTGAATGACAGAGTTGAGTGATGCTGGGATTACAGGAAGAGGTTGTATTTGTGCCTGAGTCACAAGTTATCTAATGTCCACAATAGAAGAACAAATGGAAAACTGAAATGTTATCTTTATGCTTGAAATGCCAAATATTTGGTTGCATAAAACTTTTTTATGTCAACATTATAGGAGTGAACTGAGTTGGCTGTTAATGAACTGAAATGTAAGACTGGGGAAAATCATATACATTTTAAAACTTGTTTTTAATAGCACTGTGGTTTTAATACAGAGCAATTTTTTACCTCTTTATGATTTTTTAATGAGTTTTTCAATTTTTATTTTTTGTAGTTTCTTTCTTATAGTTCACATATTAGGCCATTTTGCCTCTGGCAAAATTTGCATGTTTAGATTATGAACTCTTTGTAGACTTATTAGGAAGAATATTTGTACTCCAGGAGAAAAATCGCTTCTACATAATTGGACATGCCAATTGATATGAGAATAGCAGTACTCTTGCCTGGGAAATCCCATGGAAGGAGAAGCCTGGTGGGCTGCAGTCCATGGGGTCGCGAAGAGTCGGATATGACTGAGCGACTTCACTTTCACTTTTCACTTTCAGGCACTGGAGAAGGAAATGGCAGCCCACTCCAGTGTTTTTGCCTGGAGAATCCCAGGGACAGGGGAGCCTGGTGGGCTGCCGTCTATGGGGTCACACAGAGTCGGACACGACTGAAGTGACTTAGCAGCAGCAGCAGAAACCTGTACAAATATAAATTGATTTCATTGTTTATCTGCCCATGATATTGACTGATTGATTTTCAATTTTCTGTTTGCGGATATTTTGAAAAAACTCTTACAGTTTTGGTAAAGGTTAGGACTTTGGTTTGGTTGTTGAGTCCTTGATTCTTAGAAAAAAGTAAGTTTGGTTTTGGTTTGAATTCTTGCTTGATTAACTCATTCTGAGTCCTTTCCCCTTGGTGGCTGCAGGCGGCGTGGATCAGTAGGTTACACAGAAACAGCTTTCAANGCAGCACAGCTTCCAGAGGCTGAGTCAGTCCCTGCCATCCTCTTGTCTGGTACCCAGTTCATCAGTGAGTTTGTTCTGTCCATACAAGAGGTGGCTTACACAGGTTCTGTTGTCTGCAGCTCTTTTCAAGGACCATATAGGTACTTTTGAATGACAGAGTTGAGTGATGCTGGGATTACAGGAAGAGGTTGTATTTGTGCCTGAGTCACAAGTTATCTAATGTCCACAATAGAAGAACAAATGGAAAACTGAAATGTTATCTTTATGCTTGAAATGCCAAATATTTGGTTGCATAAAACTTTTTTATGTCAACATTATAGGAGTGAACTGAGTTGGCTGTTAATGAACTGAAATGTAAGACTGGGGAAAATCATATACATTTTAAAACTTGTTTTTAATAGCACTGTGGTTTTAATACAGAGCAATTTTTTACCTCTTTATGATTTTTTAATGAGTTTTTCAATTTTTATTTTTTGTAGTTTCTTTCTTATAGTTCACATATTAGGCCATTTTGCCTCTGGCAAAATTTGCATGTTTAGATTATGAACTCTTTGTAGACTTATTAGGAAGAATATTTGTACTCCAGGAGAAAAATCGCTTCTACATAATTGGACATGCCAATTGATATGAGAATAGCAGTACTCTTGCCTGGGAAATCCCATGGAAGGAGAAGCCTGGTGGGCTGCAGTCCATGGGGTCGCGAAGAGTCGGATATGACTGAGCGACTTCACTTTCACTTTTCACTTTCAGGCACTGGAGAAGGAAATGGCAGCCCACTCCAGTGTTTTTGCCTGGAGAATCCCAGGGACAGGGGAGCCTGGTGGGCTGCCGTCTATGGGGTCACACAGAGTCGGACACGACTGAAGTGACTTAGCAGCAGCAGCAGAAACCTGTACAAATATAAATTGATTTCATTGTTTATCTGCCCATGATATTGACTGATTGATTTTCAATTTTCTGTTTGCGGATATTTTGAAAAAACTCTTACAGTTTTGGTAAAGGTTAGGACTTTGGTTTGGTTGTTGAGTCCTTGATTCTTAGAAAAAAGTAAGTTTGGTTTTGGTTTGAATTCTTGCTTGATTAACTCATTCTGAGTCCTTTCCCCTTGGTGGCTGCAGGCGGCGTGGATCAGTAGGTTACACAGAAACAGCTTTCAAAACAAGATTCCTAAAAGGGCAAGTTTGAGGTGATTCACACTTTGACCCTGAGAAAAACTTATTAATTACAAGCCACTTCCGTTCAAACCCCGTTTAACAAATTTTCACTTTGCTTAATGTATCTCTGCCTACTGAGAGATTTAAATAGCACATTGTCCCTGAGAAGCTGGTTCATGCATACATGTGGAAATTCATTTTATTTGTAAATCTATTATTGATCACACTATGAACATACGTTAAACTCCATGTTTTAAATGTTAAAACATTAAAAGTATAAATATTAAATGTTTAAAAATCTTTCATCTTCCATGACTTGCCCTCCAAAAGTCAAATTGATCATCTTTACCTTTGACTTTGAAAAGTACAAGCAAGGGCTTCCCTTGTGGCTCAGCTGCTAAAGAATCCACTTGCAGTGTGGGAGACCTGGGTTTGATTCCTAGGTTGGGAAGATCCCCTGAAGAAAGAAAAGGCTACCCACTCCAGTATTCTGACCTGCAGAATTCCATGGACTACTTACAGTCCATGGGGTTGCAAAGAGTCAGACACAACTGAGCGACTCACTCTACTTTTCTTTTTTAAACTAATTCATATGAGGACAGTTCCTTAAGCCTTCAAATTCACATCGAAATTAGAAATCAGGATCTTCTCTTTCCTTGGGCAGGGCCCTTCTGCTTGTTTGTGTGTGGGCACTTTCATGTATGTCTGAGTTGCAAGCTTTGTTAAAGAAACAAACAAACACAAAACCAGAATCTCTCAGTAATGATCAAAAGAAATAGATCCACTAGAACGAGTTTACTCTACTGTTGTGGACTGTCTGATTGGATGTTCAGTCCGATACTTACTGAAGCCACATTCAGTTCCAGGACAGAAGGCTCTGTGGGTCCCCATCATATCCCCCAATTTGAGCTCTGTTATTAATCCCATTTTACTGCTGGGGAAACTGACCCTCAGTGAAGAGAAGTGACTGGGTCAAGGTTACTCAGCTTAAATCAGATCATTATGTCTGCAAAGCTCTCAGGATTGTCTGTATTCCTCTAAAGGAAGACCGTACGGTCAGAAGAGGGGCTCTGTAGTGAGCTTCTGACACCAGAGTGACGTGGAGCCAGGCGACTGGGAGTCACTTGGCTGGTACATGGCAGATCAGTATGTTCCTTCAGTTACCATGGGCAAGTCACTTAGTCTCCTGGGGCCTCAGTTTTCTTACTTTTAAAATGAAACAGTTGGACAGGATGCCATCTAGACTTGCTAATATTCTTTAAGTGTCCAGGTATGCAGTTACATAGGTTAAATGTCCAGTCTGGAGTACTGCCCTTACTTATCGACAGTAGGGATTTTTCCATTTTAAGATAATCCATGTAAACTTCGTACTGCCCGACTCCATTTTGAGTACAAGGAGATTTGTTTTTGAACCTATTCTCTGGAAATTGCCTTCTGAAGTCCACATTTTTTGACTTCTTTGTTGGACTAGCTCATATTTACCTGATGGTTTGTGCATTTGGTTTTGATTTGAGAGTGAGTAGTTTTACCAGTGAGGGTAAAACTTTAGTCCTGATTCCTTAACTGCCAGAATAAGGAGTAGGAAAACACCTGAAATGGGTAGCCACGTGTGTGTTCTGATTTAGCAAGAAGGATTTAATGAAATGGGCAGAGTGGATACCAGTTTGACAAATAAATGAGCAGCCAGATCAGATTGTACATTACAAAGAGAGCTAGGGGGAAGCCACTAGTTGTATAGCATAGGGAGCTGAACTCAGGGCTGTGTGATGACCTAGATGGGTGGGAGGTTCAAGAGGGAGGGGGTATATGGATACGTATAGCTGATTCATGTTGTTGTACAGCAGAAATTAACACAACATTGTAAAGCGATTATTTTCCAATAAAAATAAAATTATATTAATAAAGTAAAAAAACAAAACAGACTGGGGGCAGGGAAGATTGTGAGCATAAACCTTCATCGGATCATACACAGCTGCTTCCAGGTGTGCTGCTTATCTGTTATACAAAACAAGATTCCTTAGTCCCAAAATTATTGCCAGGTCTGTTGGGGTGATGCTTCAGAGTTGCAGAGAGTTATGTATGAGACTGTTTGGGCCTAACTGAAAAGTTATCTCTTCACATTTTGAGACAAGAGAATGAAATGTTGAAAGAGAGAGAAAATGTATTATTGTCCTTTTACCAAGGAAGAAACTGAGGCTTGGAAATTTGCCCATGGTTACCCGGAATCAACTTTTAAACTTACATCTATCCACTTCACTGCAACTCTATTTTAAACACTTTGCAGTGAATAGTAGTAGTGTGGTGTGGTGAGCCAAGCTGCTACAGATGAATGGAGAAAATAACAGATAACTATTTCAGTAAGCTGGTGGGACAAATTCTTGGCAATCCACACAACAGAAAAGCCAGGAATAGATCAGAGAATCAAATTGTTGGTTATAGAGCATGGACCCATTAAAAGACATGTCAAAATGAAAAGTTTATAACAGAAAACTAAAATAGCAAATTGGAGCAGTTAGGGTAAAGCTAGATTGTCGATGCCTCACTGTTACTGGACTTTACTTCTTGCTGTTGTTTTCCTGGTCAGTGGGTGACCACCTATCCAGTCAGTGATTTGCGTATGCAGGTTCTTTCTGTGCTTTGCACATTCTATGAAGCCTCTGCATTTCATAGGAGGGAAGAAGAGTGAAGATAGGGCAATTGTTCCTTAGGATTCCTGGTCCTAAAGTGACACATGTCACTGCCACTCAAGAATTAGTCCCCTGCTTCCTCACCTAGATGACAGGGGCTTGGAAAATGTAGTCTCTGGCTGTGAAACCACTTCCCCTAGAAACAACTCCATGCTCTAGAAGAGGGAGTGAGAGTCTCTCGGACATCATCAGCCACTTGGCTAAAAGTAATTCAGTTCAGTTCAGTTGATCAGTCATGTCCAACTCTTTGCGACCTCATGAATCGCAGCATGCCAGGTCTCCCTGTCCATCACCAACTCCTGGAGTTCACTCAGATTCACGTCCACCAAGTCAGTGATGCCATCCAGCCATCTCATCCTCGGTCGTCCCCTTCTCCTCCTGCCCCCAATCCCTCCCAGCATCAGAGTCTTTTCCAATGAGTCTCTTTTCCAATTCGCATGAGGTGGCCAAAGTACTGGAGTTTCAGCTTCAACATCATTCCTTCCAAAGAGATCCCAGGGTTGATCTCCTTCAGAATGGACTGGTTGGATCTGCTTGCAGTCCAAAGGACTCTCAAGAGTCTTCTCCAACACCACAGTTCAAAGGCATCAATTCTTCGGCGCTCAGCCTTCTTCACAGTCCAAC
>SJYV01039380.1:0-65261 GCA_006410875.1 Neotragus pygmaeus | reverse complement strand
CTTTTCCTATTTGGAACCAGTCTGTTGTTCCATGTCCAGTTCTAACTGTTGCTTCCTGACCTGCATACAGATTTCTCAAGAGGCAGGTCAGGTGGTCTGGTATTCCCATCTCTTTCAGAATTTTCCACAGTTTATTGTGATCCACACAGTCAAAGGCTTTGGCATAGTCAATAAAGCAGAAATAGATGTTTTTCTGGAGCTCTCTTGCTTTTTCCATGATTCAGTGGATGTTGGCAATTTGATCTCTGGTTCCTCTGCCTCTTCTAAAACCAGCTTGAACATCAGGAAGTTCACGGTTCACGTATTGCTGAAGCCTGGCTTGGAGAATTTTGAGCATTACTTTACTAGCATGTGAGATGAGTGCAATTGTGCGGTAGTTTGAGCGTTCTTTGGCATTACCTTTCTTTGGAATTGGAATGAAAACTGACCTTTTCCAGTTAGCCTCCAATTAAAATAAATTAAAAAAAATTTTGCTAGGAAAGAAAAAATGGGCCTTCTAGACCTCACGTTAATGAGTTTCACTTACTTGTGCAGATGATCAAATGGATCAAATGGGAGGATATATTTGGGAAAGGAGCAGGGTGGTGTTTAACTTGTAATGCAGAGCTTCCAGTCATCATAGTGTGAAATATTCCCATCAGTATATTATGCACCATGGTTTTACTCTATTTCTGTAGCTCTACTCCTATTTTGTTGTATTTTTCTTAACATTTTACAAACTCAAAAGAACAGGACTACTGCCTTTTTTTCCTTTCTTTTTTCTATTGTCTTTCATGAGAGATCATGAAACAGTTTCTGAGTTGTGACTCTCTAAACAGAGGCTTGCCAAGAGCCGTTTAAATGGATTTTCTGAACAATTTCTACAGCTATTCTGATGTGTCAAAATGCATTTCTCTTAACATGGAACTCCTGTGTCAGGGGACCTGGCAGGATGAATAGGTATTTTCTCTCGAGAGTGATTTGAAATGAAAACAAAATCTGAGCTTACTGAGGAAATCTAGCTAACAGTCTTCCTAGTGAAGGTTTTCAAATACTCTGATTGTTACCAATTTCCAGTTTTGTTTTCTGTACTTTAAGTAATTTTGCTGAATATCTCTCTGTGTCAAACTTACACAGTGGGGCAATTTTTTTTTTTTTTTGCATTTATTTGGAGACTAAAGAGTCAAAGCTATTTCCTTCCCTCCCTTCCTTCCCTCAGAAGGCAGGTTCCCCCTCTGCCTTCTAAATGGAATGTGGATTTCTTTAGCTGTGAAAATAGGATATAAATGGTGGAGTCCATTAAGCTGTGTTATGGGTAGAATCTACTGTGGTTACTAATTGAATCAGCACATTTGCAAATCTGNCTCAGAAGGCAGGTTCCCCCTCTGCCTTCTAAATGGAATGTGGATTTCTTTAGCTGTGAAAATAGGATATAAATGGTGGAGTCCATTAAGCTGTGTTATGGGTAGAATCTACTGTGGTTACTAATTGAATCAGCACATTTGCAAATCTGTGTTCTTGTAGACTTGAATAGCTTCAGGTATATTGGTCAAAGATTCAATTAATCAGTTAATTTTGAAATAACTTTAATCTGTTGTTTTAAATAGCTGATAGTTAATGTTAGTCAGCATACATATTTATTATCAATCCAACCAAACGATGTTTTTTGATTATCACATGGAAAGCATACAGGGAATGCTGGATAAAGGAAGGCCCTAACCTGTGGTTAGCTAGAAGTAAGTAAAAAAACCTGAGAATTGTGCACAAGCAAATGAAACTGTTAGTTTCACCATTTCTTTTTTGCCTCATTGCTCAGGCTTACTGGCTACCAATAACTATTGATAGTAACCTCCAGTGAGAAAGAGTGAACTTGGGGAGTGAATGGCAGCTTAACTGAGGGCTGGAAAGAGAAGCTAGTGGCTGAAATACCGCCTCTAGTTGGTAGGTTCCAAATCACTTGACAGATTTGGAATCTACTTTTCTTTGAGTCTACTGATGGATAATTTCTGGGTCAGAGGATTCTTACATTAATAGGAATAATAGCTAAAGTCCTGGGAGGTTACCATGCAGTCAGGATTCTTTGTACCTTGGTGAAGATAATGAAATTTCTAACCTTCTTTAATTCATTTCAAATTCAAGTCTTATTCTTTTTTTTTTATGTTTTTATTAATTTTTATTTATTTTTTTACTTTATTTTACTTTATAATACTCTATTGGCTTTGCCATACATCGTAGGTAATAGTTATATGAGATTAGTATCTCGGTAATGTCCACTGTGAATTGATCTTGTGGCANTTTTTAGTTCCTCTTCACTTTCTGCCATAAGGGTGGTTTCATCTGCATATCTGAGGTTATTGATATTTCTCCTGGCAATTCAAACCCCACCTCAGCTGCTGTGTGATCTTGCAAATTACTTCTCTCTGCCTCTATTTCCTCAGCTATAAAATGGAGTGACAGTAACAGGCCCACCCATAAGATTGTTACCTTGTGAGAATGAAATGAGATGATATATATACACAAGATGCTACAAAGAGCAGAGTAGGCCTCAACAAATGTGCCCTCTTATGACTGGGATTGTTACTCTATTTGCTATTATCCTCCTCTCTGATCTGATACTTATTGCTAGATTGTTTCTAAAGTTTAGATCAAAAAACACACTTCCATTAGAATCTCATTCACTGCAACAGTATTACATTTATTTTCTTCTCTACTGATTCAATCAGGGGAAATGTAATTTCTTAGAATAGAATTTGTGTGCTTTCATTCTAAGTCCATTCAGTCCTGTCCTACTCTTTGTGACCTTAGGGACCATAACCCTCCAGGCTCCTCTGTCCATGGAATTTTTGAGGCAAAAATACTGGAGTGGGTTGCCATGCCCTCCTCCAGGGGATCTTTCCAACCCAGGGATCAAACCCACATCTCCCATGTCTCCTGCACTGGCAGGCAGTTTCTTTACCACTAGTGCCACCTGGGAAGATTGACCTTATGAAAGGTGTTTTCCATATTTTCCATGGTTTCTGTTTGTCAGTTACTTGTCTATACTCTTGGCTCATTTATATAGAGAGCCTTGGTGCATTTCTCTTTTCCTGCATTTGCATGTTCACTAAAACATTTCTGAGGAGCATACCTGTTCTTTGCCAGGTGGAGTGGGAGGCCCCACGGGTAGATGGAGACACAGGGGTGTCTGTGCCCCTAAGAGCTTCCAGATGGGAGAGAAATAAGTCAAAGTTCAACTGTAACCTGTCACAGGTTGTGGGGGCTTTGGGAGCGGTCATCGATTGAATTGCACTAATCTATAGAGTTGGACACGACTGAAGTGACTTAGCAACAGCAATAGCAAATGGGGTAGAGCAAGGTCACCCTGAAAAGGGGATACTGAGTTAAGAGATGTGAAGAAGGGGAGTCAGATCAAGAAGCATCAGAGGTGAGAGCCCATGCCAGAAAATCAGGGATTTTTTAATTTTTAATAAAGAATAGTCTGTTGTTACCAATTACAGAAACATGTGTTTTGCTACAAAATCTGTAAAAGTGCTTCAGATTCTTGGACCACTAGGCATGCTCAAGAATTATTATCACTACTATCACCATCATCACCATCATCACCACTGTTATCATCGTCATCATCATCACCATTGTCACCGTCATCATCATCATCATCCAGCTTTTACTCTGAGCCATGTGTGATTTCACATAAAGACAAATAAAATACTCCCGAGGAGATGTAGCCTTAGGCTGGCCCACCGTCCAAGCTCTGCTCTGTTTTCTCTCCATTCCCCTTTAATTGTTTCAGTCAACGTAGCATTCCCTTGTGATTCCCACATTCCCAGAAATGCAGCATTTTACTTCTATGTTATACCTGTCAATATGTTTTAAGATTGCTCCAGTGGCTAGAAACCAGCTCACACTGGGACTTATAGGAAAGATTTACTATTGGCTGTGAGGAAAAGCAAGGGCTTTCAGCTCAGTGCATCAAGTCAAAAGTTCCTGCTTTCCTCAGTGCTCAAAACACTGGGCAGAGATCTAATCTTAAGGTTTTCTTCAAAACACACAATGTTAATTCTGTGTATTATAAGGTTCCAAGTAATCAATGTTGGATGTTCCCCATTGTTGACTAGACCCACAGATGTGCAAGAGGGTCTAGACATTCAAGACCCACAAATGCCATGAAGGCATTTCCAGGTTTCTTGGAATGTTTTAATTAATATAGGAAAAGAATCCAAAGATTCTTCCAATGGAGAAAACGCAATGACCAAAGGCAGACAGGTGATAGAAAAGAAGTGAGAGCTGAGATAGGAATGTCCCAAACTCTCCTGTCCTGGTATCTTCTCTTTCCAAACAGACCCAAGTTCATTTATCTCCAAACCCTCCAAAAGTGAGGAGGGAGACAGAAACCCTCATCCTAAAAATGATAATGAATTTCCAACTCAGAATTCTGGGGGGTTAAGAAGAATACAGATGGGGGCAGGGCCTAGAGGAGCAGGAGGGTAGTTCCCCGGGTCAGTGTGCTGCTGCTGTTGTTGTCTAGTTGCTAAGTTGCAGCTGACTCTTTTGTGACTGTAGCCCACCAAGCTCCTCTGTCCATGGAATTCTCCAGAAAAGAAAACTGGAGTGAGTTTCCATTTCCTTCTCCAGGGGAATCTTCCTGACCTAGGGGTCAGCCATTTCCTTCTCCAGGAAATCTTCCTGACCCAGGGGTCAAACTTGCACCTCCTGCATTGACAGGCAGATTCTTTACCACTGAGCCACTAGGGAAACCCAAGTCAGTGTATATATATATGTATATACACATATATCCATGTATATAACAGATACATACTCATATGTTTATATGTGCATACACATACTTGACATTATGTGTCAATGCGTGTAAGTGTATATATATATGAATAATTTTCCTTGCTGAAAAAGAATTTTAAAAGCACATAGATAAATAGATATGTGTATATATATGCATGTGTATGCACACACGTCTTGAACAACAGATCTTCTCTTTCCCTTAAAAAAAGTCAAATAGGCTGACTTTTTTCACACAGGGTCAGTCTGAGCAGGCAGATTTCAGAAGGGCTTGGATAACATGACCCCTGATAAGAGGGTCATGCTGCTGCTAAGTCACTTCAGTCTTGTCTAACTCTGTGCGACCCCATAGATGGCACCCCACCAGGCTCCCCCATCCCTTGGGATTCTCCAGGCAATAACACTGAAATGGGTTGTCATTTTCTTCTCCAGTGCATGAAAGTGAAAAGTGAAAGTGAAGTTGCTCAGTCATGTCTGACACACACATATATACATAACTGTGCATGTATCTACATCTATTCATGTAGACACAAATATTTACATGCATATATACATACACATTGAAAAGCAGAGACATTATTATGCCAACAAAGGTCCGTCTAGTCAAGGCTATGGTTTTTCTAGTAGTCACGTATGGATGTGAGAGTTGGACTNTGGCATCTGGTCCCATCACTTCATGGCAAATAGGTGGGGAAACAATGGAAACAGTGATAGACTTTATTTTGGGGCCTCCATAATCACTGCAGATGGTGACTGCAGCCATGAAATTAAAAGATGCTTGCTCCTTGAAAGAAAAGCAATGACAAACCTAGACAGCACATTAAAAAGCAGAAACATTACTTTGCCGACTAAGGTCCATCTAGTCAAAGCTATAGTTTTTCCAGTAGTCATGTGTGGATGTGAGAGTTGGACTATAAAGAAAGCTGAGCACCAAAGAATTGATGCTTTTGAACTGTGGTGTTGGAGAAGACTCTTGAGAGTCCCTTGGGCTGCATGGAGATCCAACCAGTCCATCCTAAAGGAAATCAGTCCTGAATATTCATTGGAGGACTGATGTTGAAGCCAAAACTCCAATACTTTGGCTACCTGATGTGCAGAACTGACCCATTTGAAAAGACCCTGATGCTGGGAAAGATTGAAGGCAGGAAGAGAAGCAGACTACAGAGGATGAGATGGTTGGATGGCATCACTGACGTGATGGACCTGAGTTTGAGTAAATTTGGGAGTTGGTGATGGACAGGGAAGCCTGGCGTGCTGCAGTTCATGGGGTTGCAAAGAGTCAGACATGACTGAGCGAATGAGCTGAACTGGACTGATCAGTTTTCAAGCACTTTCGTACATCATATTTGGCCAGCTTAGGAACCCTGAGAAACTCACATCACAGTAAGATTACAAATGACAAAGTCTGTGTAAAAAGGTAAGAGATGAGCCCAGGTCACTGGGTTAAAGAACAGTAGAGATAAAGTTAGAGACTTCCCTGTTGGTTCAGTGGTGAAGAACCTGCCTGCAACTGCAGGAAACCAGAGATGTGAGTTCAGTCCCTGGGTTGGGAAGATCCCCTAGAGAAGGAAATGGCAACCCACTCCAGTATTCTTGCCTAGGAAATCCCATGAACAGAGGAGCCTGGTGAGCTACAGTTCAAAGGGTTGCAAGAGTTGGATACGACTTAGTGACTAAAACACCACCACCAGAGATAAAATCAGAAGCCAGGTCCCCTGACAACTTTAGTCCAATGCTCTTTTTTCAGAATGTCTGAAAGACTCTGATCAGGGATGACTTGCAGGAGGATGTTGGGAGGGCAACAAAATCCTTGATATTTACATATTAAATTGTATAGTATAGACTTTATTTGGTACCTTCTCCCTGGATCTGTCAAGATCTTAAGAGCAGATACACCCTTTGATTCAATTCTGGGAGCAAGGAGTGAGGCTGCTATTAAAGAAAATAAAGGTTACTTGAACACGAGCACTTTCATACCATGATTGTTGATCAGATAACCCAGATGGCTACTAGTCCTGTTGTGTAGTGTATGCCAGACACAGTGATGATTCATGTTCTGGGTTGGATAAAGCGAGATGTAGTGAGATTTCATCACACTGCTCAAAATGACACATAATTTAAAACTTATGAATTGCTTATTTCTTGAATTTTCCATTTAATATTTTCAGATCGCATTTGCTTCAGGCAACTAAAACTGTAGAGAGTGAAACTGTGACTAAGGGGAGGTGGGGGCCCACTGTATTCATCTTTAACAGCCATTTCATTAGAGAGTATGCTGTTTCAAAAAGCACCCCATTTGGAGAGGCTAATGATGAGTTCTTTGAAAAGGGGTCAGCATACTTTTCACTGCTTGACAGTTGAAAATCTGAAGGATGTGAGAGCACAGATGCAAACCTGGGAGAAGGACAGTGGTTTGCAGGCTTTTATCTCTAAGCTCTCTTCCTAGAAGCCGGTGTCCAGTCTCCCAGACAAACACACCTACCCATGGGAGCAGCTGTATCGTGCCCAGAGTCTGCCTGGTGCATTCTTAGATGAGCACTTCCCAGAGTGAAGATATTGCTTTGAAAAGTTGGGCCTCCCACCTATAGGAACACAGTCACGCCATGAGGGCTCTGTGCTTCTGTTCCTGGAAGAGCTGGGGCCCCTGGTGCAAGGTATTTCCTCTTCTCCTGCTCTGCTTGTTGGGGTCCACATCTTCCTCTCAGGTTCATTCCTTTTGCTGCTGCTGCTAAGTCGCTTCAGTCATGTCCGACTCTGTGCGACCCCATAGATGGCAGCCCACCAGGCTCCCCCATCCCTGGGATTCTCCAGGCAAGAACACTGGAGTGGGTTGCCATTTCCTTCTCCAATGCATGAAAATGAAAAGTGAAAGTGAAGTCGCTCAGTTACGTCCGACTCTTAGCGACCCCATGGACTGCAGCCTACCGGGCTCCTCCATCTTTAATTAATTCTTTAAGAGATGGTCTGTGGAGATACATTCTGTGAATTCTAGAATGTCTGAAAAGTATCTTTTTTTTGCCTTTCTCTTTGAATTTTATTTTGGAAGGATACCAGTTCAAAACAATGTCCTGTTTGTATTCAAAGAGGGCAGTTCTTCCTTCCTTAGCACCAGGTTGACAGTAAGAAATTTGAGGTCAGTCTCTACCTTTGCAGGCAGTTTGTTTCTCCTCTTTTGAATTGTGTATTATTCTCTTCTTTGATAACTTTAATGTTCTAAAATTTCACTGCGGTATACTATGTGTGGTTTCATTCATCCTGCTTGGCACTTCTGAGCCCTTTCAAGTTGAGACTTGTGTATTTAGCTCTGGAATTTCTTTTCCTTTAACATTATTTTATGTCTTCCTCTGTTTTTTTCTCCTTCTGAGCACCTGTTATACATATATTGAAATATCTTGCTTTATCCTTCATGTCTTTTAATATTGTTTTATTATTGAGGAACTCTGTATTGTTTTGTTTTGCTTTGCCTTCTGGGAGAGTTCTTTTCAGTTCCCAAAGTTTCTATTCAGTTGAATACTATTTACTTTTTAGTCTCTCATTTAGTTTTCTTCCAGTGTTTAACATTTAAATTTAAATGATCTCTAATGAATCTATTTATGAATATAATATCAAATTCCATCTCTTGAAAATAGTAAGTATCTTTATTCTAAATTTATCTTGTCTTTGATGCATTTCCTGAGGTGTTAGTTCTATTGAGTTTGACATGGGTTTCCTAAAACATTTAGTGGTTCTTATTTATCTTTGTCTTTGTACTTAAAAATCCCCATTTTCCCTATCATACTGTATCTACAGTTAATGTTTAGGGGACATTCTCTAGGAGATGCTTGCTGTTAGCTCGTCTTCTGGGTATCAGCTAATTGCTGCCTTTCCCATTTTTCAGTAATTCCTGCATTCCTAGCACCACATCCACTGCTTTAGCCAGTGATCAGTGTTCCTGCTGTCTATTGCTTAGCACAGGAGAGACGGTGGTGAAGGGTTAAGTGGTAAGAAACTCCAAATCTAGCTCCCTATTAGATCACCATGATGAATACCCCAGGACTTCTCCTATATCATCTCAGTTGACCTTGAGTTTGGCTTTCCCCAAAATGACAGTGATGTGAGTATGCTCAGAAGATTACAATAACAGCAGTGAAGAAGAGGAGAAGCTACTTTGGAGGAAGTTACTTGAGCAAGAAAATAGCCTCTCTATACTGCAGAGAAGTTTGTATAACTGCATGGCTCTTCATGCTAAATAGGTGATTATTTTAAGTTGCTGATCTGTTAAATTCAAATGGATTTTAAAACCTTGCATTTTTAATCCTCTCTGCTTCCCAGTGTTTATTGATTTTGACATATTTTACATCTTTTTTTTGTTGTGTATCCCTTAACTACTTTTTGTAGCTATAGATGATTTTTATTATTTTTGTCTTTTAACCTATATATATATTTGCCTTTACCAGTGAACCTTTTCCTTTCATACTTTTCATGTTTCTAGCTACAGTCTTTACTTTTGCAGTTAGAGAAGCCCCTTCAGCCTTTCTTGTAAAGCTAGTTCTGTGTAAAGTGGTTCTGTCTTGGATGGAGTGAAATCAGAGTGCTATGAATATGTGATTTGTTAGAGCATAATGTTGAGTTTCCTTTCTGATTGCTTTTTATTTAAAATTTCTAGGAAAGAAATCTTAAACTTTTGTTAGAATGAGGAGAAACAACCCTTCTAATTAGTTGTTTGGAGCATTAGCATTAATGTAATTTGAAGATGTTGACTTGTCTTAACACATGCAATGAACTTTATGAGCCATTTCTAATTAAGTTATTTGCAAATATATAACTATATGTGATTTAGTCTTTAGGCCTTCGAAGCCTAATGTACATAGTGTTTTATTTGGAAAAAGTGGATCCTTTTCAGACCACACATCTCAGCTTCTGGTCTGTAGAACATGGTCACTGTGGAAGTTGTGTTTAGTCACTGAGTCATGTCTGACCCTTTGCAACCCTGTAGACTGAACGACACCAGGCTTCTCTGTCCTCCACTATCTCCTGCAGTTTGTTCAAATTCAGGTCCAGCCATTAAGTCAGTGACACTATCTATCCATCTCATCCTCCACCACCCCCTTCTCCAATTGCTTTCAGTCTTTCCAAATATCAGGGTCTTTTCTAATGAGCTGGCTCTTTGCATCACGTGGCCAACATATTGGAGCTTCAGCATCTGTCTTGCCAATGAATATTCAGGGTTGATTTTCTTTAAGGTTGACTGGTTTGATCTCCTTGCAGTCTAGGGGACTCTCAAGAGTCTTCTCCTGCACCACAGTTGGAAAGCATCAGTTCTGTAGAAGTAGGTTATTGGAAGTAATTGAAACCTGAACAGAGGTTGTTGCAAATATCAAATGGGAGGTATTCTCTCCTATGTCCCCCTATAGGAATTGGGGTGGAATCCTTATCCTTCTATCAAAATGTGAGAAGTAGAAATAGGCCTTATTGGCCCTAACACTCCCCAACTTATGCAAATGTTGTAGGTATGGCAGAGGTACTGATACAGGTAAAATTGTCCTTCTTCCCTACTGGTTGTCCCATGGAGGTGTTCTGCCCTGATGACTAGGAGCTACCAGAGCCAGTTAGGCTTTAGTACCAAGGATCCCGGGACTGCCATAGCATTTTGTCTATACTGCTCTTAGCGCACGTGACTTAGCTTTAATTCGTTTTATTTGTCCCTGACCAGATTTTGAACACCTTGAGACAAGAGACTAAGTCATTTTGTCATTATATTTGTGTCCATAAGCCTAACACTGGGCCTGCCACAGTGTAGGTGGTTGTAAATAAATAAATGAATCAAAGAATGTGCTCTCCTATCAGTGGAATTTCTCTGACCTTGGCATTGCTGTATTTTTATTTGTCCTGAGAGTCAGTTTATGAACTTCAGTGTGAAAAGCAAGAGCCAGAGGAGAGTGACCTGGTGCCCTGAAATCAGTAAGAGGGAAGTTCTGTCATAGAGTGAAGCGTGGGCTTGGGTTCTGGGACAGATTTGGAGTAATGACTTGGTTTGTTGAGGAATTAGAGAGTGCCCAGGGCCCAGGGTTGCCAGCCAAAAATTTTGTTTAAGTATTGATTTCAACTAAATGAAGGCGTTTGTGACAATATGTGCAACTTTTTGTTTCTTTCCATCTACCAAGGACGTTTTCTCTTCGTTATTTCAATGTCTCAACGTTTTAGAATTTACAGACCCATGTATCAACGATAACTTTATTCACTGACTCTTATTAAACACTTGAGTTTTTGTTGCCTTTGTCATAAGACAAATCTATTAACTTGACCTTTTAACTCTTACATGTGTGTTTAAGAAATAAGATTTTTAGTTTAAAAATTCAGTATTATCATTGCATTTTGATAATGAAATTAGACATTATCTCTCACTTTCTTCTATTTTTCCCCCCCGAAATCAAATGTTTGTAGGACCTTGTTTTTTTGTAGAATCAGATCTTCATGATCTTCTGACCCACAATGATCTTACAGAGAATGGAAGTCAAGCCTGCCTATCAGTCATCTGAGAACAACAAAAATGACTTTTTCTTAGAAAAAGTCTGGTCACACATGGCCCTTTAGAGAATGGTGGCATAAGAAGAAAATGCTAAAAAAAAAAAAAAAAAGAAGAAGAAGAAGAAGAAAATGCTCTTCCTCATTTGTACTGCAAATTAGATCACTTTTGAGTATGAGTCAGTTTTACCATATACCCAGCTGGCATTAACTCATAAGCTAGTGTGAATTTTTTCTTGATTGTGCTAATTGAATTTGCTGGAGATTATTATATCCCAAATCTTCTACTTCAAAGAGGTTGTGCTGTGAACGTAGACTCTTTACACAGCACATGTTATTCAGAGAAAGGTGCCACTGGAATAAATGATAGAGATGACATTCATTATTGTGTTGTTATCTGAATTATACCTATCAATAAAAACATTGTTAGTGAACTAAGGTTATGGAGCTTAGAGCTCTTTACCCAAAATATTTTATTATAGTAAGTATATTTTTAAAAATTAAATCATTTTTGAAATTCATGCAACTCTTACGGCAGAGTTGTACATCAAATATAACATCCCTTTTCATGCTCTGAAAAGGAAGTTCATTGCCATTCCCGTCTGCAGGGGATCTTCCCAAGCCAGGGATCAAACTCGAGTTTCCCGCATTTGGAAAATAAGAATCCACATAAAGAGGTGGATTGTTTACCAACTGAGCCACCGAGGAAGCCCTGTAACAAAGTCTGACTAGGCTCCTTCTTTGTCGGTGGTCCTGCGTTTGAACTTCACTCTTCTGGATCCTAAAGTTATTTTCATAGCAGGAGCATAGTGTCTCCGTAAGCACCAACCTTTTCCCCCTGGAGAAAGTGCAATGCTTGTTCTTTCTAGTTAGTTTCAGCAGCAGAATAGAGCATGGAGCATTGCCCTTTTCCTTGAATGAGGAAAACATCCGAGTAGACACTGCTACAATGTTCTTCTGAACTCTGCCTATATATGAAAGTGGGGTCCCCAGAAGGAAGGAGCAGCTGCTGGATCAGTGGAGGAAATGAAAAAGCCTTTTACATGAACCGGGTGCCTGTGGCTATCATTGATTTGTTGATCAAAACTGTATGAAATGCTGCAAGGCAGGGATCTGTCAGTGCCAGTCATATGCCTGCAGGCTACAAGTGAGTTGTTTTTGGTTGCTTAGGTTGGATTCCAAAGCTGATGGCACAGGAGGAATGGGAAGTTTCAGAGGAACCTTCTATTCATCTTTTTGGCAAATTAAATAGATGCCTTTATTACTTGGGGGAGACCCTGTATTAGCCTCTTCTATTGAAACCCATCAATAAAACACTGCTAGTCAAGAAGATAGAACTCTCACACTTGGATTTTAAAATTCAGGTTTCTGTTGACTTAAAACCAAAGCTACATCATATTAATAATGGGACTCTAAAAATTCACCTTAGAAAGTTGAGACTGTTAGACTTACTCCTGGAGAGTACCTTGGTATAAGCCCTGGATTTGGGTGGACCTCACCCTGACTTTGCTGTGACTAAGTCCCACTTCTAATCTCATGCAAGTTTCTAAGTTTTCAGTGTTTAAGCTTCTTGCAAGTGTACTGTGAGACAGAGATAAATATAGTTGACATAGAATAATTTCAGTTATTCATGGGCGGTGTGCCATTTAAAATTTATAGAATACTAAATTGAAGATGACACAAACAGGTAGAAAGATATACTGTGTTCATGGATTGGAAGAATTAACATTGTTGAAATGACCATGCTACTCAAGGCAATTGACAGATGGAATGCAATTCCTATCAAAATATCAAGGACATTTTTAATAAAACTAGAACAAATAGTTTTAAAATTTGTGTGGAAACACAGAATATCGCAAATAGCCAAACCACTCTTAAGAAAGAACAGAGCTGGAGGACTCACACTCCCTGTTTTCAGACTATACTACAATGGTACAGCTGAAAGAAGTCAGACAGAACGACATATACTGTATGAAATCACTTATATTTGGAAACTAAAATTTTTCAAAAATTAGTGAATTCAACCAAAAACAGGCTCAAAGATACAGAGAACAAACTAGTGATTACCAGTGAGGAGAATGGCAAGATAGGGGTGGGGGATGAGAGGTACAAATTAATGTGTATAAAATAAGCTACAAGGATATATTATATAACACAAGGATTTAATGGCGTGCTGCGATTCATGGGGTCTCAAAGAGTCGGACACGACTGAGCGACTGAACTGAACTGAACTGATGTTGTATACTTAAAACATATAGTATTGCCATCAGTTATATCTCAATTAAAGTTTTTTAAACTAAAAATGCTTTTATAGAGTACTAGCTGGCCTTGTCCATATTACTCAGTAGATAATCATTCAGTTCAGTTTAGTTCAGTTCATTTCAGTCACTCAGTCATGTCTGACTCTTTGTGACCCCATGAATCATAGCACGCTAGGCCTCCCTGTCCATCACCAACTCCCAGAGTTCACTCAGACTCATGTCCATCGAGTCAGTAATGCCATCCAGCCATCTCATCCTCTGTTATCCCCTTTTCCTCCTGCCCCCAATCCCTCCCAGCATCAGAAACTTTTCCAATGAGTCAACTCTTCGCATGACGTGGCCAAAGTACCAGAGTTTCAGCTTTAGCATCATTCCTTCCAAAGAAATCCCAGGGTTGATCTCCTTCAGAATGGACTGGTTGGATCTCCTTGCAGTCCAAGGGACTCTCAAGAGTCTTCTCCAACACCACAGTTCAAAAGCATCAATTCTTTGGCGCTCAGCCTTCTTCACAGTCCAACTCTCACATCCATACATGACCACTGGGAAAACCATAGCCTTAACTAGACAGACCTTAATCAGCAAAGTAATGTCTCTGCTTCTGAATATGCTATCTAGGTTAGTCATAACTTTTCTTCCAAGGAGTAAGTGCCTTTTAATTTCATGGCTACAATCACCATCTGCAGTGATTTTGGAGCCCCCCAAAATAAAGTCTGACACTGTTTCCACTGTTTCCCCATCTATTTCCCATGAAGTGATGGGACCGGATGCTATGATCTTCGTTTTCTGAATGTTGAGCTTTAAGTCAACTTTTTCACTCTCCTCTTTCACTTTCATCAAGCTTTTTAGTTCCTCTTCACTATCTACCATAATGATGGTGTCATCTGCATATCTGAGGTTATTGATATTTCTCCCCTCAGTCTTGATTTCAGCTTGTGTTTCTTCCAGTCCAATGTTTCTCATGATGTACTCTGCATAGAAGTTAAATAAGCAGGTGACAATATACAGCCTTGATGTACTCCTTTTCCTATTTGGAACCAATCTGTTGTTCCATGTCGTTCTAACTGTTGCTTCCTGACCGGCATACAGATTTCTCAAGAGGCAGATCAGGTGGTCTGGTATTCCCATCTCTCTCAGAATTTTTCAGAGTTTATTGTGATCCACACAGTCAAAGGCTTTGGCATAGTCAAGAAAGCAGAAATAGATGTTTTTCTGGAACTCTCTTGCTTTTTCCGTCATTAAATTTTGACTGCCACTCACCCTGAACCAGTGGTTCTCAACTCTAGCTGCTCTTTAGAATCACCTTGGGCCCCCCTCATCCATCTCCTCCCATCCACCAGTAGATTCCAGTTTAACTAGTCTGGCCAGGGCCTAGGCACTCCTGATTTTAAAAAGTTTCCAAATGATGCTAAAATGCAGCCACTGTGCATGAATCCTGCTGTGTGGTTCAAGTGAGAAGCAGCTCAGCACAAGCCAAAAGGACATTTCAGGGCATCTGCCCCTGGAATTATTGTTTTGGGGGCTTAGGTTTAAAATCCCTGTAGATTTTCTCTGTTTAGAGGATCTCATTGATGCACATTGCTTTGATCTCCCTACTGTGGTTGAGCATCAGCTGCTCAGAGTACTGCTCCTGACATATCTCTGCCCAAGTCAGTAAAGCATATGTCATTTGGGTCTATGTTTAGACAATAGCTTCCCAAATGTATACTCCAGATTTGATGAAAATGCACTCAAGCTGACAGAAATGTCTTTATATAGAGATAAGGAAAAAAGAAGGGACAGAGGCTTTCAATTCTGGAATAGTGGACCTATTTTCCCAATTACATTGTCTTTTACTATGTCCTTTCAAGGACTTTTGTAATGAATTTTTAAAAATAAAACTCATTTTTGGCTCCACACTTTAATCTTGAAGATTAACATCCCTTTTCCTCTTTTGCTTATAAACCACTGAGTGAATAATTTTATTTGCTTCTTCAACTATTTCTCTAAGCATAGCTGTCAGCCTATACAAGTGTAAAAATGCTCCATAAACAGGATGCAGTTCATACATTTTGTCCACCCAAATCACTTTGTTATATCCTCATTTGCTTCAAATACCCAAATGTAATTTGGTTAACTGTAAGAGAAAGATATGCCAGGGAAGTTTTACGACAGCCTGTGCTTAAATTAAAGCCTTTGGAATGCATTTTACCTCTGAAATATGCTGCTTAAAGAAAATAAACATTTATACGCATTCAGAAAAATAGACATACAGAAAAGTTAGCAGGATTACAGCCTCCAGATTGACACTTTTGGAATATAAATTCAGAATTAAAGCTCTATAAAATCTGTATCACTATGCAAATGATGGAGAAAAATGGCCATTAAATTATAGGCAAAATCTGGCTCTAATTTCAAAAAGCATTCTTGCTTGGGGCAGTGAGAGTTTTTATTTTAAAAGCTCAATTCCATTGGTATTTCCAGAACATTCTCCTAAGATTGTTAAATAGAGTCTACTCAAAATAATCTGAAGTATTTGTAAGAGTGTGAGGTATTTAGAGGGGCCAAGGATATTTTACAAAAATGTATTTAAAGAAAACGTAATTATTATCAATGTAGACTGTCTTTTCATTTTCCATTTTATGGAATTTCATAGCATAGTTAGGTAGTATAATAATGAAGGGAACTTTGTAGGCTGACAGGATTCAGACTGTAGTTCTACCACTTATCATCTGTCTAACTTTGGCAAATTATTTATTAGCCTTTCTTAATTCCAATTTTCTCACCTATGCAACAGATGATTAATAATAGGTATCTCATAAGGATTAAATGAGTTAATGTGCATCAAACACCTTGCATAATGGCTGATAACAAAGTAAATATTCAAAAAAGTTAATTAAATTGTTAAATATAATTACTAATAATAGAAGCAATATTGATTGTGTTGATTCCATTGAGGAATATAGAGTAACTTTTCAGACTCCAGAGTAAGATGGTGACAGAGAAGGCTTCTGGAGTTCCTTCTCCCATGCACTCACCAAATATACAGCTACACATGGATAAGTCTCTCTAAGAGGGTTTCAGAAACTAGTTGTTTGATTCCTACATATCAAGAAACTGAGAAAATAGCCACATCAAATCGGGTAGTAAAGACTGAGACATGCTCTCACCATAAACCCCACTATTGGCACAGCACGTGAAATCGAGAGGGAATCCCCAACTCCCAAAGCATTTGGACCATATGTCTAGCACTGCAACTTTTCAGTCTTCTACCAGAAGGATAGACCCCTCAAATCACATAACTCTGAACATCACTGGGACTTGTGTTCATGAGTCCTACAGGACTATTAACAAACAAGGAAGCAGTTGTTAAGTGGGCAGATAAGCACTGTGGCTCTACATCTGGGCTCAATGCAGAGGCCAAAAACACCTATCTCTGGGTTTCTTCCTGAAAGGGGTTTGACTGGGTCATGTCCTAGCTCTTGCCTGAGGGTCTGGCTCCTGCTCAGCCTCCATCTAGGTGCTGACTACAATCCTTACGTTGGGATAGTGGTGAGTCTTGCAACATCCTCAACGACTGCAAGTCACTTGGAATGATCACAAAGGTTTGAGAGGTGAATAGAGGCTCAGGCTGTGTGGGTCAACGAGGTTTATCTTCTGCAGTCAATCAGTCAAGACTGGAAGAGATGACTGTTTTATCTAGTGCATAGAAACCACCACAGAGAGTCAAGGAGAATGAAGAAATGGGAATGAATTCCAAATCAAACAATGAGCTAAATCTCCTGAAACCTAGCATAATGGGACAGAGCAACATGATTTATGGAATAGTGGGTTCAAAATAATGGTAATAAAGTTTCTCGGTGAGGTCAGGAAAGCAGTGCATGAACAAAGAAATGCAACCAAGACAGAAAATATATATAGAAAAATACCAAGCAGAAACTGAAGTGATGAAGGTTCAATGAAAACACTTGACCTGAAAAATTGAATAGAAAAGTTCAGCAATGGAAAAGATCAAGTCAAAGAAACAGTTGTTCTCTTATCATGTAATCTTTACTCCATCAACCTCAGTCTTTTTACTTCACATATTATTCACCATATTGACCATATTGTATTTAGGGTTGTATGAGTTATACCCTGACACCATGACTCAGTGATTTTTGTTGTCTGAGCATTAATTCCTATTTTAAATATCTTAATAAGATACTAGTAACTATCCAGATATTCAAATTTTAACTTTGGGATTTGTCTGTAAGTCCCAGCCTGATATAATTTATTCACAGCAGCAGTGCCACTGATTATTATTTGCATATAACATGATTCATGAAAACAGAAGATCTGGAAAGAAGAAAAGGAATCTCATTCACTTTACTTTTTCTTAGGCTGTTTCACCTTAAAAGTTAACCATTTTGAGCCAAGTAGATTTAAATTGGAATTCTAGATAGTTGGGCTTTCCTGGTGGCTCAGTGGTAAAGAATCTGCCTGCAATGCAGGAGACCCAGGTTCAATCCCTGGGTTGGGAAGGTCCCCTGGAGAAGAGAATGGCAACTCGCTCCAGTATTCTTGCCTGGAGAATTCCATGGACAGAGGAGCCTGGTGAGCTGTAGTCCAGAGGGTTGCACTGCTGCTGCTAAGTCACTTCAGCCGTGTCCAGCTCTGTGCGACCCCATAGACAGCAGACCACTAGGCTTCCCCGTCCCTGGGATTCTCCAGGCAAGAACACTGGAGTGGGTTGCCATTTCCTTCTCCAATACAGGAAAGTGAAAAGTGAAAGTGAAGTTGCTTAGTTGTGTCCGACTCTTAGCGACCCCACGGACTACAGCCTACCATGCTCCTCCATCCATGGGATTTTCCAGGCAAGAGTACTGGAGTGGGGTGCCATTGCCTTCTCCAGAGGGTTGCACAGAATCAGACTAAAGTAACTAAGCAGCAGCAGCAGTATGTATAGTACAGTGGAGGCTTCTGGCAAAATACAGCAGATTAAATACTTAGGTTCACATCTGCTCCTTTATAAAACCCTTCCATGTGACAGTAAAGCAGTGAAGACATAAATGCAAAAAAAAGAGATATCAACAAAAAATTGAGAACTGCAAAGCACCTGAAAAGTTGAAAGCTAGTGGCCACTGTCTTAGCAGACTGGACACAGCAGTAAAGCCTTCAGCAAGAGAAGGTAACAAGAAGCAAGCCCTTTTGTGAGGCAGAACAACAGAGAGACTGCAGACCTGGGGACATGAGAAGGCTCCAATAACTGGCTCACAGTCTTCGGAGGGACAATTGGACTCCCATGTCCCCTCTGCAACATACCCAGCTGAACAACTCTCTCGTCTTGACTCTGGGTTTTCATGGGTTTACAGAGCTGACCTGGGCGTACATGCATGGTATGGACATATACCAAAATAAGTAATACTTTGCCTCAGAGTTGGCAGTTTGGTGCAGATTTTGTTTGTCATGAGGTGTTCTGCTCTGAAACTCTGCAGCCAGAAGGGGAGAAAAGTGGGACACAAAAGGTCCAGGACACTGGAACTGCAGGTGTTGTGGGGGAGTTTGATTCATATTTTATTAATACCTGTCATTGAAATTGAAAATGGACATGTTAAAAAAAAATCAGTAGTTATTCATGGGCCTGTTTGATACGATAAATCAGTAGATGAATTTGCATTTTAATTAAGGAAGTCTAATCACCTTGACCTCTTGTAAATCTTCTGGGGCTTAGTATTGGAAAGGCCTTCCATACTAAAGATTTTTGACAGTCTTTGATGTATGGAGTGTGAGGAGCACTCAATATTATTTACTATCGTATTATTATTTCCACAGGGTTTAAATCAGGGCAATGATTTAAATCTAAACTATTCAATATAGCATTTCTAACAGAGGCTTTTCTAGAGCAGAGGTATAGATATTTTTAACAGGTCATTTGGCAAGACAAGTTGATTATCAAACTTCATGATGCAAAATTAGAATTGTACTGAAGAATATGGTTATTTGGAAGAAATGCAGAGTTACGACCAGTAGATCAATAGCTTGCCAGGTCCTTAATGTAGGTTTAATATAGTAATTCGGGGAAAAAGAATATTATTGATTGATTTGTATGCTTTTTCATGTGTTTCTTGTTAGGTTTGGTTTTTACACTCAGTGACTATATGAAACAACCTTGTATCAAAGCCTTGTACCCAAACCCAGCATCAAAGCAATTAATGTCATTAAGCAAAATATTTCTTTGGCAGACTTATTCATAGAGCTGGAGAATTAAAACTACCTGACAAAGGGTTGATTTTGGCAGTGTAATGAACCATAATGGTCAGAGAGTCATAGGTCTGACTCACAGTTTGCTTTAAAGAACAATACCCATCTGTGATTGTTGCATTGGTAAAAGGTCATAAACTTCAGAAACTTTAAAATGAAATTGATGACTATAAAAATCTTCTGTTACTTTAAAACATTCCTGGAGTCTTAGAGCAGACAATAATCTAACCTAGTATATCTTTTTTTTTTTTTTTGTAAAAATGAATTATCCCCACCCAAACAAATTCTCTGTTTATCTTGTGGTTGTATTTGAGATGGAACCTGGGTCAGGACTGGGGCCAGTTACTTCACTTGTGGCTGGATAGAAGTGAAGCCTTTCCCATGCAGGAGAACTGCCTTGCTTGGACCTGCTATACCTTGCTAGGGCCACTTATATTTCTGTTCATAACTGGTAGTTAGGATTTTTTTCTAGGTAGGTTGTAAAGCATATACTTTCAGCATAAAGATTGGCAGCAAAATAGCAGCATTGTACCCATTTCAGCATCAAATCACTTCCCTTAACTGACCGAGTGATGGAGAAAACTGGTCCAGTGGCTTCTAGAAAGGGATGTGAATAAATGGGAAGTAAGCTTTGGCCACCTCATGCGAAGAGTTGACTCACTGGAAAAGACTCTGATGCTGGGAAGGATTGGGGGCAGGAGGAGAAGGGGACGGCAGAGGATGAGATGGCTGGATGGCATCACGGACTCGATGAACCTGAGTCTGTGTGAACTCCGGGAGATGGTGATGGACAGGGAGGCCTGGTGTGCAGCGATTCATGGGGTTGCTCTTTTTTGACCCAATGGACTGTAGCTGGCTGGGCTCCTCTGTTCATGGAATCTTCCAGGCAAGAACTCTGGAGTGGGTTGCCATTTTCTACTCCAGAGGATCTTCCTAATGCAGGGATGGAATCTGTGTCTCTGGCGTCTCCTGCAGATTCTTTGTGCTGTGCCACCTGGGAAGCCCCTATTATGCTTTACACTTATCACAATTTGATATAAAGTAATGTTTTGTTTGCGTAAACTCTCCCGCTCTCCCACAAAATGTTAGTTTAATGAGACAATGCTTTTAATCTGTTTGGTTTACTGTAGTCTCCTTATACCTAATTTAAAGTCTGACACAGGACTGCACAATAAAGATATGAATGAATGAACAATGTCTAAGCCACCCTATGGCTAAGGAAACCCTATGGCTTAGACACCCAAGCCACTCTTGCCTAAGGAGAAGTATATTTACGTAAAATGTAAGGTCAAAGTAAGTGTATTAGTTCTCTTATCACAAGAACAGTGTGGTGTAAAGATGGTGTATGGAACTAGCAGTGTGGGCTTAAGACTGCTTTGCATTCTTGGCTATTTTGATGACTTCATGTCCTCAAGTAGGCAATTGGGGGTATTTTTAAAAAATTATCTTTGGCTGTGCTGGATCTTCGTTGCTGCATGCTGGCTTTTCTCTAGCAGTAGTGAGTAGGGGCTGCTCTCTAGCTGTGGCACATGGACTTCTCACTGCGCTGGTTTCTCCTGTTGTGGGGCACAGGCTGTAGACTCACGGGCTTCAGTAGTTGAGCTGCATGGACTAAGTTGTCCTGCAGCATGGAGAATCCTCTGGGACCAGGGACTGAACCTGTGTCCACTGACTTGGCAGATAGATCCTTAACCACTAGGTCACCAGGGAAGTTTAGGCAATTGGATTTCTGTGGTCATACTTTCAACAGCTATATGATAGATATAGTATTTCTAGATATCTTTTTAAAGTACTTAGGAATTCAAATTTACTTGACAACCACGTATTGCCTGAGATATGCAAATTACACTTTAGATCTGAAGGGTTTTAAGAATGAAAGAAACAGTCTTTATCTTCAGAGATCCTACAGTTTACTGGAAGAAGTCAATAATAACAGTAATCATAATACTAATACTTATAAAGTATGTATTATCTTCAGGCTCTGTTGTAAGTTTCTAAGTTTTATATACTTACAAAATTTATAAAGTATATATATATTTAATGTATTATAAATAATTAAGTCTTCATCATATCCTCTGTGGAATATACTAACACTTTTTCCCTTTTAGAAATAAAGAAACCAAGACATAGAGAAATTAGTATAGACTTTTAAGGTTAAGCATGCCCAGAGAATAATTCATGGATTCAATGAAATGTGAAGAATATGTGGGTGCCATTATCCCCCAAAATGCATAAGTGGCATCAGTCTAGGACAGTTTTGTCAATATCGTAACTGGAGGTAGGGTAGGTTTTCATGGTGAGGTAACTTAGCAGCAGGTATAGCAGGCAGGCAGGGATTTTTAGGAAGATACAGCAATATCCAGCCAAGACCTGGATGGAAGAACTGTGACTCAGCAGCAGAACCTTGAATATTGGAAACATTGGAAAGCAAAGCTAAGCCTGGATCTGGGGCTGCTGGGGAGCTTCTGGGTTGAGCTGTTGTGACAAAGATTGGGTCATGGAAAGCTCAACTCTCATTGGTTACAGTGAAAGTGAAGTGAAAGTTGCTCAGTCATGTTCAACTCTTTGCAACCCTATGGGCTATATAAGTCCATGGAATTCTCAGAATACTGGAGTGGGTAGCTATTCCTTTCTCTGGGGGATCTTCTCAACCCAGGGATTGAATCCAGGTCTTCCACATTGCAGACGGATTCCTTAACAGCTGAGCCACCAGAGAAGCCCCTCGTTGGGTAAGGTCAGGTCTTATTGAAAGACAGAGGCTCAGAGCCTAAAGGTCAGGGTATACACAGGAATGTGGATCACTTTTGATTAGATTCTTGGGGAACTTTAAGTCCCATCTTGGCTAGCAAATGGATTAGTTCTAGAGGGGTAATGGAATGAGTGAATATTTGAATGAAAGAATGAATGAATGGACGAATGGACACCATCTTGGTGAGGCTAAGTAAATAGAGCTAAATTAATGGAGATATTTAGGAACAGACAGACATATCATTGTCACATAAGTGGTTTTTCAGTGATAATGGGTTTATTCTTGAGCAAATCCTCTTGTAGCTTCAGAGAAATAGTGACTGTATTTTGTAAGTCAGCTTGAGTCTTGTCTTCCAAACTGTTTTCAATGGATAGGGATCTTTGGGATTACAGATACTAAAAGGCAGCATTTAAAACAGAAGAAGAAACTTAAAATAACTGTGAAGTTATACTTGTCTATGTAGCATGAACATCTTTTACCAAAGTTTTTTATTGAGATAATATCTTTTTATGTATTTAATAGCTTAGTATTCAACCTTTGTGATGATTGAAGAAGACATCTGGTAATGGGGGAGAAAAGGAATCAGTTTGATTTACTCATGTATCCTTGCCTTGAAAAAAATGCATTTAGAATGGATAGACTATAGGTAAAGTGACAGGTACTATGTTTGGTCTACTATTTCCTTTTACTAGATTTCTCTTATTGTCAAGCAAGTGCAAGTATTCCTATTTAATACACACACACACACAAAGTAAGGTGTGTATTGACATTTAGAGGTAGACAGGTCAAGATGGATATAGAATTGCTAAATTATTCCCTGAACTCCTTGTAATGAAGCTTCCATTTTAGCCTGTGCTTATTTTTACATATGTAATTTCAACTATTATATTTATCTTGATATCATAGGCTTTTCCAGTGATAATCTCTACATGCTCTAGTATAGGCTATACTTTAATTGAGGTCTTGGCCTCTGACTTCTTTTATCATTGTTTTGGAGATATTTGTGTAATTGATTTGTACTTGGTATAGAACCAACTTTGAATTTGACCTGTAAATCAGATTGGAACTGCTTAAAAATCATCTGAGTGATTTTGAGACAATCTGAGTTATGTTTATGTGAATTTATTTAAGCTAGTATATGCTATTTTTTTTTTTTTTGCCTTGAACTGAATTCAGACTAACTGTATGGAGTGTCAGTAAGAAGGAATGAGGATAATTGCAGTGATAATAATGAGGTTTAAAAATATAGCTGTTTTAGATTTTACTGGCATACAACCTGAGATATAGGCGGAAGGTGGCAAGTTGAGAGATTAATGAAGTGGACTGTGGAGGTTCTTTTTTAAAAACTCTTGTCTTTGTGCTCATAAACAAAGATGGCAAAGTGAAAGTAAAAGAAAATCACTCAGTTGTGTCCTACTCTTTGTGACCCCATGGACTGTAAAGTCCTGGAATTCTCCAGGCCAGAATACGGGAGTGGGGTAGCCTTTCCATTCTCCAGGGGATCTTCCCAACCCAGAGGTTGAGCCCAGATCTCCTGCATTGTGGGCAGATTCTTTACCAGCTGAGCCACCAGGAAAGATGGCAAACTAGCATGTAAATCCTGTTCAATAGCCACAGCTGAACTGGTTTCAGGAGGCTGGGATTGGAGAATTCTGTGTTAGGATGAATACTGGTTTGCACTTGATCCTTCAAAATGGGTGCCGATGCCAACTCTTGAAATTACTCCAGACTATTCTTGTTTTGGCCCCAGACCACAAATTCCAGACTTGATATGATCACTTGGGTTGCCTTTCAACCTCAAGTCAGCCCACTGCTTGTCCTATTCATTCCAATGTATTTTGTCTGCTATTCTTCTGTTCATCCATAGTCGAAAGCATTTGTTGCATCACTCCTGGCCTTCTGACTCCAGGCTTTGTCTTTGTCTTTCAGGCACGATGTAAATTGTTACCATCAGCCTCCCTCCTTCTATATGAGCCCAACTGGCCACTGCCTATTTATTCCGGGTGCTTTCTCCCCCAGCCCATTCCTTTATAAAATGGAGCTGGACACATCTGCTACAAAGGATTGACTTGTACCCTGGGGATTGCTTTCCTTTTAATCAGCATCAAAATTTCATTGAAAAATTTTCCTTGACTGTGTACCACAGAGAGAGCTAAAGTGAAAGTGAAAATAGGCTTATGAGTTATAAATAGGGTGGGATAAGGTAAAGCCCCAAATATATGGATCCTTTAATTATGATGATGATAGTGAACTCTTAGCACCATTCCGTTTCAAAAAAGAAATCTGAGATCTGGGATGTTTGTGTCCTCAAATTTATGTGGTAAATCAGGACATTTGGAGTTCTGAGCCCTATTGCTTTTTCTTTTTAAAATTAATTNCCTTTCAACCTCAAGTCAGCCCACTGCTTGTCCTATTCATTCCAATGTATTTTGTCTGCTATTCTTCTGTTCATCCATAGTCGAAAGCATTTGTTGCATCACTCCTGGCCTTCTGACTCCAGGCTTTGTCTTTGTCTTTCAGGCACGATGTAAATTGTTACCATCAGCCTCCCTCCTTCTATATGAGCCCAACTGGCCACTGCCTATTTATTCCGGGTGCTTTCTCCCCCAGCCCATTCCTTTATAAAATGGAGCTGGACACATCTGCTACAAAGGATTGACTTGTACCCTGGGGATTGCTTTCCTTTTAATCAGCATCAAAATTTCATTGAAAAATTTTCCTTGACTGTGTACCACAGAGAGAGCTAAAGTGAAAGTGAAAATAGGCTTATGAGTTATAAATAGGGTGGGATAAGGTAAAGCCCCAAATATATGGATCCTTTAATTATGATGATGATAGTGAACTCTTAGCACCATTCCGTTTCAAAAAAGAAATCTGAGATCTGGGATGTTTGTGTCCTCAAATTTATGTGGTAAATCAGGACATTTGGAGTTCTGAGCCCTATTGCTTTTTCTTTTTAAAATTAATTTTATTTATTTATTTTTGGCTCTGCTGGGTCTTTGTTGCCAAGTGGGTTTTTCTTTAGTTGTGGCGAGTGGGGGCTGATCGCCAGTTGTGGTTCGAAGGCTTTTCATTGCAGTGGCTTCTCTTGTGGAGCATGGGCTCTAGAGCACGTGGGCTTCAGTAGTTGTAGCTCTTGGGCTCTAGAACACAGGCTCAGTAGTTGTGGCACATGAGCTTAGCTGCTCTGCAGCATGTGGGATCTTCTCGGACCAGGGATTGAACCCATGTCTCCTGCATTAGCAGATGGATTTTTTATCACTGAACCACCAGGGAGGCACCTCTAGTGTTTTTTGATCACCAGAACTACAGGTTGAAATATGAAACAGTTGTTCTAGCCAACTACTTGGGGTCATGAAGATAAAAATCAAGTTTTACTATGTTGGCAAACATTTGAGTACTAATCTATGCAATCATCCTTGGTGGTTACCTGTTAAATATGTTTCTTTGTGCAAAAAATAAAATATATTTTCCACATCATTTCTAGCCAGCTAGCTATTGTCTTTCTTAAAAAGAGCCCTATTGGATGCATCCTGCTGTCTCAAAGTTCAATTTTTTTATTGCCTATGTTTTTATTATCTATGTTTTAGTATACCATGATATGAAAATAGTACTTCATTTGCCCCAATAAATTTCATTTTATAAATACTGGTTTATCCAAATGGAAGAATATCTGTATGCCAAATCAAAATGGTCTGAATATTTCTGGTAGTAACTGTGGCTCCAAGACCACACAATTAACTAGATTTGAGCTAGAGTTCTTTCTTCTTATCTGTTGTTTCAGAATTAGTAGATTTTGTTGATGTTTATCCTCCTTCTGATTATGATGAGTTTATATAGGTAACTTTTCGTCTGTTGACATCACTCCTACCTCTGTAGAGTACCCATTTGCTCTGTGGAAATTAATGGATTTAACATTTGATTAAAAGAAAACTAATCCAATGAATTTAATGCCACCTACCTGCACAGAGACAGCAGAGGAAATAAAGCTTCTGTGACATCTTGGATAGAGGGACAGGGAGTGGTGGTCTTGAAGAAGACAAAGGAATGAGACCAATTTGCTTCCTCAGGCAGCATAGATAGCAGGCCTTAAAATAAGTAAACAAGGAATTTCGGTGATCAGATTGAGATATGGGCACTAGAATTTTCACGTGGATGTCTTAGTTGACTTGAGGCAAAGTACTTACCTTTTCTTAGCTTTAGTTTTTCCATCTGTAAAAGGTACATAATAAAAGTGTAGATGGTTACAAACAAACAGATATTTGTGGAAGTTTTCCAGCATCTGGCTCATAGGTGGAAGTGATTTGTTGTTATTGTTAAGTTGTATCCAATTCTTTGTGACCCCATGGACTGCAGCTTGCCAAGGCGTCCCTGTCCTCCGCTATCTCCCAGAGATTGCTCAAATTCATGCCACTGAATTGGTGATGCTCTCTAACCATCTCATTCTCTGTCACTATCTTCTCCTTTTGCCTTCAATCTTTCCCAATTTCAGGGTCTTTTCCAATGAGTCAGTTCTTGGCATCAGGTGGCCAAAGTATTGGAGCTTCGGCTTCAGCATCAGTCCTTCCAAAGAACATTCAGGGTTGATTTCCTTTAGGATTGACTGATCTGATGTCCTTTTGGACCAAGGGACTCTCAAGAGTCTTCTCCAGCTCCACAATTTAAAGGTGTAAATTCTTTAGCACTCAGCCTTCTTCGGGAAATCCTGGTAGCTCACTTGGTAAAGAATCTGCCTGAAGTGCAGGAGACCTGGGTTTGATCCCTGGGTCAGGAAGATCCCTTGGAGGAGGAAATGGCAAACTACCCCAATATTCTTGCCTGGAAAATCCCATGGACAGAGGAGTCTGGCGGGCTATAGTCCATGAGGTCATAAGAGTTGGACACGACTTAGAGACTTAGCAACTAAACCACCACAGCCTTCTTTATGGTCCAACAGTCACTTCCATACATGACTACTGAAAAAACTATAGCTTTGACTATATGGGCCTTTATCAGCAATGTAATGTCTTTGCTTTTTAATATGCTGTCTAGGTTGGTCATAGCTTTTTTCCCAAGGAGCAAGCATCTTTGAATTTCATGCCATCATCATAATCTAGTGATTTTGGAGCCCAAGAAAATAAAATCTGTCAATGCTTCCACTTTTTCCCGTATATTTGCCAAGAAGTGATGGAACTAGATACCAGTCTTAGTTTTTTTAATGTTGAATTTCAAGGCAGCTTTTTCACTTTCCTCCCTCACCTTCGTCAAGAGGCTCTTCAGTTCCTCTTAACTTTCTGCTATTAGAATGGTATCATTTGCATATCTGAGGTTGTTAATATTCCTCCTGGAAGTCTTGATTCCAGTTTGTGACTCTAGCTTCACTGTTACGCAAGTCCCTTCACCCTGACAAGGCTGTGATCTGTGAAGGGGTTTCTAAATGATACTTTGATGTTATTACATTATTTTGGCTGAGCTTATAAAACATCAATTAATTGACAGAGTCAATGAAATAAATAAAAGATGCCTTTTGCATCAGTTTGGTCAGTTTATAAATTAAGATTTAAAATGTGTAATTAATTGTGTCAGCATTTTGAGGACACAGTCTCCACCTGCTAATATTTCTCTTCTTCCATTCAGTTCCTTCCTTTGATGGCAGTGTTCATAATACTGGGCATGGTCTTTGGGATCTATTGATTGTAACTTGGGAAATTTACAAACCAAAATTTAAGAATATCCTTTCTCAAACTCAAGAACCTAAATCAGAATATGAGCATGGTGTTTAGTTTGTTTTAGTATGTCTTCTTTATTTGTTTAATCATTTGTTAAATCAATCAATCTATATTATTTGTTGAATGATGTGATTAAAAACACAGGCTCTGGAGGCAGATGTTATCACTTTCTAGGGGTATAACCTTGGTAGAGTTAAACAAACTAAGCCTTTTTATATCTGTTGTGAAATAGGAATAATATTAGCTACTTCAGAGATCTGTTTTGAGGACTGCATAGGTTATCCTGCAAAGTCAGACTGCTTCTTCAGGTCGTGGTCCTGACTTTCAGTGCTTGTGTGTCTTGGCACAGCACAGAGCCGACAGGCATACAGGCCGCCCGTCGCAGCTCGCTGGATGTGCCCTCTTGGTGGTGGATGCCCGGAGTGCTGTGGCAGGATCCTGGAGTGAGAACCCCTATGTACTCTCTGCGCAGGGGCCTTGTGGCTCTCCACTGCCCGCTCAGAGAGTGAACCTCAGCATCACCTTCAAAACTTGGCACCCAAATTAATGATGTGATAAAAGAGGAACTGTTTCATCAAGAAGCAACAGTTAAAGAAAAGGGTATTGTATCTTTGCATGGGAAGCTTGACCCATGATCTCAAAAAGTAAATTTAAAGATCCCAAAGAAACTTCTAGGTTAAAAGAGCAGTGTTATGAAATGACTGAATATCACTTTGTTAGGGATTTACCTACTGGGAGTTGTCAAATAACCTCAAGATTATGTGTCCTAGAATTAAATTATTGTGTGGTTACTGAGTTCTTTTTAACCTTGTCTTTAAATTATTGTTTTACATCTTTCTGTTTTCCCTACCCCCCTTTATTCCATGCTCTCATCTGTTTTATTCCATATGGTTTTATTTTGCTCTAGTTATTTGGCTGTATATAAATACTTCTTACTTGTAGGAATAATTTTCACCTGTTCTCTGGTGATTTCTGATATTGAAAGTAAATGACTCTGTCAAGTATATTTTCAATGAACTTCTGCACAGAGACATTAACTCACTTTATGAATGCCTTCATATGTGAGATGAATTTTCCAGCTATGTATAATAAATCTGCTTATATCTTGGGGATATTTTTTCACATTCACAGATTTTATTGTTTTTTTATTAGATTACTTTTTTACCCTAAAACAAATTGCCTGCCAATGAGTTGCAATACATTAACTTTCAATGAAGAATAAAATGAAAGGGAGGATATAAAATTATAAATAGATGTATAAATGGTGTTATCCTAACAACAGTAGACTTATCATAGTCTAGTTTGTCGGGCATGTGATCACATTCCCATCATTGTTCATGGACAGAACAACCTCACAATAGTTCATATAACCCTTTTGGTTAGGCTCGTGTTCCATAAAATGGGACTCAAACACCTGCTTCCCATAAAGTTTTACAGGTTCTAATTTATTGAATACCTTTTATGATTGCCGACTTTTCTTGATGCTAGTCTCTGTAAAGAATGAGTTATGAGTCACAGTGAATTCTATCTATAGAGGCCTGTGTGGTTTAGAAAGGGAAAAGTTATGCATAGGAATGCAGGTGAGGTTGGATTCCCATATAATATGCCTTGGATGCCACTTTGCTTGCTCTTTACTTCCTTGGACAAGAATATTTATCTTGCTTTTACCCGTAGATTCAGAACTTCTCACCCTCTGTGGTTATCTTTGAATACATGCATACACACACTCTTGACATATCAGGAGGTAGTTGGCTTACTCTCAAAATCTGTTCTTGCTCTCAGTTTAACTCTCTCTCTCTTAAAATTCTGCCTTGCAACATAGTTATTTATATACCTAGCAGAATGCCTACCACAAAGTATACACACACATGCGCACACACTTATGTACACATACTGAGGATTTAAAAGCACTGTGCTAAACTAGCTACATATGTTATTTTATGTAATTATCACCTAACCTATGATGTAAATACTCTTATTATTCCATTTTACCAAAGAAGAAATGGAAATATTGGGAGTTTGAACAACTTTGTTCAAGGTTATACAACTAGTAAATGGAAAAGCCAGGCTTTGGAACAGAGGCTTTAAACTCCAAAGGCCACATGCTGGACTGCTGGACTGGCCCTTCTCTTATTCACTTGTTGGTACACGAGTGAATGCTTGTCTCCATCACTCAACTGGAAGCTTCTTGCATCTTTTCTCTCTAAGCCTATGTGGCACCAGCCATGGACTTGGCAGAAACAAATACCATTGACTCAACTGTACACTTGGCCAAGGGCATAGGGATTCTGATCTATACATCTTCCTCTGTCATACCAATCAAAAGATAGTGTATTTCATTGTATAAAGTGAAGTGAAGTAAAGTGAAAGTCACTCAGTCATGTCTGACTCTTTGCAACCCCATGGACTATACAGTCCATGGAATTCTCCAGGTCAGAATACTGGAGTGGGTAGCCTTTCCCTTCTCCAGGAGATTGTATAGCTAATGTGTTTAAAGTGAAAGCAAAGACAGGATTCACATATTGAGCATTATCCAAGCCTATACTGTAATATAAAAAGTTAATATGCTCTGAAGAATTATTAAGAGAAGTTGACATTTGAGAGATAATAACTCATTAGAACCTCATGATACTAGCACTTTGAAAAGAGCCTGAAGAAACTGGAAGATTTGTATAAGATTGAGTGAGATGACTAAAGGTGTTAGATGTGGTATTTGTGAAGAAATGACTTGAGAATATTTAACATAAAGAAGAGAAGCTTATGGTTAGATAATGACTTCAGAGATATGAAGATTTTGAAAGAAACTGATAGTGACCCACTTTGTATTCAATTTGCACCCAAGAGGAAGATGTATTAAATTAAAATGTTTGGTTTCATATTTATTATTTATCCAAAATAATGTACTTAATGTCCACTGTGATCAACCACAAAGGCTTTAAAATAAGACAGAAATTCATACACATTAAGTTGTATAGTTGCCACTGTCCGATTGAAGTGGCAGATTTTTTACTGGTTCTAAAATGTTATTGTTGTTCAATTGCTCAGTCGTATCTGACTTTTTGCGACCCCTTGGACTGCAGCACACCAGGCTTCCCTGTCCTTTACCATCTCCTGGAGCTTGCTCAAACTCATGTCCATTGAGTCAGTGATGCTATCCAACTATCTCGTCCTCTGTTGTCCCCTTCTCCTCTTGCCTTTTATCTTTCCCAGCATCAGGGTCTTTTAAAATGTAGAGGGAAGTTATTTTACAGATCCATGGGTAGAATAATTTTGAAAAAAAATAAAAAAGGCAAATAGAAATTTTCATCTCTAATTAAAAAAAATAGATGGCATAACATTTTATCTTGATTCGATTTTTTCCAGGCAGTCAAGATAGCAAAATCTAGGTCTACTGATACCTGATTATATATTTTAGTGATCATACTTAACCTATGAAAATAGAAATGTTGTCTCTTATTTGTATGTCTGAAACCAAATAGAACATTGTCAATTTGTAACCTATTTGCTTTTGTCTCCTTGGGTTTAGAACAATGTACAGTACATTAACAGTCTTCAAATGTTTATTAAATTAAATGGAAGAAGTCATTTGGTATCTTGTAGTAAACTCACACCATTAGACTGTGAGCAGAACAAGACCAAGGTCCATGTTAGATTCCTCTATTGTTACAGTGTCTTGCATAGTTGCATAGTATCTAGTCTATAGTAAGTATATTTACTTAATATATATGAGAATAATTTCTAAAAAATAGTTTTTTACCACATTTTTCAATTAGATGACTCAGTTCAGTTAAGTTCAGTCGTTCAGTCGTGTCCAACTCTTTGCGACCCCATGAACTGCAGCCTGCCAGGCCTCCCTGTCCATCACTGACTCCCAGAGTCCACCCAAACCCATGTCCATTGAGTCAGTGATGCCATCCAACCATCTCATCCTCTGTTNACACATAGTGGGGTCTGGGACTATACCCCTTGAATGCATTTATATTTCTGCAGCATACAGATGAATATTCACACAAGTAGGAAATATCAGTATTCTAAACAGCTTCACATCTCTCCACCTCTGATTTTACTACTGAATTAGTTTTGTACCAAAATTATAAATATCGATAGTAACAACAACTTTGATTTTGGAAGCTTTTGAGGTTTTGTAGTCACTGATAAAGCATGTATGGACCCACATTTTAAAAACTGTCCACAGTGTGCACTGGTTTATGTTCTAAAGACTGTAGGTTATTTCCACCCATGACAAGCACACACTAAATTGTCTCCCTGATGGGCTGTGTATGTCTGAGTACCCCTCTCATCCTGCTCCCTGCTCTGCTCGGCCATGATACCATACAACATTCTTAGTCAAAGTTAGGTTTTGTCCAGGGAGCAAGAAGGTGCTAGTGTTAGCCTGACCTCAATTTGTGATTCAGTCCCATTTTGACATTCTGTTTGAGCCTGCATTCTGCTCCAGTATCCACGGCTGTGGATATGTTATCTGGACCTCCTCTGTATTCATTCTTGTCTGCCCAACACCTACCTTTGTGCTTAGAGTCAGCCTGATGATTTTCCTTTCATTTTGTGAAATGAATCTTGTTCTTCCAGTGCTTCTGTCCTATTCTGGTTAGATGGTTGACTTGCCTTAAACCCCTAGGTTATGTCCAAGTAACTCACATCTGCCTTCCTTCTCCCAGGTAAGATGCTAAAAACAACCTAAAGCGACGATAAGAAAAACAGTGACATTATGTACAAGTAAAATGAATCCTAGTAATGATTTTGGAGACATTGAAACCCAGATGCTCTGAACTACACTTCAGTGGGGGCACTTAGCATCCCAGAAGCTCAGCTGTGCCATCTGTGAGATGGGTGTGATGAGAGTACACTCGTGCTCTTGTGGCACACACAGAGGCCTCACACTCTGTCACCACCTCTCCATTCATACAAGCAATGCAGCTACTGCGTAACTCAGATGTGGACCAGTCCAGCCGGGATTTGAACTGCCACATGGAGTCCTAGCTACAAGCGTGGCATTCTAGAAGAGGACTAAGTGGGCTGAAGGCAATTTGCCCGTTACTCTTGTATGAATTTCATTTTTTCTGCTGGAAATAAAGGTTGACATATGAAATGCCTTCTTGAAGACTTACTGTATGCAATGGAATTGCAAAGGCTATTAGAAGTCCTCCATTGAGGAAATGTGTTTGAAAAGTGAAAGTGAAGTCGCTCAGTCGTGTCCAACTCTTTTCGACCCCATGGCCTGTAGCCTACCATGCTCTTCTGTCCATGGAGTTTTCTAGGCAAGAGTACTGGCATCGATTGCCATTTCCTTCTCCAGGGGATCTTCCCGACCCAGAGATTGAACACAGGTCTCCCACATTGCAGGCAGACACTTTACTACCTGAGCTACCAGGGAAGTGGAAACGTGTTTACCTTTGTTTAAATTGGTATTTTTCTGAACTTACATAACTACCGTCTCCCTCCTTTGTTAGTGTAACTTAGGCATATCATTCTTTCGGAAATGAGGTTCATAACTTTCTCCTCTCCTCCCTCAGTCCATATTCCTTGTAGGAAGTTGAATCCTCTTCAAATAAATGTTTTCAGAGGACAGACAGGATGATTTAGATTTCTGTCATGTTGAAAACTATAAGACCAGCAAGGCTTGTTCACAGAACAGTTGTTTAGGGTCTGTATAAACTCGATGCTATCTTGCTTTGTCATTACAGAAAACTATCATTAAAGGGAGATTGAGACATTTTCTACTAAAAATAATTTTTGTAGTCCCACCCTTTTTCTTTGGCCTCGCCTTGTTCTTGACGTAAATTCCTGCAGTTGTTACAGGTTCTTGGAAAAGTTGCTTTGTATGCAGAGATTCCTCAGTGGGTGGAGCTCAGGACAGCCTGGTTTCCTCGTCTTGCCCCATCCTGGAACACAGAAAGTGTTCGAGAAATTGCTACCTGCTTGTCTAGTGTTGGCTCTTTGGGGATGTGTCCAGTCCTGTTTTTCTTTAGTAGCTTCCATCACATGGCAAGGGAATTGGTTGGACTTTAAGTAATGGCTTTATTGAAATAAGGATTCCATGAAATATTTAATTTCCATCTGCTGGTTTTTTTTTTTTTGTAATGCGTATGTCCCATGTTAATTGGGTTTCTTTCCCTGGTGGCTCTGCAGTAAAGAATCTGCCTGCCAATGCAGGAGATACAGGTTCGATCCCTTGGTTGGGAAGATCTCCTGGAGAAAGAAATGGCAACTCACCCAGTATTCTTGGGTGGGAAATCCCACGGACAGAGGAGCCTGGCAGGCTAGTCCGTGGTGTCGCAGGAGAGTCAGACATGACTGTCTGTGCACACATGCACACCTGTGTTCGTGAAGAAGAACATTGGAGGAGGCCCCGGGACTTAATGCTCATCTCCAAGGACAGAGGAGCCTGGCTGGCTACAGTCCACGGGGTTGCAAAGAGTCGGACATGACTGAGCGGCTGAGCACACACAGTACCTAAAGTGTGCTCAGTGGAGAAGCTCCGGCGTGGCTGTACAGAGCCGGAGAGTGAAATGAAAGCAGTCTCGGCCCCCTATGTGAAGGTGTCTGTGGTACCCAACAGTCCTCACCACGCACTGTCATCCTGAGATCTGAATGTGACTCAGGACTGCCTGACGCTGTGTCGCTGCCATGTGGGGTCTGGCAGCTGGTTGCCCTGCACTGAAAAGCTCAGACAAGCAGAGGACACTCTGAAAAGCAGCTTGGTTAAATTGAAAACATTCTCAGTATAGGAACGTGAAGACTTCGTGATGGGGGTCAGGGAGGGTGGTGTGGACAACCAAAAAAAAAANACATAGAGGGAACAGGTGTGTGGAAAGTACACAGAGACGCCTTTACTTTGCAAATACATGGATGTGATGAACTGAGATGGTGGGTTTTTTTTTATTATTCAAATGAAGTTTTAGGGCTCATGATTCATTGGGACATGGATGGGAAGTGCTGTAAAGAATCCAGTTCCTTTTGACATTTTTTCAAACTAAACAAAGCCTGGCTGAGAAATAGCCTTTGTAAGCTACACTGGCGTTTTAGGACTGCTTATCCATTTCCAGGGAGAATAACCTTGGACAGAATGGACAGATAGAAGAAAGCATGTTTCATGGCTTCTTATCCAGTCTATTTTTGCTTGTGTTTTTCTGATTTCATTCCAGCAGCATTTAAAACTCGATAAATGTATGTGCTCTCGAAGCCTAGTGTTGAAGGGTTTTGGGGACCTCACTTGGATAGGGAATTGTGCCAAGTCCATTTTAGGGTGCTTGTCTAACTTATACAGTTGAGTCAAAAAGTTGCTTCCTAATAAAGTCAACTTTGTTGGTCCTAGAAATTATCTTTGTGGGAAAAGAAAAGAGACTTTGTATTTTCCACTTGGCTTCCAAGTTCCAAAATACAGCGGGCAGGTCTTGCCTCATTTAGTTTCTCTCTTCCAAAAGTTTTCTGTAATCCCAATAATGACATGGTCTCCAAGTATTCATCCAGGAATTGTACTGGACCTGAGGGCACTGGGAGCTGAAGGGATGTAGTATTTCATCATATGCCTTGCAGCAGAGAAGCTTAGAGAAAGCAGAGGGTTTATGTGGAGAAATGGAAGACTCACGTAAAGATGGCAGAGGCTCATTCTCAATGAAATTATACACTATCTTAAGAGAAAGGCTGCTTCCCTGATGGCTCAGCAGTAAAGAATCTGCCTGCCAATGCAGGAGATGTGTGTTCAGTCCCTCGGTCGGGAAGATCCACTGGAGAGGAAATGGCAACCCACTCTGGTATTCTTGCCTGGAAAATCCCATGGACAGAGCAGCCCAGGGCGTCGCAAAGGGTAGGGCATGAGTGAGCACACACGTGTGCACTTAACGAGAAAAGCATCTTGCCAGAGTTTGAAAGCGTGAGCTATTCCTAAAATGGTTTGTGCTTCTTACTGGAACTATTATCTGGCAGCCACAGCGACAGGAATGGATGGNCCAGGGCGTCGCAAAGGGTAGGGCATGAGTGAGCACACACGTGTGCACTTAACGAGAAAAGCATCTTGCCAGAGTTTGAAAGCGTGAGCTATTCCTAAAATGGTTTGTGCTTCTGTACTGGAACTATTATCTGGCAGCCACAGCGACAGGAATGGATGGGGTGCTGGAAACTATGAACATTCACTCAAAAGAGAAACTGTATTATTCTTATTGCTGTACATTTCCCTTCTGCCTCCCACCCTCCCTTCCTTTAGGTACCTGAACCGAAAATCCTTTTGAATAGTATTAGCAAACTAGATGTACTACAGCTTACCATGGGACCTATCCTTGGGAACTTTGGACTTTTAGGTAAAATGAATTAAATGGAAAAACATCCAGACAAACTTTACTGGGAAAAGAAAGGAAGGCATCTGAGCCTTTCTGCTTAACTAGTCTCTCCAAGTCTCACAAAAATAGTTTGTAGTATGGGTATGAAGGATTTTGGCTATTTTCAGACAACTCTTAAGATGGATTGAGTTTTAGGGTAAACCTGTACTATGATGAAAAATAGATAAGGGTGCCTCCATATTCCCAGAAACCTTAAGACATTTTTCAGTTTTTGAGACTAGTTCGTGACTAGTGGTAAAAGAGCTAATTTGAAAGTCTTCTGCTCACAAAGCAGCAGTTTCACCAACAGGTAGACTGTAGGTGGCAGAGTGGGGTGGGGGTCAAGGCAGAATGTTCTAAGAAATATAAAGGATTAGAGGAGAGGGCGGACTGTGGGGCCAGTGAAGCATCACCCACCTGAGTGCTCCCCTAAAGCCCAACAATATTTGAAAATAAGGCTCTGGAATTTCCTAGGGTTTGTGTGGGTGGTTTAGTCACTAAGTCATGTCTAACTCTTGCAATCCAATGGACTGTCACCGCCAGGGTCCTCTGTCCATGGGATTTTTCAGGCAAGAATACTGGAGTGTTTCCCGTTTCCTTCTCCAGGGGATCTTCCCAGCTCAGGGATCAAAGCCGGGTCTCCCGCACTGCAGGCAGATCCTTTACTGACTGAGCTACCAGGGCTTTCCATGTGTCTGGCAGCTGCATAAAGCAGGAAGCCAGCAGCTATGTGGACAGGGGAAGCTGTAACTTATACCTGTGACAGGTACTAGTCCGAATAGGAGCTGGGTATATAAGAAGTTGGTCACTATTTTTTTTTTTTTTCAGTTCTTATAGTCTCTTTGTTGTCGTATTTCATTTCTTTTTAACTTCTTCTCTCAGTATGTCCACTTTTTTACCTATGATTTCAGCTTTCACCTTTGTTTCTCAGATCTGTTTTCTTGAATTTTATTGAACACAAAGCAGATGGTCTCTAAAATTTACTTGTGTTTTCAGTAGTGAATCTTCTTTTCAAAAGTGAGTCCTTTCTCTGCAATTTAAAGATGATTCTCTACTTTTTTTTAATTACTGAATCTTTTTGGAAATTTTTTTTTTCCTGGTTAGTTGTCCTTGAATAAAAAGAGGTGAATGGCTCTGGGTGTTTTCCATAAACACCATGGGTGTGTTGTCATAGGTTTCCTTCACGTCTGCCAGGGTGTTGGTGGATCTTTCACTCATCTCATCATCTTGACAGATGGGAGTGGATATGAATTTCTAGTAAGTCTTAGGCATCTTGAAGATACTCTATTTTTTTATTTTTAAGTGGAAGATAATTGCTTTACAAGGTAGTATTGCTTTCTGCCATACATCAGCATGAATCAGCCGTAGGTTTACACATGTCTCCTCCCTCTTGAAGCTCCCTCCAACCTCCCTCCCAACCCTTTGAAGATACTTTATTTTGTGTCATTTCTTCTCTGGGTTTGGAGAAGCCACTGGGCTAGGGGTTTGCTTCTGTTTACAGCTCTCTGTGGAGTCAGCCTGGATTGCTGGGTTGTAATCCAGTGGGTCACACTGGTTGGCTTGCACTGGATACATAAGTGTGGCTGTGTTCAGTGTCTGTCCAGCTCTACTGGTGACTACATCTGGTTGAAGCCCTATGCTGCTGATTTTCTGCTCGTTGTAACATGATGCCTGGGGCTTTCTGGGAAGATGATTTTCTGTGCTGCTGATCTGAACTGCTGAGTGGGAGCACCATCTCAGGTCTGGCCAGGGGTCCTACACTACATATTGCAGATTGATGTACAGCTCTTCACAACTCAATCCACAATACTGTACTTTAATGACTTAATTCGCCCAATGCTGTACTTTCTCAGGATTATGAATTATTAATAAGAATGGATATAAAATGATATTCCATATAGTGTTCTTAGTAATTTCAATTGTTTTTGACAGATTATAATTAATTTTTAGTTCATTAAAGTGACATAGGAAGCATTTATACTAGGAATAGGAACTTATCTAGAAAAAAAGGGTCAGTTATTTTCATGTGTAGTTGTCTTTCTATAATGAGCATTATATTTCACCTGCCACTCCTTTATAATGTTTTTAAACTACTTGTCCATTTTGTCAAGGTTGGCTTTGTTACATTTAAGTCATAAATCCAGAATCCATTTAATTGGAGACCCACAAATCTATCCTCCTTGAAAGGTCACTATCCAAGAGTTTGCCTTAAAGTATTTTGTTTTTGTTTTCTGTAAAAGCATATGAATGATGAAATTTTGAGCTTGTCCACACCCGAGAATATATTTGTTGGCTTCACAGATACATGACAATTATACTAAATGCAGGTAAATATTTGTTGTTGTTTAGTCGCTAAATCATGACAACTCTTTGTGACCTCATGGACTGTAGCCCGCTAGGCTCTTCTGTCCATAGAGTTCTCTAGGCAAGAATACTGGAGTAGGTTGCCATTTCTTTCTCCAGGGAATCTTCCCAGACCAGGGATGGAAACTATGTCTCCTGAATTGGCAGGCAATTCTTTACCAGTGAGCCACCAGGGAAACCCATAGGTAGATCTAGATATCTTGAATTACATTGTATTATTCTCAAAAACTGGTATTGTTATTAAATTGGTTTCTGATATTTGGCATGGTGGAAGTCTATGGCTAGCTTGAATTTTTGTTACTTTGTAAGTAATATATTTTTCTTAATGCTTTCTTTTTTTATTTTCAGAGATAAAAAATGACAACAGAGTATGTTGGATTTTTTTCTGAGTTTATTTGATCCCTTTTCATCTGCTTTAAAGGTTTTTCCTCAGTCTAGGAAAACTTATTGATTAAAGCTGCTTCTGTTTGTTTCTTAGGGATGTCCTTTTGTAGGAAGAGAGAATCATCTGGTTCTTACTTCTATTCATCTTATATGTTCCCTCATAATTTTTTGTGTTTTGCCTTCTCTTAGATTTTGAGAACAGTGATGGTTCTATTTGAGATTCATGTCAAACCCTAGTAGAATCTTTAAGCCCTAAATTAGGGGAGAAAGTTTTTAGAAAGCTTACATTTCCCCTCATTTTACTTTGCCAGTGGAGAGTCCAAACAGCCTAGTGGGTGGTTTGGCTTCTGAAGTGAGAGTCAGAATTAGAGGCAACTTAGCCAGGAACATTTATTGCTAAAGGGCTTCCATTCCTTATTTGGAACAGTTCTCAGGGCTTGCTTCTGCAGTCTCCCCATTCTTTGGCAGGCTGGCTGTCCAGTGTGGTGAGTGACTGGTACACCCTTCCATGCCAGCTTCCTGTCTTGGGCTGCCTGGGAAACCAGCACTTCCTAATGCTGCTAATGGGATGCATAGGCTGACTCTCACCTCCAAGTGTGCAGAGGCCTCTACTTATTTCCTTTGCATTATTTCCCTTTTGCATGATGGAGATTCACAGGTCAGCTAGCCACTACCCTCCAGCTAATTTCCTTTGTATTTCACATCACTGAAATTCCTGGAAATTTCTTTTGTATGGCTGACCCTCTTGTCTACTTTTTAAGGTTGATTCCGAGCTTTTCCTCCTTTGTTATTGTTTATCATTTTCATGTAGATCTGGAGGGGAGTAGTTTATGCCTTGTGGAGAAGTTGACCTGTTCTCCCTTATGAATGCAAGCCTGAGAATATTTTGAAGTCAGAAAAGTGGAAATGGCCTTGGGAAATGGAGACTTGATAATAATCTTAAGCATCCAGTACTTTGGCCACCTCATGTGAAGAGTTGACTTACTGAAAAAGATTCTGATGCTGGGAGGGATTAGGGGCAGGAGAAAAGGGGATGACAGAGAATGAGATGGCTGGATAGCATCACCAACTCGATGGACATGAGTTTGCGTGAACTCTGGGAGTTGGTGATGGACAGGGAGGCCTGGCATGCTGTGATTCATGGGGTCACAAAGAGTCGGACACGACTGAGTGACTGAACTGAACTGAACTGAACTGATCTTGATAGGATGACTCTCATGTGGTTACCTGTAATGACCAAGGCCACTGAATAACAACATTGGCAATAATGATAACAAATGCCTTCTAAAATAAACAGTGGTATATGGGAGGTGTTAGCCAAAGAGTACAGACTTCCAGTTATATGATAAATAAATTCTGGGCATCTATATACAGTATGATGGTTATAATTAGCAAGCATTGTTGTTCTTTAGTTGCCAAGTTGTGTCTGACTCCTTTTGACCTCATGAATTACAGCACACCAGGCTTCCTTGTTCTTCACTATTTCCCAGAGCTTGCTCAAACTCATTTCCATTGAGTCAGTGATACCATCCAACCATTTCATCCTCTGTTGTTCCCTTCTCCTTACTTCAATTTTTCCTAGCATCAGGGTCTTTTATAATGAGTCAGCTCTTCACATCAGGTGGCCAAAGTATTGGAGCTTCAGCTTGAGCATCAATCCTTCTAATGAATATACAGGGTTGATTTCCCTTAGGATCGTCTGATCTGACCTCTTTGCAGTTCAAGGGACTCTCAAGAATCTTCTCCAGCACCACAGTTCAAAAGCATCAGTTATTTGGCATTCAGCCTTCTTTATGGTCCAGCTCTCACATCCGTACATAACTACATAGGCTGCCATTTCCTACTCCAGGGGATCTTCACGACCCAGGGATCAAACCTGCATCTCTTGGGTCTTCTGCATTGGCAGGCTGATTCTTTAGTACTAGTGCCGTCTGGGAAGTCCAAATACGTTCAAACTCAATCCTGTCCTCAAAGTGATGTTTGCTGGCTGTCAAACAGCCTGAAGAGTTGTGCGATCTCCAAATCTCTGTGGTATTTACAGTGTTCCCAGTTTCTGTCTTTGATAATCTGTTGGCATTTTATTGTTCTCATATGTAGGAAGTCCTTCTCTGTGGGGATGATGTTCATATAATAAGAGGAGAGTTTTATTGTTTCTCTTACACTGTCTGGAACTTGTGCGTGCTCAGTTTTGTCTGACTCTTTGGGATCCCACGGACTGTAGCCTACCAAGCTCCTCTGTCCATAGAATTCTCTAGGCAAGAATACTGGAATGGGCTGTCATTTCTTACTCCAGGGAATTCTTGAAGAGCAGTGGAAAAGGTCTTGTCCTCAGTACCTCAGTTTATCATCCATCCTCCTTTAAAAAACAAAGCTAGGGTATTTATCTGCTCCTATAGTAATTCTTGGAGAAGGAAATGGCAACCCCCTCCAGTATCCTTGCCTGGAGAATCCCGTAGACTATAGCCTACCAGGCTCCTCTGTCCATGGGGTTGCAAGAGTCGGACATGACTTAGCAACTAAACCACTACCACCAGCACCACCAGAGTAATTCTTCCTGCCCAGTGAAAGAGTTTGCCTTCTTGTATTGCTTCTGCAGCCCTCTGTGGTGATTTTGGGGATCTAAGTCTCATTGCCTGTCTTGGAACACTTGTGGGCCATGAGACTGCTATTCTCTATGATCACAGCTGAACAAAGTACCTTCAACTGAAGCAGTGTTTGGTGATGTTGCTGGTCATGCTTTACTCTATCCAATTAGGACCAAAAAGAATTAAAATCAGAAAAGAAGCAAAATTATTGATAATTTAGGAAACTGTTGGAAAGATAAAAGATAGTTATAAAGTGTGGGACAAGGTCAGTCTTGGTAGATGAGAACATTTTTGTTCCTGATTCATAGTGGGAAAAAAATGTGTGAATTTATTTCATAACTTGCTTCTTTGAGAAATAATGGTTTCATCATTAGATTTGTATTTTCCTTTCATATACATTGGGATAAATAAAAACATTTAATGGCTATAAACTGTTCACTCTAATTGTAGGCTTATTTTTTGTTTCTTCTATTCTAATTGAACCATGTCTCTTCCTCCACCTCCAGGTTACGATCTTTGGTCAAACAATTAGAGAGAGGGGAGGCTTCAGTGGTAGATCTCAAGAAGAATTTGGAATATGCAGCCTCCGTGCTTGAATCTGTGTACATTGATGAAACCAGGTGAGCTAAAATGGCAAGAAGTCAATGATAAATTTTCTATTATATGACTTTTTGAAATGTCCCTCATGGCATGTAGGGGGTAACATTCAAATGATTGGTTTGATTTGAGCTTTAGTTTTCACAAATGGGGTAGATTTGGATATCACATATCCTCTGTACATCCTCATTCATAAAGGGATTACTAAATTTCTAACCAAATGTAGAGTTATTCTAGAATTATTACATGTTATTCATCTCGGCCTAAAAATTGCATTCAAGTTTTAACTCATGATGTCCATCTGTAAATGGAAGGTTTTGAAGGGTTGAAGAAGCATTTGTTCTCTTAAACACCCAATATTCCTCCCTCAATCCTTTATATGTTATTGATTTTCTTAGAAGACTCTTTTCACTTGAATTATCCATAAGTCCCAAAGCACTTCAAGTTACTAAGTATGTTTGAGAGTTANGAAGGGTTGAAGAAGCATTTGTTCTCTTAAACATCCAATATTCCTCCCTCAATCCTTTATATGTTATTGATTTTCTTAGAAGACTCTTTTCACTTGAATTATCCATAAGTCCCAAAGCACTTCAAGTTACTAAGTATGTTTGAGAGTTAAAAAAAAAAAATTGCTTTTCTTTGAAAAACATTGAATTGGTAAATATGAAAGGCTTTTCTTGTTTTATCTAGTTCAGAGAAGCTCCATCATTAGTATTTTTGATGTCTAACTTTTCTATGCCAAATTTTAATCTAATAGGATTTCCCAGTACTTTAAGAATTGTGTGGTTTAGTTTTTGGTTGGTTCCTAATTTAAGGAAATTTGATACCATGGGTTTTTTCTTTTTACTAAATGTTGTATATTTCTCCCTTACCTTCCAATTGGAGGATCTAAAGAAAAAAAACAAAACAACAACTCATTGACACCTGCTTTTACTGCTTATTTTTAGTAGGGCTTAACATAAGTATAAAATACAACTTTTAAAGTTTTACAGTAATGTAATTTATTGCTGTTTATGTTCTGTTCTAGCCTAATCCATGATTAGGTCTGAAAAGTCTGCTAAGCACACATGAAAAATCACTATTCTCAAATAAAGAATTGAATTATTTAGGAAATTTTTCTTAAATTTAGACATTTAAGTTTCTGTAATGTTCTATCAAGCTAGAGAGGGTATCAGTATTTGCCATTTGGGTTTGTTACTTAAGTAGACGGAGTTGATGTGATTTGGGTAATACTTTGCAAAGTCTTTTCTTTCCTTTTTAAAATTTAGTTTTATTGAGATGTAATTGACATGTAACATTGTAAAAAGTTAAGGTATACAATGTTTTGTTCTATTTATTTATTACCATAAGATTACCACTCTAGGGTTAACTAACATCTGTACCACATCACATATTTATTATTTTTTTTGTGGTGGGAACAATTAAGATCTAAGATCTTCACAGCTTTGAAGTTTGTAATACAGTATTGTTGTTTATCACTTAAAAAAATTTAATTTATTTGTTTTAATTGGAGGATAATTACTTTGCAATATTGTGATGGTTTTTGCCATACATCAATATAAGTCAGCCACAGTGTTGTCTACAGTTTTGAAGTGCCATTATTTTCTTTTCTTTTTTTTTAGTTTAAATTTTTATTTATTAAAATTTTTTTTTTCACTTTACAATATTGTATTGGTTTTGCATAATGTCACTTGGCCATCTATGAAATAAATTTTGTGAATGCATTTCAAATGAGAGGTTTAGAGTCCATTCAAATTCCACAAATCATGAAGGAATAAAGATACTGGTTATACCTGAGTGCAGTGGATCAGGCNGTCTAAGCAAGGACGGGACCACATAGACCCAACAATGTACCTACCTGAAGGCCCACGCCTGTGACCATGAGGACAGGCGAAACACCGGCTTCCAGAGAGGTAAAGCCCCTAGTGTTGCTACTGTAGTATGCATAAAAGACTCAGATACACTAGAACAATAACAAAGATTGCCTCAAAGTGGTAAAACTAAATATGATTTTTTAAAAAATTTTAGCATGTATCACTTTATAATAGAAAAATCTATTAAACTCGCCATGGCTAAAGTTGTTTCTAGCCATGGGGTTCTGCATTTTGATTCCCCAATGACAGTCACCACAAAGCTACTAAAGCTTGGTGGGTGGTGCTTCTTTTGGGGAATGAATTCCATCCTAGGAGCTGTTTAAGGAAACAGAAAATCTTCAGCTATACACAAGACCCCCTTGAGTTTTTGAACTCTAGCCCAGCCACGAGAATCCTTTCTGCCTCCTTCTAGGGAGCTTTGCTTCATCCCATAATGCTCTGAAGAAGTGTGGTATATGTGGAGGAGGTGTGTTTTCTTCCCTACTACCAGCACCCAGTCCAGAGCTGGAAAGGAGTGGCCACTCAGTATTGACTTTGTTTGAACTGAGTCTTCTTATAGAGAAAAACCTTGAAGAGTGAAGAGATTTAGACTGATAAGAGAGGCCTCCCTGAACTAGGCAGGGTCCTCTGACCCCTTTCCCGAATTCAGGCTTCATAGACTTCCCTAGCTTTTCTGTTCTTCACCACCCTGCCTTCCAGATATCCCCCTCAAAACCTTACACCTAACAGAGGTCTTTGTCCTTCCCTATAAGTGGGGCCCCTAAGGGTCTTAATATTTCCTGAAAGGATAGAAGTCCTGGCCAGTTGCCTGGCAGAAATGCTAGCAAAGAGGGAGATAGGGGATAAAAGTGGGAGCTCCCCAACCATGGTACTCACAGGACCTCAGATCCTTCTCTGGAGTAGGAACTGTCATTGGCCAAATGATTCTCATGTTGAGCCAGAGAGGGATGGGAGTGCCTTAGAGGCTGAGTGGACAGCCATCTGCAAGGAAGCCAAGAGGTCTAACCAGTGCCTAAACTGCTACTGAATATTATTGGACTGGATGTTAGATTTCTGCCAAGCCATGGGCACTGGACAGAAATGCAAAGAGTTGCATTCTTTTGGATCTCCCTCTAAAATATTGAGATCTAAACATGCTTATACTGCCAAGGGATGTTTTGGGGGAGTGGCATAACTCTTCAGGGAGCCACAGCCTCAGGAAGTTTCTGAGCTGGACCTCTTGTGACAGAAACAGAGTTGGTCTTTGATACCCTATCTTGCTGTCTCTCTGCCCATCAGAGAATGGCCTGAGCTCCAGATCACCCCCTGTTTTCCTTTCCTTCTCAGTACTACCTGTCCTCCTGACCCTGTTCCTGTTCCTGCTCTAAGTCTGTTCTGCTTTCTCCCAGGGGAACTGAACAGGGTACAGACATGACTATTCCAGAGGTAGCCTTTCAGCATTTCATAACTCAGAACTGCTTCCACCAGTTCCCTCCTAAAACTAAAGGAAAATTCATGTGTGTTAGGCAAAGAGAGGTTAGATAATGTTGATACAAGCACTTTGCCTCTTCATACCTCATTCTAAATCCATTTCATTTTCCATCTTCCTGAAAATTAGTACTTGAAGGTGAGGACAGAGGTTACCTTTCCTGTGGGAAAGCGAAAATTGAATCATGTTTTTACCTTGAATCATCTGTGTTCAGCCCATAAGACAAAGGCAAAATTGTTCAGCACCACGGAGAGTGCCTTTCATCCTGAAGGCAAGATCAAGAGTGGGTGAAAGTTGAGGATTTGTAACTGAAACCCCTGCCAGTCTGATCTCCTTCCACTCCTGTCCAGCCACCAAGANACTTCAGATTTAATCTGTGTCATGGTTCTGTTTCTTGGGTCCAGGCGACTCCTGGATACAGAAGATGAGCTCAGTGACATTCAGTCAGATGCAGTGCCTTCTGAGGTCCGAGACTGGCTGGCCTCCACCTTCACGCGGCAGATGGGGATGATGCTCAGAAGAAGCGAGGAGAAGCCGCGGTTCAAGAGCATCGTCCATGCAGTGCAGGCTGGGATATTTGTGGAGAGGTAAAGATATCTGTCATTCAGTAACCAAAGCAGCGAAAGGGATACTGGTTTCTAATAACTGAAGACTTTGCTTTGATATAGGTTTGTTATTTTTATAAATACTAAAAATTATGGGTGGAAACATTCTTGAATAAGAGATGGAAAAACATATCTCTGCAGCATCATTAGCACAAGGTTTTTCCTTTGCTTGGAATTATTTTCACATTAAGATTTAGTTTGAGTTCAGCCTTTGATTAAAAAAAAAAGACATATCTTATCATCATTATTTGACATACGTGGATGATGTCTACATTTGAAACAGGTCAAAGGTGCTTTGTGAGGGTATTGATCCAGGGAGAAGTTCAGTCAAGGGGTTTGAGTTCCCCATGACACTTTCCAATTTTGTAAGTCACTTTGCTCTTTGAAATTAAATTGCTCCCATCCCCAGAAATGGATTCCAGAAATTGATTTATTCTTCCTACAATCCTTACTACACAAATTAAATGTTTTAGGAATGCTGTGGTTGCCTCAAAGTTTACCTGGGACATTTTTCTCTTTAGTTTTTTGAGTTATTTTAGTTCTCTTTTTGAGTTCTCTTTAATCTTTTGGTTCTAAAGAAAAATCTCTTCTAAATGGATCCCTCATGGGAGTTCTTTCTTTCAGGATAAAGTAATACATTACATATTATCTGTGCTACACTATAATGCACTTCCAGCAGAAGAGGAGACCCATTTTAATGACTTCGTTTGGGTCACATAGACTTAATTTTTGTTTGTTTGTTTCCAATAGTTTACATGTTTGGGATTGCTTTAATTTCATTTGATTTGAACATTTAAGCCCCTTGAATGACTATGAGAAAGGTTGTAAAATAAATTTTAGGTTCCTTGGGTTTATCAGATGATATGACTTCTTATTAATTGTCAATACTTGTGTAACTATGTGGCCTGCTAATTTTTCTTAGTAAGATATAATATTGTATTTTTTTTTCCTTCTGACTTTGCCAGAATGTATAGACGGACATCAAACATGGTTGGACTGAGCTATCCACCGGCTGTTATTGAAGCATTAAAGGTAATACCAATAAAAAGGTCTTATAATGTATATGGTGCCCTATAAAAAGTTAAATTTGTTGTTAGAAAATAAGTTTTCATTTACAGTTCATTTATAGTTTTCCCAGTCATTCCTGGCTTTTTTCTTTCATTATCTTTTTCTTATCTGTTCAGTAACAGTATTGCTAATTTTTAAGCCTTTGTACTGCCATTAAAAAAAAATACAAATTCTGTGTAGTTTCATTTCTTTCTGCTGTCTTGGAGTAGTTTGGTAATCGGTACAGTGATCTAGCATTATGAGACTCAGTCTGACTTTGGCCATAGGAGATCAAATTTGTTCTGTTTATAAAAGTCCAACATTAGGAGGAACTTTTATGACCATAGTTCTACCATTATCTTCTTACCTACTCTATGTACATTTTGTAGATGAAGACACTAAGACTCAGTGAGACTAAAAAAAAGGCAGAGACAGAACTAAGGTTTGATACCAGAATTATAGGCAGGCAGTAAGCTCTCAGTAACATTTTATGCATGAGAGTGTGTTCTCCAGAGCCCTCATCCTCCTCATGTATCCTCCTATTTTCCCCAAACTCTCACAAAACCTGAAAGATCCATGGAAAGTCACAAAATGCTTGAGTTTAAAGAGTTTAAATCCTACAGAATGACTCCCAATCAGACAAGCTCTTGGAATTGCATAGAATATCTCTAAGAGCCCTTGAAAGTGAAAGTGTACATCACTCAGTTGTGTCTGACTCTTTGGACCCCATGAATTCCATGGAATTCTCCAGGCCAGAATCCTGGAGTGGGTAGTCTTTCCCTTCTCCAGAGGATCTTCCCAACCTAAGTATTAAACCCAGGTCTCCCACACTGCAGGCAGATTCTTTACCACCTGAGCCCCAAGGCAAGTCCTTGTGTAGATGTATTTTTGTATGTGTGTGTAGATACAGACTCACTGGTCTTTTAAATTTAGGGGCTGTGCTAAGGCCCAGGATCATGGAACTGGTTGACATTGCTTGGTGCCTACACATGGAGTCATGTCAGCTTAGTCAAAGAGGTTCCAGCATTCTCACTCTTGTTAAATGGGCTTCCCTGGTGACTCAGTGGTAAAGAATCCACCTGCCAAAGCAAGAGACATGGGTTTGATCCCTGGTCCAGGAAGATCCCCTAGAGAAGGAAATGGCAACTCACTCCAGTATTTACCTGGGGAATTTCATGAACAGAGGAGCCTGATAGACTATAAGTCCATGGGGCTGCAGAGAGTCAGATATGACTTAATGGCTGAACAACAACTACAAAGCTATTTAAATCTTTCTCTGAAACCTGAAAAGTGTATCCCTGATAGAATTTTTAGAAGATAATTTCAATTCCCTATTCACAGAAGCAGATCAATTTAATGTCAAGAAAGAGCCCTTGAAGGCCAGTTTGATTTTACATTTCATAGTCCCTTTCTCTTGTCTCAGGGATATTCACTTGCTGACTTTGGGAGACTCTGTATTCAGATTCTCAGCTCACCATTTTCTGTCTCTTGCCAAGTCATCTAGGACAGGAAGGGTGCTCAGGAAAGATACAGCAAGAAGACACATGTTTTCTCTCCCTCCTCTACAACCCGAACTCTAATGCTCAATAAATCATTGTGTAATTCACAGCAACATTTCTTATTTAATCTGTGAAACCACTTTATAAGATCTGGTGTTTCATAACACCCACTGTGAAGTTGCATTGATTTTCATAATTGAATCTGAAACCTTCAGTGAAAGTCTTAGAAATGTTAAAAGCATCTTTTATCCTTAATTTCTTCCTTTATCGTGAAAATAAATACAGGTGGTTATACCAGTACTAAGAAATTTATGAAAATATTTCTTACAAATTGGAGCTTCATTTCTATACGGAATGACTGAAGAAATGTGGAACAACCTGTGATGTGCGTGGATTGTTATTTTATGCTTAGGGAAAAGTAATTCTCAGAAGCATACATGTTGTCTTTTGGAAGGGAAAGTTACCTTGATGATTCAGGATGAATACTAACTCTGAATTGCTGCCCTTTCTCCACACCATTGCTAATATGTGCTGAAGGCTAAAGTTGTTGTTTCTCTTAGTTGTATGCTCTCTTTACCGTGGAAGTTCAAGACCTTTTTACAATGTAATATTTTTCTGTGTTCCTAGACGCTGGTTTTATTTTCAGTGGATTGGAGTTGAACTGGAGAGATAACATAGATTCTTTTTTTGTTACATAGTGCTTATTAGAAAAGGGTTATTTTCACTCCACTGCCAACAATTGATATGGAGTCACTATTGTTTTCTTCTGTTACAGAAAATTTCCCAAAAGCCTGAGAGAATACAATTAATAAAGTAATCATCCTGCTACTGTCATCTTAACCTTTGTGATTAATGTAAGAACATAGCACAAAATAACATTTAAGGAAGAGAATAATTAGCCACCACCAATCTCTAAATTTGAAATATGTTGCACTTTTATTCTTTTTATTTGTTTCCATGCAGTGAAAGCTAGTTTCTAATTTGGGTGGTTTTATCTCTAATCTTCTAAAGTGGGGTTATCAGAAATGGAGAATTGTGCTGTTCTTTAGAAGGGCATATGCTGTGTGACTCAGGAAGAGACACCCTGGACAGACTCCAGGTTTAAAGTGGGAGGAAATGAGGAGGTTCAGGTTTCCTTCACGTTAGACTAATAGGAAATTCACGGGACTGGTGCTTGGGCCAATTTTGCTAAGAAGAGAAGATTGGTTTAAGGCAGTTAAATTAGGTGCTTGTTAAAATGCAGATTCCAGGCCACAAGCCAGGATTCTTCAGAATCCTCCACCAAAGAATCAACATTTTTTTCTGAGCACCCCAGGTGGTTCTAAAGGAACACTGAAATTTGAGAATCGCAGCTAAAGTCTCCCCAAAATAAGGGGCTAGAGAGACTACCCATCTCATGGTCTGTATTTACACATCCTTCTGTTTCTCTAAGACCTAATATTCAGAATAAATCTTGACTTTCTACTATGATTATCTCTTCACTTCCAGTGATAGCTTTTTTTCTTCTTTTATTCACTGAAGTAAAGAGGATTAAAAATAGTCAGATGTGACCAAATGTTTTCCTACCTACTGAGTTGTCAGTGGACTTTTCTTTAGGACTAATAGCTAGACGTGGCTGTCATGACAGTGCCAGTTTTGGTAGCCAAAGTGAACCTTAGGGCTTCCTTGATAGTTCAGTTAGTAAAGAATCTGCCTGCAATGCAGGAGACCCCTGTTCGATTGCTAGGTTGTGAAGATTTGCTGGAAAAGGGATAGGCTACCCAATCCAGTATTCTTGGGCTTCCCTTGTGGCTCAACTGGTAAAGAATCCGCCTGCATTGCAGGAGACCTGGGTTTGATCCCTGGTTGGGAAGATCCCCTGGAGAAGGGAAAAGCTACCCACTCCAGTATTCTGGCCTGGAGAAGTCCATGGACTGTATAGTTCATGGGGTCACAAAGAATTGGACACAACTGAGCGACATTCACTTTCAAGGTGAACCTTGGGTCTTGGATTAATCTTAAATGGCTCCACTGTCTGTGGCCTAGGCACTCTTGGGGTATTTAAGGCCTAAGGCTTGGGTCACAGCACATATTCATCGAGTTTACAATGTCATCTGTCAGTAATGCCATCACTGGGGCATCAGTGGAGTTATTGCCTGATATTGGCATTAGACACTTCATTTCATCTCTCTGGGGTGGCCATCTATGAAACTGGAGAAAGTTTTTAGGGTTATAAGGGTTTGCAAATGTGTATCAACAGTTCCTACTGTGCCTGGCACAGAAAATGTTTAGCACTTGTGGCTATTTCTTTACTTTTTATAATGGAGGAGAAATTATTGGAGGCTCAGGCGATGGCAACCCACTCCAGTATTCTTGCCTAGAAAATCCCATGGATGGAGGAGCCTGGTAGGCTGCAGTCCATGGGGTCNTGCAAAGAGTCGGACACGACTGAGCGACTTCACTTTCACTTTTTACTTTCATGTATTGGAGAAGGAAATGGCAACCCACTCCAGTGCTCTTGCCTGGAGAATCCCAAGGACGGTGGAGCCTGGTAGGCTGCCGTCTATGAGGTTGCATAGAGTCGGACACGACTGAAGCGACTTAGCAACAGCAGCAGCAGCAGTGGAAGGTTAATGGAAAGAGCCTGAGTTTAAACTTCAGTTGAACGTGTGTTTGTGTTTTTGCCCCATATGTATTCCTAACACTTGCCTTCTATGAATCTTAGGGAAATTAGCTAACTTCTCAGTTTTCTCATTTGTGAGATATAACTGATAATACCTACCACTAGACTTGTCTCCAGGATGAATTATATATCATTGATCATAATGCCTAGGTAAGTACCCAGTAAATTATAGCTCTTGTTATTAGTAATAAAGCTATTTCATATTTTATCAGAAAATGCTATGTAGGATTGCCATATTGGAAAAAGTTTGAGAGGGGAAGCAGTATTAGAGTCTTAGACTGTGAATTACCAAGTTAGGGTTACAGGCTAACCCCAAAGTAGGGAGATAAATGTCAGTGGCTACCAACTAATGAATTCTTTCTTTCTGCCCTGACCTGTAGGATGTGGACAAGTGGTCCTTTGATGTCTTTTCCCTCAATGAAGCCAGTGGGGACCATGCACTGAAATTCATTTTCTATGAGTTACTCACTCGCTATGATCTGATCAGCCGTTTCAAGGTCAGTGTCTAATTAAAACAAAACAAAGCAACTGCACGTATTTATCCTGCCTTGCAGGACTTTTGGGCTAAGACCAAGAGAATCCTTCTAATGTAGACTGAAAGCTGCTCTGGGGTGACTTGTCCAGAAATCCACTGCTACAAACTCCACACTGAGGGGAACTTTCATTACTCCCTTGCCTGGTGAGCTCATCAACAAGGGAGAGACTGGAGCCACGTATTTAGATCCAAGTCTTCCTAGAAGTACAGCTGGAAGCCTGAACCAGACCTACCTGCATGCTCTGCCTACAGTTCTCCTTTCAGCCAGACTCTATGTACTAATGACCACCACTGGCAAGGAGACAGGAATGGAGATAGAGTGTGCACTTATTGTCTCCATGAACTTCTCTTTCGGCCACTTGGCTCAAATTCACACAAATACTCTCACTTATCATCTATGATAGATCATTGATATTTCCCAGCCATTTATGTTTTAAATTAATTCTTCAACTTTAAGAGCATGAGCCAATTCCGGTGTTCCACCTCCTCAGCCTTCTAATTTCACAGATACTGGAGGTGGGATCCTATTCTCTAGGGAACCTGAGCTTTATCTGCTGGCATCTGCCGTATCGTGACCCTCACATTTCTCTCATCAATGAATGAGTCTCTGGAAAATGCAGGTCTTTTTCTGTATAAAGTATCAATTTTTCTGGGCAGCATGATTCTTTATCACTTTCCTAAGGACTACACATTTGGGAGTGTATTTCTTACATACTCATAAGCACTTTATGACAGTGGTCTTTAATTTCTTTTGCATCAGAAGCTTGTTTGACACTCAAAGGCTAATACTGTGTCTGGTAGACCAGACACTAGAATGAGATTCAGGAGATCACCTGGATCCTGATGTCAGTTCTGACTCAGTAGCAGTGTGACCTTGAGTAATGACTTTTACCTTTCTGTGACGATCCTATCTGGGAAAAGACATTGTTTTCCTAGAAGGGATAGAACTCACTATGCCAGTTCAATGATTTCAATAAGAGCAATAACTATGAATCTTATGCTTTCTTATAACAAAATTTCCAGTGGTGTATTACAAAATACCTGGTCAAACAACAGGTCTACCCAAAGTTATATGGTCCCCACCTAACTCCGGTTCTCAAGAACTGGCATCATTCACACTTACCTCTGTGTTAGGAACATTTTGAAGCAAGACTTAGTTACATCCTGGACAGGTTTCAGGATTTCAGAAGAATTCTATGGCACCAGCAGAGGTGGTGAGCAGGAGGACTGGCCATATTACAACCTCCAGATGGACGCTAGACAGCTTGGCAAGGGCTGGATTGACAACCTGCTAGAGGGGAGTATAGAGCTTTCATGCTCTCCTCATGCCCACCAGTAATCCTGGATTTGCTTTTAAAGTCCCTTATATTAAGGAGAAAGAGTAAATGTCCACTTTTTCAAGTTTCTTCCCTCTCCACCTGAAACTCATTTCATTCTCTTCTTGTTTAGGAGGAGCTACTGGTCACGATCAAAGAGGAGGAGGGTGATTATGGGTTAGGAGTCGGGACCAATCCCATTTTATTGGCCCCTGTCCTGGAATGAGGTTTTCATCCTGTCAACTTAATGTCTTGGGTTCTATTTTGTCAGGCATACATGCTGGAAGATGAAAAACAAAACAAAACAGAACAGTATTCAGATAGCCTGAGGAAGAGGATGGTGGGGTAGAGTCATATTTCTCTTGATCTATTTCTATGATTCATTTAATAAGATCAAGAGGCGGATCTTTCACTGACTGAGCCAATGGAGAATGGGACATGAACTGGTCTCATTGGACACACCCATCATCAAGCTGATGCATAATTGCAGGCCTTTAAGGCTTATGTTTTTAAAAATGAAAGATTATAGATTGGAAAAGAATAAAAATAAATCTGAATGAAATAGAATAGTAATTTCAGAGTCTTGGAGACTTGACAAAGATATTATTTTTCAAAAATTTTATCTATTTTGGGCCATTTTGTTTGTTTCTGTTATTTATTAAAATAAATTCAAAAGAAGCCTGTTTGAAGATCCAGTGGATGCTCAAGATCTCAAAAGAAGCTCCAGTGCACATGCACACACCTTTATCTAGCATTTCAGTGGCCCATAGCTCTCCAATGAATAGCTCAAAGAATCTAAGTTCATTGGATCTTCATTTTTTAAATGATAATGAATTAATCTCTCACATCTGAAAGGCTATATTTAATTTTTTTAAATCCACAGATAGTAAATATTGAGCAATGTTCCCAAGGAAGAATATAATATGGATTCTCATAAAGCACTTATTTTTTTCTTATGAATGTGATTTCTAGTCTCCTGGAACACATACTTTCTCCTTTCCCCCCAATCTTACAATTGATAATCTACCCTAAACCAAGGAATTGATTCAGAAAACCCCAGGCCCCTTATTTTGTACAGGCATTTTGCAGTTATTCACTTTCTGCCAAATAGAAAAAGAAGGTATGTATATTACCCATATTTGAGACAGAAAGCAGCTAGGATAGCGGGAAATATTTTTCCAGATTGCAAGGCACCCATAAATTGGGCTTCCTAGATGGCACAACTGGTAAAGAATCTGCCTGCCAGTGCAGGAGATGCTAGAGACATGGGTTCGATCCCTGAGTTGGAAAGATCCCCTGGAGTAGGAAATGGCAATCCACTCCAGTATTCTTGCTTGGAGAATTCCATGGACAGAGGAGCTTGATGACCTACAGTCCATGGGGTTGCAAATAGTTGGATGCAACTGAGCATAATAATAAGTTGCCAAGTAATAAACACAAGAACACAACTTGCTTCTGTTATAGAACAGACTATCATTTGTAGTTGTTTTCTTCTCAGCTGTCCAGTGTACCCATCATTCCTTCTAAAGGGTACAGTTTTCAGAATGCTTGTGTTTGTTTTACAGTCATTTCATAACTTAAATCTTTGTGTACTTTATGTTTTCCCACAAGTAAATGAGATGCTGCATAATATTTGTTCATTTATTTCTAAACAAACAAAGACTTGAACCTTTGCCTGAGATTCCCCTGCCTCTTTGCCCTCAGTGTCCTTGAGATGATCCTGTCATTACCCTGGGCCTCTGAACTGGAGAACAAAGAACAATTTGCAGGGCAGACCAGGGACTTCCTGTTAGATTTTCAAATTATCCAATACTTTGTTCAGTGATTTTTATTAACTTTGAAAAATTCTTGTTTCCTTGTGTGCTCTCTTAATGCTTTCAGAAAGAGATAGCTAGAATACCTTAGACATTTTTGGTCTCTCAAAGCTACTAAATCACTAGCCAATTAACCCTGCCACTCTCTTTCAGATCCCCATTTCTGCACTTGTCTCATTTGTGGAGGCCCTGGAAGTGGGATACAGCAAGCACAAAAATCCTTACCACAATTTGATGCACGCTGCTGACGTCACACAGACTGTGCATTACCTTCTCTATAAGACAGGAGTAGCAGTAAGTACAGATAGGAACTCAGATTACACAATGATGTGATGGTGACTTTTTTTTTTTTAATTGGAGGCTGTTTCTATTCTGATGAGGTTGAGCCCACAAGAAATATATTGTTTTACGGACTTCCTATTCCCCAATAATTATCTAACCCAATCATGGAGAGTGTTGGAATTCCTTATTACCTGTGACTTTTTCTTCATCCTGGACTTGATGAAAAAAAAAAAAAATGGGGTAGTAACTTGTATCCTTACTAGGCTATGGCCAAATTAAATATAATTTCTATAACTAAATATGCATTTCCAGATATAGAGAGTGGTACTATTAATCTCTTGCTGTGTTCAATCACATTGATATCCATGTATATTGAAATTGAATTGAATATACTCAGGAATCATATTGTACACAATTTGCTTTCAGTTTAAGCTAGTAGATCTTTTTCACAAGGGCTGTGGTTATTCTCATCTTGTTTATTATGTGCATTTGATTTTTTTGAACCTAAAGGTCAAGCTTCACCTCTAAGCATTTGGAAATTTCTTGCTTTGATCCAATATTTTAGCTCTTTAGATACTTTTGAATCTCTGATCTATAACCCATTGTTTTAACAAACCTACTCAATTTGGTCATGTACTTCTTGCCCTCTTTGCCTTAATATAAACTATTCATTTTAAAGATACTGCTGTTAGTAACAGTTAGGTCTCTGTAGTAAATCTTTATGCCTCTTTATTTTGAAATCTTCTTCACAACTGACATAGAGATAGACATTTGGGGGTATGGTTATTAATTAACCCATAAACCCAGTACACATTTGTTATCTTTTCTGCTAGGGCATGTTGAGAGGCTTGGTCTAATATCTCATATTAAATATGGAATACAGTGGGAGGAGTGTGAGCTCTGGAGCTAGATATAGTTGGATATAAATCCTTGCATAATTGCTTATTAGATTTGTGACCTATGATAAATTGCTTGAATCTCTGAGTCAAGATTTCCTCATTTCTAAAATTGTGAAAAATATTCTGTCTTCTGGAAGTACTGTGACAGTTAGGAATAAAGTATCAAAGTATGAATGCTCTCTCTGCCTCGTAAAGAAAGCTCAACAGTTAGGAATTGTTCTTATTTACACTCTGTAAGGTTGCCCTTAACCTCTCAGCAGTTTTCATGTTTTCCTTATTATAAAGTCAGTTTCTTAAAAACAGTATTTAAAAAGATGTTTTTAAAATTTTAAAAACTCTACATAAGAACCTTGTATAATATGATAAAGGGTTTTTGCCCAAAATTTAAAGCAGATATCAGTTTATGATGGTTCCATGAAAGCATGGAGCAAACCAGGAATCCAACATTAATATTGCTAGTGAGCACTTTTCTGGAGATTCTCAATCAGTATAATATGGTATCTACAAAAATTGAAGAAGCTTTCTATGAAAATAATTTGATGATCTGTCTAAAAACAAAAACCCCAAACCCTATAAATTATTAGATCAAATAAAAGGCCTCAGTAAGATATGGATAAAGTAACTGTCTTATACACTATTTCCCAACATACATTCCCAACAGTTTTGAAAAAAACCTACAAATTACCCATGAAGAACTTTAAAATTAATGAAAAGGAAACTGAAATTAAATGGCATGAAAATAATGTTTAAATAAGTGAAGAAATATATCATGTTTTTAATTGAAAGCCTCAGTTTGAAACAGATGTTAATTTTTCTCAAACTCATCTTTATAAATTCAGAGCAATACCAGTAAAAATTCCAAAAGGATTTAGCACACAAGGTAATAAGGTGAGTCTAAAATTTATGTAAGATAGATATTTAAGAACCATAGAAAAAACAGTTTTGAGTAAGACAGTGTGTGTGATGGGGTAGTTCTTACTCTACTAGATGTTAAAATATCTGCTAAAGCTATAGTAAAGCAAGTATACAATGTGCAAAAGTAGACAAATATATCCATGGAATTGATTGAAGTTTTAAAAACTGAACCCAAATATTGATTGAGCACTTATTATGTGCCACATACTTTATAAGAGGATGAGGGTGTGTTGTAGATCTTAGAGAACTTGCATTCTAGTAAGAAGTTACAGGTAAAAAACCAATGAAAAAGTAAACAAGAAAATATTGCTAGTATTCTGCAGAGGATTAGAACAGGGGACCCACACAGGGTAAATTAAGCTTTATTAGATAGGAAAGGCATCTTTCCAGAAGTAATATTTAGTCTGAGACAGTTGTGATTTTAGGCTTGAGTCATGCTAAGAGCTGAAGGAAGGTATGCCAGTGGAATTAGTGCAGGATTAGTCAACTTCCTCATGCCTGGAGGGAGTCAATTGTACACACTTCCAGTTATAAAATAAAAAATCACGAGAATGTAAAGTACAGACCAAGTTGGCTTTGTAGGCTTGGTTAATGGATCTCAGTATTATTCTAAGTGCAGTGTGAGCCAGCTAAAGCATTTTGCCATGGGAGTGTGATGATCTGGTAAAGGCTAGACAAGGATTACTGTCAAGAATGGGTCTTGAGGCATCACGTTGGAAGAGAAGTGCAGAAGTCTCCTGGAGAGATGATGGTAGTTTGGACTAGGAAGGACCCTCCTGGGGTATAGAGACCAAATGTCCTGTTGCTGACATAGACTTGAAAGAATTGGATGGTATAATAGGATTTCAGACACTAAGGAAGGGAATCAAGAGGACAGATTAGATTTTTGGTTGGATTAACAAGGTTGATGAGAGAAGCTTTCAGGGAAGGGGAGTCAAAAGTTTTGGTTCAGACATGTTGAATTTAAGATCTTTATGAGATATCATTGTGGAGATGTTAAGCAGGAAGAAAACCAAAGGGGTCTAGAGTTCTGGGGAGGAGTCAGGGATGGACAAGGAGATTAGGCTCTCAGGGGCATATCAATATTATTTAAGGACATGAAACCAGATGACATGGTCTAAAGAAAGGGTGTGAATAGAGAAACAGAGGCACTGTGAACTGAGTCCTGGAGCAGTCTAAAGTTTAAAATGGAGCTCATTACTTCACCATTTTAGTTTGGATAGTTTCCTTTATAGGATATCATTTGATTAACCACTCAATTAACATTCAAAGTAGCTTGAGATTTTTTTGAGAAACTGAGCCTTGGAGATTTTATACAGCCCTTGTTCCTCCAGATCATTTACAACTATAATGTATATTTCAAAAATGGTGTGTGCAAAAACAATAAAATGAGGACAAAGAATTAGAGCCAACAATAGTAACTAAAAAAGAGTAACCAGTATCATTGGAACAAAACCCAAGACAGCGTGAGGTTATGGAAGCCAAGGAAAGAAAGAGCTCCAAAGGAGAGCTGTGACCTGTGTGCAACAATGCCGAAGGGTTGAGTGGGATGAGGACAGAGAAGCAACCGCTGCCCTTGGCAACATTGGGAGTCACTGGTGCCCTTGTCAGGATCAGTCCCCGTGGTTTGCTGGGGATGGAACATGGACTGACGTATGACAAGGACAGACCTGCAGATGAGAAAGTGAGGACCCATCTATAGAAAACACTAGTAGAGGGAAAATTAATTGGTTCCGAAAATGTTTGGGGGACAGTTCATTTGGGGAAAAAAAAGCAATAGTTTTTGTCCTACTTGAAATCATTCACCAAATGTCAGACAAATGAATTAAAGACGTGAGCATAAAATTTTGATTATATTAGAATAAAATATGAAGTTATGTTTACAGCCTTGAAAAAGGAAATCCTTTCTTAAATAAGCCTCAAAACATGAGTTATATAACAAAATATTGATTGAGTACATGAAAACCTTCTGTAGGATTTAAAAAAATCACCATAATTAAGTCAGTACTTAAGGAAAATATGTAGAGATCAAGGATTAAGATCCAGATTATATAAATCAACAAGAAAGTGGTACAAACCTCGTGGGCAAATAGGAGGAAACACAATGGCTGAGTTAACATTGTCCTATTGCCAAGTCTCTGTCATGAGCTGAATTTTGTCCCCTTCCCCTAACCTCCAGTGCCTCGGAATGTGACTCTGTTTGGAGATAGGGCACTTAAAGAGGTAATTTAGGTAGATGAAGGGCGTATGGGTTGGCTCTAATCTAGTGTGACTGATATTTATAAGAAAAGATTAAGACACAGACGTGCAGATGCCCTGAGGAAAGAGCGTGTGAGGACACGGGGAAGGTGGCCCTCTGCAAGGTGGAAAGGAGCTGTCACCACAAACCAGCCCTCCTAAAACCTTCATCTTGGACTACTAGCCTCCATAATTCTGAGAAAATAAATTTCTGTTATTTAAACTGCCTAGTTGGTGATGCTTTTATATATCAGCTGTAGCAAACTAATACAGTGGCAGAGCCAGGATTTGGTCTCAGTCTGACTTCTAACATTTAAATACTTCATGTATTTAAATGTTAAATATTTAGCCATGTTCTGCAATGCTGGTGGCGAAAGAAAGCCCTGACATTCTTATGCCTCAGTATGCTCATGTGGTGAGGATTAAAATGGATATGAAAATATACTTTGAAATGATCTGTTTGACATATACGTAGTTAGCACCTACTGCATTCAGTGTACTATGGAGACATAAAGGTGAATCATAGGCAGTCTTTTTAGCCATCTGGAAAAACTCCCAAGCACTTATGCTAATGTAAGTTATCATTAACATAGATTAACATAGATGTTATTTCATAGCAGCCAATGATCATGACGTACTGCATACTATTCTTGAATGAGCTCATTTGCCATTGCATTTGCATTATCAATTCAAGGCCATATTCAGAATAATTCTTAAATATAGAAACTACTTCCCGCCCACTCTTAGAAATGCAGCTCAAAACAAACTTCTTTCATTGCAAGCTTACAAAAACAGTAGGAAGCATTCTGATGAATGGAGAGCATATTGTGACTCTAACCTTTCATTACAAACCAAGTGGGAAAAAATGCTTGAAGTCATTTCAGTTTTATAAAGTGTAAGACACGTAGGGAATGAAAATATCCCATTGATAAAGTGATGTCTGGGCTTTAGCATCCACCATGTTACTCATTGTAATCTGTTTGTATTACTCACTATTGCTTAGCCTAGATGCCTAGTGAGGCTTGAATCTTTTCATTATGATTTTGCTCACATCTAAGAGAAAATCCTTGAACAGAATTAGATTGAAGAGTTGTTGATTGAATAGATATGAATCAGACTCCGAGCTCCAGTTTGATTTTGAGTTAGATCACAAGATTTCAAACTCCAGGCCTATCCTTTGTCCCATTCATTGCTTTTATTAGGCAAGGTGCCATTAAGTTTTCTTTTGCTTGTTTTTTTTTTAAGAAAAGAGAAATGTGTATCTTGTTTTTTTGATCATTTATAAATGGCATTATCATATTTATAAGGAACACAGTAAGGACATGTAAACAGCATCCTGGTTAAAGAGTGCTAAGTAATTTTATTAGGGTTTATGGTCAGTATAATTTTGGGCCCCGTGACCTCTGCCCTCTGATGTCACATTTTTTAATACATTATATTAAATAGCAAAAGGAGTTCTGCAGATACAGAAGGGTGCTAATCAGAGGACCTTAAAATAGGGAGTTGATCCTGGATTCTCCAGTTGGGCCCAGTGTAATCACATGAGTCCTTAAAACTCAAGAAGTGTGTCAGGGGACTTCCCTGGTGGACCATTGGTTAAGACTTCCCTTTCCAGTTCAAGGGATGTGGGTTTGATCCCTGGTCAGGGAGCTAAGATTTCAGATGCCTCATGGCCAAAAAAAAAAAAAAAAAAAAAAAACCACCAAAAGGAAACAAGCAGTATTGTAGCAAATTCAATAAAGACTTTAAAAATAGTCCACATTAAAAAAAAATCTTTAAAAAAAGAAATGCGGCAGAAGGAAGGTGAGCAGGACTCCATCAGCTGTTGCTGACTTGCAGATGGAGGTGCCAAGTGGAAAGCATGGAGAGGACATGGATTCTGCCAGTGCCCTGAAGGCTCCTGGAGGTGTGTCTTCCACAGAGCTTCCAGAAAGGAACACAGCCTGCCAACACCTTGGTTTCAGCCCTGTGAGATCTTCACCAGAAAATCCAGCCACACAATGATGGCTTCTGACCTACCGAACCCGTAGGAGTGTATGCCTTATATGGGATGTAATCAGTGAAGGGAACAATAGAAAACCAATAGGAGATGGAAACAGACTCATAAAGAAACTGTCGTTTACCTGTTGAAGTTGCTACTTGCTACTAATGTCTCCTCTGGCAATGGCAAATTATCCATGTCTTTTCCTTCGGGTTTTCACTGCCTGCTACTTGTTCCCTACTCCCAGCCCACATACAAGCATGGCTTGCTCTCCTGAGTCATACACAGCATAATTCAAAGTCCACCTTTTCCAGCTGGCAAGGCATCCTTGTCATTGAATTAGTTGGGGCACTCATATTTTGTAGACAGGGAAATTCTGGAAAGGTCTATTACTCACACCTTGTCACAGTCTGATAAATCTGGAATAAAATTCTTGCAGGAATTAAATTTCTGACTTCTTATGGTTGGTTATAAACCTTTGGGATTGAAAGTATTGAATTTGGAAGAAGCAAGGAAACCTGAGCTATATTGAAATATGAAACTATATTGAAATATGAATTTTCCCCACAAAATAGCTTTCCCCACTCTCTGTTTCCAATAATGCTGCCCTCTAATGCCACCCATCATTTTTTTTAACCACTCAGGCTAGGGATGTCAAGATCTTTATTATTTTTTTTAATTTAAATTTGTTTATTTTAATTGGCAAATAATTGCTCTACAATATTGTGATGGTTTTTGCCATACATAAATATGAATTTGCATAGGATCCCCCCTCCCACTTCCCTCCCAACCCTGTCCCTCCAGGATCATCTTTAATGCAACGTCCTTTGGATTGCAACCTCTTGGTGGCCGCCTGCATTCAGTGAGCTGATCAGCTGTAAGGATTCTAGTTCCATACCATCTATTCATCCTATAAGGACTTTTCAATCCAAAAGTAGAGGTCTTATTTCTTTCCTTTGTGCTCTCTGCTTTTCTGTCTCTCTCTCAATAGCATGCTGAACATATTATCTTTTGCATGTAAACTTCACTGCCTAATAAACCTGATTTGTATTCTTCATCCTGGCTTTTAATGCCTGTCATCACAGGGCCCTAATCAACCCGCACTCCTGCCCCACTGGGCTTCCCTCATAGCTCAATTGGTAAAGAAGCTGCCTGCAATGCAGGAGACCCCGGTTCAATTCCTGGGTCAGAAAAATCCCCTGGAGAAGGGATAGGCTACCCACTCCAGTATTCTTGGGCTTCCCTTGTGGCTCAGCTGGTAAAGAATCTGCCTGCAATGCAAGAGACCCCGATTCGATCCCTGGATCAGGAAGATCCACTCCAGTATTCTGGCCTGGTCACAGAGTCAGACACGACTAAGTAACCTTCACTTTCACTTTCACTTTCCTACTCCACTAAAGGGAATCACTTCCTTACTTAAATGAATCAGCTTTTGCCACTGATACTTGTTCAGTTGTTCATTCTGAAAATGCCTGATTCCATCCTTGCTCAGTCCAGGCTTCATTATGCTTCTAATTGTTGTATGTTCATTTAATAGTTCATTGTTTTTGATTTATTAGAAGTAAGTTATACTTAAGATATAATTTTGTCAGCATATTTGGATAAGGAGGGAAGTTACACTGATATTTGTGAGAACTGTGATTGTGTAGTTATTTAGACACCTTCTGCTGGTTGAACTGAGGCTCTGTGGTTCAGATTGTTTAGATGGTACACTGTCTCCCATTCATAATCTTATCTTAAAGTGTTAAATAATTAACTTTACATGAGCTTGGAAAAAGAGATATGTCAGTGGGGGGGAAATAGATAGAGGAAGTTGGGATAAATAAGTGGGGACAGGGTGTTAGGGAAGAAAAGAAAGACATTGCCAAAATAAGAAAAATATATGTGAATGACAAATATCAAGAATATTTGTAATATAAAATCATAACTCTGCAATTTTATGAAAAAAACTGAGTAAACATATAAACAGTGACCCAAAGGAATAGTGACTTAAAGATTATAAAGTAAAAACTCTGGAGTGTGTGGCTTGTCTCAGGACTAGCCGTGGGACCTTGGGTAAGTTACTGAACCTCGCCTAGCCTCAGTTTTCTCATCCACGAAGTGGGGATGAAAAGAGTACCTACCTGTATGTAGTTGTGTGTATTGCATGAGTTTCTTTGCATAAACAGGTGAACACAAAGGGAAGCTCCCATAAGTGTGAACCCTGAGGAGGATGTCCTTTGCTGCTTTCAGGATGGGTTTACTGTTTTCTTGCAACTGTCAAGATTTTATTTGCCAATCTTTTTTTCATTTAATTTTGTTGATTTTTCATCTTATTCTGTTTTCTCCTTGCGTCTATTTGTTCATGGTACATTAGTTTGGTTTCTTGAGATGTATAATCAAGAATGCCAAAATGTTTCCTGACATTTCATGCTGGATTATGCTACAAGTCATTTTTTAAAATATAGTTTTTTTCCTGAGTTTTTTCTGTGCTCATTCTTACCCTGACTATGAAGTCTTTTCTTCATAGGTAGTATGTAGTTTGTTTGTTTTTCCCTTGTGTATGCTGATGTTTGAAGAAACCTGTCCCCAACCACATCACCAAAACTGGTAGTTCAGTGTAGTCATTATCTTCAAAGAAGACAATAATTTCAGTGGTTAGGTGAAGANTTACCCTGACTATGAAGTCTTTTCTTCATAGGTAGTATGTAGTTTGTTTGTTTTTCCCTTGTGTATGCTGATGTTTGAAGAAACCTGTCCCCAACCACATCACCAAAACTGGTAGTTCAGTGTAGTCATTATCTTCAAAGAAGACAATAATTTCAGTGGTTAGGTGAAGACCAAAATTAGTAATTAACTGAAAAAAAGTTAGAGTGAGAATTATTAGAAATTAACCTGTTTGCTTTTAAATTATTTTTGTTAACAAATCAAATAAATATGTTTTATTCAGTGATATCTAATAGAGAACCCAGGCTGCCTTCATTTTTAAACTAAATTTCATTTACATTATTCACATATTTAAAAAATTCTTGACCTCACTGTGGGGCATAGGGGTCCTAGTTCCCCAGCTAGGGATCAAACAGATGTCCCCTGCAATGGAAGTGTGGAGTCTTAACCACTGAACCAGCAGGAAAGTCCCCAGCTGCTTTCTGAATTCGTCCAATTTAGGTACTCATATTTGCAATACCTTAACCCTGCCTCTGTCTAAGACTTCTAGTTTTATTTCTTCAAAGGAATGGAAACTTAAAGATTTCATGAAGAAAACTGAGTGCAGAATCTCCCTAAATTTTTATAATTTTTTTCTACTGTTTCCCAGTGATCACACCTATTAAGACACCAGTTCTTTTAGTGACTGTGTAAAGCATTGCACTTCTATGGACATAACTTCTTGTGTTCATATTTTATTGGTTTAGGTCACATTTTATTATATAATTGTAATAATAAGTAAAATTGGTCAAACTTGCATTTGAAATAAATCACACTGAAGCTTGTAATCATTAACTCAACTAGTACAAAAGTAAGCAGCAATACCAAAGGGTGAGCTGACGGTACAAATGTTCCATCCTATGGCCATCAGGCAGTGTGATGTACAGAAGGGAGGGGAGGCACCAATGAATCCAGAGTCTCTGAAATAGGAGTCAGCTGAGGGAGCTTCAAACAGAGCAGTGGTTCT
>SJYV01039374.1:2837-14744 GCA_006410875.1 Neotragus pygmaeus | reverse complement strand
TCTTCCCAACCCAGGAACTGAACCAGGGTCTCCTGCATTGCAGGTGGATTCTTTACCAACTGAGCTATGCGGGAAGCCAATCCTACTCTGTATGTACCAAATGATAAGGAAATGGCTGTGCATCACTATTATCTCCAAATAGACTGTGGCTTCTTTTGCATTTGTCAAGATGCAGATTCAACATCTTATTGCATTGATTCTGTACATTAAACAGCATTTACCAAGCTTTGTGTGGTTTTGGGTTTTTGTATTTGTTTCAGCTTTGGAGAACTTCTGAGAAGGAAAATACACCATGTATGAATAATAATATTATCATTCAACAGGAATGAAAAACAGCTCCCCTCTGTGTTGTATATTACCAGTATTTTTTTTTTTTTTTTTGGAATATTATCTGGGCCTGCCACTTGCTTCCTCAGCACAATTGAACACATAATTACTATGTAAATGTGAATTTCCACATGCTTCCAAAGAAACACAGACCATTTGGTACTGGAGATTTTTAAAACATCAGTCACTTGGAATATGGTACATTTGACTTAATCTATAAAATGAAAATACTTCTTATCTGCCTTGCACGGTCTAGTAGTAAGATTAATTACTTAATTTTGGATAAGTAATTTGAACATGAAAAGCATTATACAAATGAAAGTAGGTACTAATATTAAAACAGAAATTACTGAGCTACTCTGTAAAAAAGCACAAAGACATAGTTTCTGCTTATTATTTTTCTGTCTTTATTTTTATTATTATCATATATATTATTAGATCATTATCTAATAGTTTCTAGGTTTAAAAATGTAAGACAACAAATAAGATTTTTTTCTTTAAAACCCAACACTCACAAAGGGGTTTTCTTTCTTTCTTTCTTTCTTTCACAAAAGTAGCATGTTGTTGTTCTTTAGTTGATAAGTCGTGTCCAACTCTTTTGTGACTCCATGGGCTGTGGCCCACCAAGCTCCTCTGTCCATGGGATTTTCCAGCGTAGAATATTGGAATGGGTTGCCATTTGCTTCTACAGGGGATCTTCCTGACCTAAAGATCAAACCCACAACTCCTGCATTGGTGGAGGGGTTCTTTACCACTGAGCCACCAAGAAAGTCCACTGAGTCTGTTGCTGTGCTGTGCTTAGTCGCTCAGTTGTGTCCAATTTTTTTCGACCCCATGGACTATAGCCTGCCAGACACCTCTGTCCATGGGGATTCTTCAGGCAAGAATACTAGAGTGGATTGCCATGTCCTTCTCCTTATTACCACTCAAATTTGTGATTCCTAACCCAGTGATGTTGACCTGTTTCATGAACATTGTTGTATGGGTTGGACCACAGCATGTTCTTTTGATTGGATGAGTATGAGAAGAAGCAGCAAGTCTCTTTTTAAAATACTTGCAGAAAATAAAATAATTTTTTTTACTTTATTTTACTTTACAATACTCTATTGGCTTTGCCATACAGAGATATTGCTCTAACTTTAAAATCCATTCCCTAAACCAATGGAGAAAACACACATTTCAACTAAAGAATTACAGATGCCCCACTTGTACTTAAGCAGATTCCTGGTCATATAAAAAAATTCAAGAAATAATTATTGATTGAAAATCCAACATTTTTTAAGAGGAGAAGGAAGAACAGAACAAACATAAAACTATTTGTTATTAAATGTTTCAATGACTCTCCTTTTTCCATAGCATACAGTATAAATCTATCAGCATTATACAAAAATCTTTACCATTTTTTCTACTGCCTACCTCTCAAACCTCATTGTTTCTTTCAGTAGTTTTTAACCAATTACTTACTGAGTTACCACTCTGTGCCAGGTTTTTTGTTAAGTGCTAGGAATGCAAACCGAGGATGAGGGGGAGAGAGAGAGAATTCCTGACAGAACAGAGATTAGACTCTGGCAGGAGATGCAAAAAGTTAACTTTAATTATGTATACTGTGTAGTTGGGTCAGGGACTACCAAGGTTACCACAGGATGCAACACGAGCATAAGACAGGGGTAGAAAACCTGCCCCTACAGAGGGGCCCTTAGCATTTAAGCTAAGATCTGAAGAACACGAAATTATCCAAGCAGAGTTCAGTTCAGTTCAGTCGCTCAGTCGTGTCCGACTCTGCGACCCCATGAACCGCAACACACCAGGCCTCCCATCCAGGCAGAGTTAGAGAGACATGAAGAGGGACAAGTGACTATGTGTGAAGGCTCTGAGGGGAACTGGGCCTGACAATGAGAGGAAAAGGGGGGAAGTGGCTAGAGCTGGGGCTACAGGAGCAGGTGGGGGCCAGATTAGAGAAGACTTGTGACCAACTTAGTGCCTCATCTTAAGAGCAACTGGNCTATGTGTGAAGGCTCTGAGGGGAACTGGGCCTGACAATGAGAGGAAAAGGGGGGAAGTGGCTAGAGCTGGGGCTACAGGAGCAGGTGGGGGCCAGATTAGAGAAGACTTGTGACCAACTTAGTGCCTCATCTTAAGAGCAACTGGAAACCACTGACGTACTTGAAGCAGTAGGTGTGAAATATCCACAAGTGTGCTTCTTAAAAAACCATTCTATCTGCTGTATGAAGGAAAAAACCTGACAGGGACAGGAATGCAAGCTAGGCTGTTATTGTTAGAAGGTTATTGCAGTGGCTTAGGGTAGACAAGATGACAGGAAATAAAGAAAGGAACGAGGGGAAAAGGCTGAAGTATGAGGAACGGAGGGAAGAAAAAGAAAACTCTTTACTTCAAATGTCAAATAACAGTTAAAAATAAACATTTTCTACCATATTAGGCAAAGAATCAATTCCCACCACACATACAGAACTTCTACAAATCAACAGAAGACTAGCTACTCAATGTTTAAACAAAGCAGACAATGATCACTTAATAGAAAAAAATATACAAATATTATAAAAATCATATTTAAAATGTTCATAATTAGAGAATTAAAAAACATTTTGAGATATTTTTCACCTATAATATTAGTAACATTGAAGGCCCCAGTGAAAGTCAGTTTGGGAGTTTAAGAAGTGCTGCATGACAAAATTATTAAATAGACTTTTTACTCAAAATGTTATCTAATACTGGTAAAAAATCACATTCTACTCTCACATGAAATACATTAAAAAACCCTTCAGTAACGAGTCTTCAGAGAGCAAGCTCTCAGTGGAGATCTGCATGTCTAGGCTGCTTACTGGGGACTGGCTGCCTTGCAAGAGGGCTAGAGCTGATAACAGAAATGATGCTCAGAACTGATTCTTTATTTCAGGGAGATGACAGGATCCCGGAAGAGCAAGAGTCTAAGGGCAGCTCTTAACCCTCAGATGCAAGAAAGGCGTAATTACCATGATGAGCAGTGAGGACTGAATGGCCTGACTCGAAAGGATCAATGAAAATGGAAATAAAACACAGGACTCCTGGGGGAAACAAATGGACAGCCAAATAAGAATAATCCTTAATTTATATGAACCAAGGGATCATAAATGGGTGAGCAGAAGGCTGAAGTCAGACCTCCAATACGAAAGTCATGATCCTTTCCCTAATTTCCAGACCTGAGCCAATTCTCAGACGCAGAGCTTCCTACCATAAGTAGAGGCTGGGATTACATTAGAAAAGATTGTAAAAGAGTATGGAAAATGTATGCAGTAATTCCCTGTTCTTTCCCCTAAGGAACCATAGCAATTCACTCAGTTCACGATATGCTGGAAGAAGAAAAATCCAGATCTTTTGAAGGCTGTTGTACATGGGGTCTGAGCTGATGCTGATATTTGGTGTCATTATGGAAATGAGACAATAAATGGATTTCTGGCCAAGTCTGTCTCATGGTTATCATTCATGTGAGACAGACAATATCAATTCAATGTCTTGACGTAAGGCTATAAACCTCCTGCTCCCTGTTATAATGAAAGCACCTGGACCATCTGGACATTCTATAGAACATCACATTAATTCACTATATTGATGATATCATATAAATCAGGCCTGATTAGCCAGAAATAGCTAGTATTCTGAGTGCCATAGTGAAATTAATGTGCTCTAGAAGGTAGGAGATAAACCTTGCAAAGATTCAAGGGCCTATCTCATCAGCAAAATATTTAAGAGTCCACTGGTCTGGGTCATACTCAAAGATCTTCTTAAAATTAAAGAACAAGTTATTCACCTTGCACATTTTACTTACTTGTTCACCTTGCACACTTTGCCAACAAAGATCTATATAGTCAAAGCTATGATTTTCAGTAGTCACATATGGATGTGAGAGTTGGACCATAAAGAAGCCTGAGTGCCAAAGAATTGATGCTTTTAAACTGTTGCCCTGGAGAAGACTCCTGACAGTCCTTTGGACAGGAAGGAGATCAAACCAATCAATCCTAAAGGAAATGTACTCTAAATATTCACTAGAAGGACTGATGCTGAAGCTGAAGCTCCAGTACTTTGGCCATCTGGCACAAAGAGCTGATTCATTGGAAAAGACTCTGATGCTAGGAGAGGTTGAGGGCAAGAAGATAAGGGGGCAACAGAGGATGAGATGGTTGGATGGCATCACTGACTCAGTAGACATGAGTTTGAGCAAACTCTGGGAAATAGTGAAGGACAGAGAAGCCTAGTGTGCTGTAGTTCATGGGATCACAAAAAGTCAGACATGACTTAACAACTGCACAACAACTTCTATTGGGCTCAAAGAGAGAATCTACCTTACTGTTTTCTCAGAGAGAGATTTTAAAATTGCTCATCTATGGATCCTGAACACTGTTCAATATAGACCTATCCCCAACTACTAGCTCTGATATTGGCATGCCATTTAGCCAACATGTATGTCTATGTAAAAGTGAAAGTCACTCAGTCATGTCCGACTCTTTGCAACCCCAGGGACTATACAGTCCATGGAATTCTCCAGGCCAGAATACTGGAGTGGGTAGCCTTTCCTTTCTCCAGGGGATCTTCCCAACCCAGGGATCGAACCCAGGTCTCCCGCATTGCAGGCAAATTCTTTACCAGCTAAGTCACCAGCAACCATTCTATGTGAGTAAGTAAGTAAGTGAAGTCACTCAGTCATGTCCGACTCTTTGCGACCCCATGGACTGCAGCCTATCAGGCTTATCCATCCATGGGATGCTCCAGGCAAGAATACTGGAATGGGTTGCCATTTCCTTCTCCAGGGATCTTCCCGACCCAGGGATCAAACCCGAGTCTCTTGCATTGGAGACACTTTAACCTCTGTAAGGACCCTAACTAATCAAGAGCAAAGCTTCCTCATGATTTACAAATTTTCAACAAACTCAATTTTGTCTTAAGTAGTTTTTGTCTAAATGTATAAAAATTCCATAGACAGAAGGTCCTGGTCGGCTAGTCTAAATATATAAAATTTCCATAGACAGAAGATCCTGGTCGGCTCTAGTCCCTGGGGTCACAAAAAGTCAGATACAACTGAGTAATTGAGCCTCACACACTGGTTTGGAAATGGATAAACACACAATCAGAACAATAATAAGCCAAATAACTTTCTAAAATATTGTCCACCTAATCATAAGAAATAAATCTCAGTACTTTAAAAGGATTACCTTTGAAATTGTGCTTCAAAATTAAANATCCAGAGAGATAATATGGGGTGGGAGGTGGGAGGGGGGTTCAGGATTGGGAACTCATGTACACCCATGAATCCGTGGCGGATTCATGTCAGGATAGGGAACTCATGTACAACCACTCATGTACACTCATGTACACTCATGAATCCATGGCGGATTCATGTCAATGTATGGTCTCTCATTTTCAAGGAGCCTTTTTCACGTGAAAGTCAAGGAGTTCAAGAAGATATAAAACATACAGTCTCCTGTTACCTAAGCACAGAAGCACTACAACATCATTTCAACTACATTTTATTAGTCAAAGGTCAAAATTCAGCCCAAACTCCAGTGGGAGTTGGTGAGGCAGATGGATGGGGAAAATGGACTTCTTCTCTTAGAATAAATAAAAATCATGCTACAAAGGGGCAAGAAGCCAGGGATGGAAAAATCTGTTTGGCTATCTTTACAAACAATCATTCACCCTTTTAACACATATTCATCAGGTCATTTATCCTTATAATAATGGTGTAGGAAGAAGATTTTCAGTCTCACTTCACAAATTCTGGATCAGGGTTGCATTCTCATTTTTGTCTCTGGATCATTTTATTAGAATCTTCTCAAGCCTACCCATAGGTTACAATAAAATTTACCATTGTTTTACATTAATCACTTTAGAAGTAGAAAGTAGACTGATAAATAGAGCTTTGTGAACAGAGAAAGATGTAGCACTAATTACACATCATCTCATTTCCCCATCTGTAGGGCAGGGTGAAAATATTTTCAGAGCCTGAGCTTTCTATTATGGGGATGCACGGTTGATGGAATTGAGAATTGATAACTACGAGACCATGAGTGAGTGAGGCTGAACCCAATACCAAGGTTCCACTTCAAGGGAGCACTGAAAGAATAAGATTCTTCTTGGTGCCATATAAATCAGTGATTTTCAAATGAAAGTTCATGAGCAATGAAATCAGTTTATGGAACTACCACCAGTATTTCTTAAATGAAATGAACAAATTACAGTAGAAGAGAAGAAGTAGAAGATGGCACAGCACCCACAGGATAAGACTAGAGATCAAATAATTAATTACGTAGCCCGTCCCAATAGCTCCTGTCAAGCAGAGGAGACTAGATCTTCACTAGTCCCTTTTGCTCCATCTTTTAAATTACCTACAGAGATTCGATGCTTATTGGATTACACTCTTCTGAAATCCAGTTTTTTTAGAGTGGAGTCCTGATGATATATTGTCTTATTTGGTTAAGAGTATTTTTAGGTTCTAATCTTACTAAGCTGAGCCAAATTCAACTAATACTAGAAACAAAGCCTTCTTAAAGCCAATACCACATATCTAAGAGTTGTGCTTTTTAAATCACATTAGAGTCAATAACTAATCTCAAACTTAGTGATAAGATTTATCCCAAATTCTTAGGCTTCTTTGGTAGCTCAGATAGTAAAGAATCTGCCTGCAAGGCAGGAGACCCAGGTTCGATCCCTGGGTTGGAAAGATCCCCTAGAAAAGGGAATGGCAACCCACTCCAGTATTCTTGCCTGGAAAGTTCCATGGACTGGGGGGCTACAGTCCATGGAGTCACAAAGAGTTGGATGTGACTGAGTGACTAACACATACCAAATTCTTACCTTAAGGGAAATAATCAAAATATATTATTTAAAATTCCTATACAGAAGTTGAAACCAACTTTCCTTTTTCTTTACCTTTCAAGCTGAAATTATCTCATAGAACACTTTTAAAAAATGTCCTATTCACGTAAGGAACTACAGATTTCATCAGTCCTCTCTACCATCTAAAGAAATATGGATACACAGTAACATCCTTCTTCCCTGGAGTTTGCATTTCTGGCAATCCAAGTCACTTTGAGCAAAATTAGACCTTGGATATAAGAGTAAAAGTCTCTAAGCAACTCCTAGAGAGTGAAAATAAAAGTCACATAGTCTAGGTGCCAAAATCCTTTCAGTTTATTAAAAGAATTTTTACCCATTTTACATTGTTATTGATTTTCCAATCATAGCATACTTAAGGCAGAAAATTACTAAAAGATGTTTCACTTAGATATAAGGATAGTGATAGCAGTAAAAATGATAGCTAACAACTCACTACATTGAGAAATAGGAAAACTGTCAAAACTCTGAGAAGAGGACACCGAAACATGGCAGTTTATGCTGCTGCTGCTGCTAAGTCGTGTCAGTCATGTCCAACTCTGTGCGACCGCAGAGACGGCAGCCCACCAGGCTCCTCCATCCCTGGGATTCTCCAGGCAAGAGTACTGGAGTGGGTTGCCATTGCCTTCTCCAATGCATGAAAGTGAAAAGTGAAGGTGAAGTCACTCAGTCATGTCTGACTCAGCAACCCCAAGGACTGCGGCCTACCAGGCTCCCCTGTCCCTGGGATTCTCCAGGCAAGAGTACTGGAGTGGGTTCCCACTGCCTTCTTAGCAGTTTATAGTTGTTCAGTATAAGTACCAATGTAGCCTTACATATACAACCTACATACATACCATCATGAGTGATTCTCACAAACATAATAATAACTGAAAGGAGCACTAGTAGTAAAGAACTCGCCTGCCAATGCAGGAAACTTAAGAGACATGGGTTCGATCCCTGGGTCTGGAAGCTCCCCTGGAGGACAGCATGGCAACCCACTCTAGTATTCTTGGCTGAAGAATCCCATGGACAGAGGAGCCTGGCTGGCTGCAGTCCATAGGGTCACACAGACTTGGACATGACTGAAGTGATTTAGCACCCACACACAAACCAAAATAAAATTATATGCTGAATGATTCTACTTACTTAAAATTCAAAAATATGCAAAACAGATCTATGGTGTTAGGAATTCAGGCCACTGATTGCCTTTGCGATAGAATCAACCAGTGGAAGAGGGCATTTGTTGGGGAATGAGAAGGGTTGCTTCTGAATTACTAGTAATGTTCTTATTCTTGATCTGTGTAATATTTTTACTTTGGGAAAACTCATAGAGTGGTACACTTACATTTTGTATGTTTCTCTCTATGTATACTACATTCAGTAATTTATTTAAAAAAGATTAATGAAGTAAAATTGAAATGTGTTTTATTTCTGTTGTGATCATATTATAGAGCACAAAATTGGAGGCTGTGTCGATTCAGGTCCTACAATAAGCAGTTGCCAAGACAGGATTAAATATGTAAGGGTTTTATTCAGGGTAACACTTGTGTGGGAGACCCTGAGAAGAGAGCCAGTGGGGCTGGGAGGGCCATAGTCACCATGCAAGTCTGAAGTGAGTGAAGAAGGAAAGGAGGTTGGGTGGAAGCGTCCTCCACTGCGGTGTAGCCTACAGAAGATTCAACAAGGCCATTGGGGAGACCCCTGACCCTCAAGAATAGGCCTGCCTTAGCGCCCCTGCCATGCTGAGTCATCGACAAATGCAGCAAAGCATTTCAAGCATAGTAGCGGACCGTTTGTTCCATCAAGCTCCCTGTGTTGGATGTGTGCAATGCGTATTCTTGTGGACACTACAGACACTTTGGCAAGGTATTCTCTTTTTTATTAAAATATATTTTTTTAGTTTCTAAATTTTTATCCACTTTTTAAATTTATATACAGCAAAACTGACTTACTTTAGGGACAGTTCTATGAGCTTTGACAAATGCATAATCATATTGCCACAACCACTGTTAAGAAATTTATCAGTTCCATCACCCTAAAAATTCCTCACCCCATCCCCAGGCCCCGGCCACAATTGCCCCTATGATTTTTTCCCTTTCTAGACTATAAGTGAAATCACATGTTATGTAGCCTGTTGCCTTTTAATGCATTTGAAACTAATCCATATTCTTACATATATCAGTATTTTTTATTTCTTTTTTAATATTTATTTCTGAGCAGTATTCTACTGTATTGATATACAACACTTTTGGGGGGCTTCCCTGATGGCTCAGAGGTTAAAGCCTCTGCGTGGAATGAGGGAGACCCGGGTTCGATCCCTGGGTCGGGAAGATCCCCTGGAGAAGGAAATGGCAACCCACTCCAGTACTCTTGCCTGGGGAATCCCATGGAGGAAGGAGCCTGGTAGGCTACAGTCCATGGGGTTGCAAAGAGTCGGACATGACTGAGCGACTTCACTTTCACTTTCAATTGAGAATGTTTAGTTTGTTTCCCATTTGAGATACTTATGAATAAAACCACTGCAAGTATTTGCAAATATGTCTTGGGGTAGACAGAATGTTGTGCCTCATGTCAGAGGGAAAGTGCACACTTTGGAAATCTATTTACCATCACATTCAAGTAACAGTGAGGGATAGGAGGGAAAACTCTAAGGCACTTTTTGTCTACATATGCAATCAAGATCATAGAAAAACATTAGAGACCATCTGAAGCATTATGTCATCTTCGAAGGTTTAGCAACAAATTTCCAACAACCTGGTCAGGATGTCTTGGGAATGTAGTCTCATCAGATGTTGTCTACTCCAATCCCAGGGAATATATATTTTCAGATTACCAGATGGTGTTCGGGTGCAGTCAGGATTCGACACTCTTTAGGTGTGTCACATGGATCCAAGAGTCAACTCTTTGAAGATTCTCAGCACAAGGGTTAGTTAGCGGTACTTGATTGGTCCTTTCCAGTGAGGCTGGATAGGGTTCTTCTGCAGTTGTCTTTTCTAGCAGATGAAATCTCCAGGATGCAAAGTATAATGCTTAAGNTGTCTACTCCAATCCCAGGGAATATATATTTTCAGATTACCAGATGGTGTTCGGGTGCAGTCAGGATTCGATACTCTTTAGGTGTGTCACATGGATCCAAGAGTCAACTTTTTGAAGATTCTCAGCACAAGGGTTAATTAGCGGTACTTGATTGGTCCTTTCCAGTGAGGCTGGAGAGGGTTCTTCTGCAGTTGTCTTTTCTAGCAGATGAAATCTCCAGGATGCAAAGTATAATGCTTAAAGTCTTTGTCTCCTTACAGTGAAAAGACTGCTCTACCAAAACATGGTTATTTTTAATAGAAGCAGTTCAGTTCAGTTCAGTAGCTCAGTTGTGTCCGACTCTTTGTGACCCCATGAACCACAGCACACCAGGCCTCCCTTCCATCACCAGCTCCTGGAGTCCACCCAAACCCACTTCCATTAAGTCAGTGATGCCATCCAACCATCTCATCCTCTGTCGTCCCCTTCTCCTCCTGCCCTCAATCTTTCCCACCATCGGGGTCTTTTAAAATGAGTCAGCTCTTCGCATCAGGTGGCCAAAGTATTGATGTTTCAGCTTCAGCATCAAGGTCTTCTAATATTGGAGTATCTCTCCTTTAGTCAGTCATGAGTCAAAAGAAGGAGTCAAGTGCAATGGGCATCCAGTGACTATCTCAAAGGATGAGAGCTTATGAATTCCAAAAAGAGTGGATTTGAGATGTAGAGGGGCTGATGACAATGTTTTTGCCAACGTTATTTGCAGGGCCTCTATCAATTTTGCTAATTGAGTCTCAATTATGCCATTACTTAATAATGCCGTTAGTGCATGTGAGTAAACCAGAGGTTTGAGGATGGAAAGTATAGTGACAGTGTTGTAAAATGAGCCAGACTTGAAGCGCCCGGCCAGCTGGGCTCCTCGATTAACATGAAGTTTGAGAGGAGTTCTCCAGGTAGAGGTAATATTTCCCAAAAGGATTTTAGCCATAAAAGAAGCAGTAGCAGCCTGTCTGCAAGGGCAGGCTTCAGTCCAGTGTGAAAACATACAGATGATTGCTCAAATATAGTCATATCCATTAGATGGAGGGATGCATTTGCCAGACATAGCCATTTAGTTAGAAATGCACATGAGGAAGGGTTGTGGTTTTTAAACATAAAATCAGCCAGAGTTCTCTGAGGGTTGGAGTGCCCTCAAAATACCTAGATAACTGGGATCCCATTTCCTAGATGTTTTTCCTCTAGAGTAAAGAACAATTTTCTTTTTTTCTTTTTCTTTTTTTTTTTTTTTACTTATAATATTGTATTGGTTTTGCCACACATCAACATGAATCCACCATGGGTGTACACGTGTTCCCAATCCTGAACCCCCCTTCCACCTCCCCCACTACACCATCTCTTCGGGTCATCCCAGTGCACCAGCCCCAAGTATCCTGCACCCTGCATCGAACCTAGACCAGCGATTCATTTCTTATATGATATTATACATGTTTCAATGCCATTCTCCCAAGTCATCCCATCCTCTCCCTCTCCCAGAGTCCAAAAGACTGTTCTATACATCTGTGTCTCTTTTGCTGTCTCACATACAGGGTTATAGTTACCATCTTTCTAAATTCCATATATATATATATGTGTTAGTATACTGTATTGGTGTTTTTCTTTCTGGCTTACTTCACTCTGTATAATCGGCTCCAGTTTCATCCA
>SJYV01039373.1:0-16345 GCA_006410875.1 Neotragus pygmaeus | reverse complement strand
TTTCAGCTTCAGCATCATTCCTTCCAAAGAAATCCCAGGGCTGATCTCCTTCAGAATGGACTGGTTGGATCTCCTTGCAGTCCAAGGGACTCTCAAGAGTCTTCTCCAACACCACAGTTCAAAAGCATCAATTCTTCGGCGCTCAGCCTTCTTCACAGTCCAACTCTCACATCCACACATGACCACAGGAAAAACCATAGCCTTGACTAGATGGATCTTTGTGGACAAAGTAATGTCTCTGCTTTTCAGTATGCTATCTAGGTTGGTCATAACTTTCCTTCCAAGGAGTAGCGTCTTTTAATTTCATGGTTGCAGTCACCATCTGCAGTGATTTTGGAGCCCCCCCAAAAATAAAGTCTGACACTGAACTCTTTGCTTAAGACCCCATGAAGAACATGAAGAACATCCTTTCAAATGCAGGTTGTTCAGGAAAGTGGTTTACAGTGTACATTATGTATGTAAGTGATGTGTGAATGCTTTTGAGAAAACAAACATGCTGTGAGAAAGTACTTTATCTTTTCAATCCCAACTTGGCTAAAAGCCCTCAGGTCAAAAACCTGAAAGCTTTGGAGGCTCATAGGGTTAACTAAACTTGAAACTCCAGTCTGGTTTCTTAAGAGTAGGAAGTCAGTCACATTCAAAATACATACTATGTGTAATATTGACTACATCATAATTCTTATAAGAAAATAGATTACTGTTAGCAAATTACCATGTTTTCTAGGAAAAAGATTTTCTGCTTGTACCTTTTCTCTAACAAAGGAGTGAGAACAACACTGATAAAACTTTTTTTAAACCTAGGAATGAGGGGAGTTCTCCTTTCATGTTTATTTTTTAGTCCCAAGAGAAGAATGGAGTGTGGTCCACAGGCAGTCATCAAGGGGAGAATAATTAGGATTTGCCATCTGGAATGGGTAACAGAAGTAATGACCTAAAAATCAAGGGCCTCATGTTGCATTATGTTTCTATGGATAAAAAGATTGTGAGCAGTTTACTAAGGATATAAGGGAACAAGAGTTAAATACAGAAAGAAGATACTGATTATAGACTAAATATGCAGTGTGTTGCAGGATTTAAATGTTTACAAAAAGAAAAGATTTCTAGGGTATGTGAGGGTGGAATGGAGTGTCTTAAACAAAACCGTATGCTTCATAAACAAGTACTCCTTAATACCCTTATTTCGGTGTTGAATGGTACCTGTAGCTTAAGAAAGAAAGAAAGAAAGTCGCTCAGTCATGACAATTCTTTGTGAGCCCATGGATTGTAGCCTACCAGGCTCTTCCATCCATGGGATTTTCCAGGCAAGAATACTGGAGTGGGTTGCCATTTCCTTCTCCAGGGGATCTTAGTGCATTATAATAAGATGTGTTCTGTCACACAGTAATAGAATCAGAGTTTGAATCTAGAATTCTGGATTCCATATGTTGCCATGATGTTTCTTCCTTTTTCTTCTATCTCTTCTTCTATCTCTTCCTTACCTACTCCTCCTCCTTCTTCTTTTGGTATGATTACATTTTTGCAACTTGGGGCTAGCTTCAAAAATTATATTCTTTAAAAGATTTCAGGGCAGCCAGATTAGTGCTGGCTATTAAAAACTTGGACTTTGGAGTGACATGGACATGAATTCTGATATTGTACCCACCACATAGCAACTGTGGGTGGCTTTTGGCAAGTTATTTAACAACTTTATATTTCAGTTTTCTGATCTATAAAATGGGAATAACATTATGATTCTCATGATAAGAATTAAATGAACGTGAAGTGAAAACCACTCTGGAACATAGTAAACTGTGTAATTTTTATTCATAATAGCATAAATATGTAGGAGTAGAGAATTTTTTTAAAAAATTGCAGCTGCTTACATGTAATAAGCCAATCTTTATCAAAACATTTGGGGGATAAAGTTCTTTTTTCTTGTCATATATGAAAAATGTATTCATATCTCAAGTCCTCTAAACTTAAAATTGAGAGGTTAATACACATGACAGACATTTTTTCTTTGGTAAAGTATCAGAGATAAGCAATAAAAATATCTTTCATGCTTTGTTCTCCAGGCTATTTGCTCAGATGCTTAAAACACTCAATCTATTGACAATTTTAAATTCTTTTTGCCTAATGTGTGAAGAGAATCCTGACTGTATAGTCCTTCAGTAATTTCTGGTTCAAGTTTCATTTGTCATGTGAATTAACTTAAAGGGCTTACATACTCACAACCCTATGCTTACACAGAGGTAAGTTTAGAGATGGTTCTAAGCTACAAATATTCATAAATTCATCAAAACTTTATTTAACAGTTACTGTGAATACATACTTATAGAAATATGAAAAGTGATACAATGACTGACTGACCTAGTATAGTCTTAATTTTATCATTTGCAAGTAAATGATAGTTAATGTATAGTTTTTTATGTTTATTAATCATATGTTTATATGTCAAAGTTATTTTAATTTACCATTTGAAAATGGATACTATTGTAAATTTTGATAATCAGAATATATATGCTTGTAAATTTTTCCTGGAATTTTCTTTACTCATGATATAGGAAGGATAAAGCTTTGTGGAAAGCATAACAACTTTTAAGTAGTTTGTAGACTTTGTTATTTTCCAATGTGCTAGCATGAAAAATAAGCTATTAGGTTGGTACAAAAGTAGCTGGCTTTAGAGACACGGGTTTGATCCCTGGGTCAGGAAAATCCACTGGAGTATGGCACGGCAACCCACTCCAGGGTTCTTGCCTGAAGAATCCTATGGACAAGGGAGCCTAGTGAGCTACAGTCCATAGGATCATACAGAGTCAAGCACATCTGAAGTGACTCAGCACAACACACACAGCACAAAAATAATTGTGGTTTCAGACCATGAATTTTGAATCACTCTAAGTTCAAACAAACAAACAAAAAGGAGCCCTCTTGATGAAAGTGAAAGAGGAGAGTGAAAAGTTGGCTTAAAACTCTACATTCAAAAAATTAATATGATGGCATCCGGTCCCATCACTTCATGGCAAATAGATGGAAAAACAATGGAAACAGTGAGAGACTATTTTTTCTGGGCTCCAAAATCACTGCAGATGGTGACTGCAGCCATGAAATTAAGAGATGCTTGCTCCTTGGGAAAAAAAAGCTATAAACAACCTAGAGAGCAGACATTGCTGACAAAGCTCCATCTAGTCAAAGCTATGGTTTTTCCATAGTCATGTATGGATGTGAGTGTTGGACACCAAAGAATTGATGCTTTTGAACTGTGATGTTGGAGAAGATTCTTGAGAGTCCCTTGGACTGCAAGAAGTTCCAATCAGTCAATTCTAAAGGAAATCAGTCCTGAATATTCATTGGAAGGACTGATGCTGAAGCTGGAACTCCAATACTTTGGTCACCTGATGTGACCAAAAGTTTTAAGCCAACTTTTCACTCTCCTCTTTCACTTTCATCAAGAGGGCTCCTTTTTGTTTGTTTGAACTTAAGAGTTCTTCACCTGATGTGAAGAACTGAATCACTGAAAAAGACCATGATGCTGGGAAATATTGAAGGCAGGGAGAGAAGGGGACACCAGAGAATTAGACGGTTGGATGGCATCACTGACTTGATGGACATGGATTTGAGCAAGTTCTTGGAGTTGGAAATGGACAGGGAAGCCTGGTGTGCTGCAGTCCATGGGGTCACAGTCATACATGACTGAGTGACTGAACTGAACTCAAACACACCTTTGTTAATTGAAATAGGAACAATTACAATCAACACATTTTTGGCAATGAAAAATGAGTTTGTTTATTCCTGTAGCATAAAAATCCATGCTTCAGGATTTGACAAACTCTTGGAAAGCATGTTCTGCCTCCTGTTGGTTGTGGAAGTTTTTTACCTGCAAAAAGTTGTCAAGATGCTTGACAAAGTGATATTCAGTTGGTGAGAGGTCAGGTGAATATGGTGAATGAGGCAAAACTTTGTAGCACAATTTGTTCAACTTTGGAAGCATTGGTTGTAAAATGTCTGATCGGTTGTTGTTATGGAGAAGAACTAGGCTTATTCTGTTGACCAATGCCAGCTGAAGGCTTTGCAGTTTTCGGTGCATCTCATTGACTTGCTGTTCATACTTCTCAGATGTAATGGTCTCACCAGGATTCAGAAAGCTGTAGTGGATCAGGGGGCAGCAGACCACCAACCAGTAACCATGACCTTTTGGGGGTGCAAGTTTGGTTTTAGGAAGTGCTTTGGAGCTTCTTTACCATCTAACCCACCAGGGAAACAAAGAAAATTTAAAAAATAAAATAAGAAACATAGTCGCTCAGTCATGGCCAACTCTATGCCACTTCGTGATCTGTAGTCTGCCAGGCTCCTCTGTCTGTGGAATTCTCCAGATAAGAATACTGGAGTAGGCAGCCGTTCCCTTCTCCAGGGATCTTTCTGACCCAGGGCTTCCTGACCAGAGCTTTATGCCTGGGTTGGGAAGATCCCTGAAGAAAAGAAGGATCACCCACTCCAGTATTCTTGCCTTGAGAATTCCACAGACAGAGGAGCCTGGCTGTACAGTCCATGGCGACAAAGAGTCAGACAAAACTGAGTGACTAGCACGCTTCGGAGTTTCTTCTCAGTTCATCCCCTGAGATGGTCATCGCTGGCGGTCGTATAAAATCCACTTTTTGCTGCATATCACAATCAGATTGAGAAATGGTTTGTTGTTATCGCATAAAGTAAGAGAATAGGACATTTCAAAATGACGGTTTTTTTATTTATGGTCAGCTCATGAGGCAACCACTTATCGAGCTTCTTCACCTTTCCAAGTTGCTTCAAATGCCAAATGGTCATAGAATGATCGATGCTGAGTTCTTCTGCAACTTCTCAAGTAGTTGTAAGAAGATCAGCTTTGATGATTGCTCTCAATTGGTCATTGTAAATGTTGAATGGCCAAGTACTAAGCTCCTTATCTTCAAGGGTCTCATCTTCTTTGCAGAACTTCATTAGCAGTTCCTGGGCCAGATGCAATGTTGATGTTGTGAGTTGTCTTCACTGCTTTACAACACATTTTGAATTTGAATAAAACATTGCTTGAATTTTCTTTTTATCTAACATCATTTCTACAGTCTAATATAAATATAAAATAAACAGCAAATAAGGAGTCATTAACAAAAAAACATAAAGTGAGAAATGCACATTAAAATGATGTATAACATAACCACATTTATTTAAGACTCTATCTTGCCATCAAATGGCAAAATTCAACAATGAAAAACCACAATTACTTTTACATCAACCTAATATTATTAGGAGGCAATCATGCTTTCCATTTATTCTTTTCTCAAATTTCTTGATTTAGGATTTTCAACTTTTTTTGGTCATATTTTCCCACATTAGCTACCAGAGTACATTTCTCTCCCCCACACTATATCCTTATTCTTAAATGCATTGAAATGTATGTAGTTAATTTTGTTTACAAATTAGGAGAAGCAAAAACAAATGATAAAATAGATAAAATAAATACATAGTCTTTTTACTTACACTGTGATTTCAAAAAGCAAATGTAAGTTTTACTTTCCTTCCTGAATTATATGTGGGTAGTGGTATGGCCTTTCCCTGGTGGCTCAGAGGGTAAAGCATCTGCCTGCAATGCAAGAGACCTGGGTTTGATCCCTGGGTCCGGAAGATCCCCTGGAGAAGGAAATGGCAACCCACTCCAGTACTCTTGCCTGGAAAATCCCATGGACAGAGAAGCCTGGTAGACTGCAGTCCATGGGATCGCAAAGAGTCAGACACTGGGACTTCACACCACTCCTAGTGGTATGGCAATTGGAAAACAATTGGACTGGTAGACAAGAAATGTAATTTCTTTTATTGGCTCTGCTGTTTTATTTCTGTGTAAACTTGAGAACATCCTTTGATTTTCCTTGCTCTCAGTCTCTAAGACAGAAACGCCAAGCCTGTTCAAGTCCAAGAGCTTACAGAATCCTGATGTCTTTGATATCAGAGCAAGAGCTCCTTTTTATTCCAGGAAGTCACAGAGACAATGACCCACACTGTACACTGAGAGGAAGGGAAAAGATTTTGCACCTCTTCAGTGGTCAGTCTTGATAAAGTCTGCAGTTTCTCATGGTTCCAACCAAATCATGGCAGCCACCAGGTTGTAGCTGTGATGGGCTGTGCAGTTCACTGACTTTGACTTGACTTTGCCAAAATTAGTGTTGGAATCAATTTATTAATAATTTCCCCTCCCTCTTTTCCAATCTCAATCAATCAGTAAAAATCTGCCAAAACAATGACAAGTTATATGGATATCACATATTTACTTATCAGAGCATGTTAATCTCACATAAGCGTCAGAATTGAGTGTTGTTCAGTCAGATTTTGTATGTTGGATGAGTGGAACAAGATCAGTCGATAGGAAAAGTCCAATTCCTTCAAGTTTGAGGTCAGTATTAATAATCGAAAGAACAAGAAATTTAGGCAAGGAAATGTCAGGAAAGTTTTTATGGCTTTAAGCATTTTACTGAATACATGACACATTAAAATATACATTCTATTAATCACTTATGTCTATCCTTGAAAACATTCTGCTTGGCATAAGAGCATGATGCTAATTATCTTCACAAAATCGAACTTCATAAACTTCCAGTTTACTGAATTGTCTGGTAAGGAACTATTCCTTTCACCGTAAGTTATGCCTAGTTTACTCATTTTTAGCTATGATGGGCCTCCGTTGCTGTGGGGGCTACTCTCTGGTTGTGGTGCATGGCTTCCCATTGCAGTGGCTTCTCTTCTTACGGAGCATGGGCTCCAGGGTATGTGGGCTTCAGCAGCTGTGGCTCACAGGCTTAGTTTGCTCATGACATGCGGAATCTTCCCAGGCCAAGGATTGAGTCCATATCCCCTGCAGTGGCAGGTGGACTCTTTACTACTGGACAGTCAGAGAGGTCCCTGTATATAGTTGTTTGTTTGTTTTTTTCCCCCAGTAAAGGGTTTAAATTCTCAACCAAGTCTTTACCAAAGGAAGTTTTCATTCTTGAACTTTTATAATAGTAAATAATGAAATATGATGGAAATTAATAACATGAATCTAGATAATGTTGTTTAAAAAGCACTGGCTATTGTGTCAGCAGACCTAGATGTAAGTCTTAGCTCTTCTGCGTTTAAGTATGTTATCTCAGTGTACTTACTGAACATCTCTGAACTTAAATTCTCTCAGTTGTAACATGGGGGTAGTGATACTTAGTCCATAAAACATGATAGAATAAAACACACAAGGTCTTGGTAAGCCCTTGGTCTCTGATGCCCTACATGGATGTAAATTAACACAATGAGTATTTTTACACCTGATATGTTCCAAGAAGACACTTGGGGTACATACATAAGATGTTTTCTGAGACAGCAAAAGAGACACAGATGTATAGAACAGTCTTTTGGACTCTGTGGGAGAGGGAGAGGGTGGGACGATTTGGGGAAACGGCATTAAAACATGTATAATGTCATATATGAAATGAATCGCCAGTCCAAGTTCGATGCATGATATTGGGTGCTTGGGGCTGGTGCACTGAGATGACCCAGAGGGATGGTATGGGGAGGGAGGATGGAGAGGGGTTCAGGATTGGGAACACATGTATACCCATGGCGGATTCATGTTGATGTATTCCAAAACCAATACAATATTGTAAAGTAATTAACCTCCAATTAAAATAAATAAATTTACATTAAAAAATGTTTTCCATTATTCTAAGGGATTCATTATCTTCCAGAAAAAAAAAAAAAGCAACATATGTTTCAGTTATCAGTATGGAAGTGTGATAAAACAAAATACTGCAAACAAAATACTGTGTGGTATTCTGTTACTCTGTGGTAACACAGTGGATAGAACTGATTATGTTTGGAATAGAGAAAGCTTGTAAGGGAAGGTGGCATTTGAGCTGAATCTTGAAGCATCATAGTATTTTTCCTGGAGAAAATGTGGTGCAAAGTTTTAGAGTGAAATAACTAAGATAAAACAAATTGTGAAGATTCATTGACTTTTATGAAGTACAGGAAATGGTAAATAATCTACTCTGGGCAGATGACAAGGTATGTAAGGGTTTGGGCTTTGACAAGAACTGATTCCGTCAGGTGCAATATTTAATGCCTAGCTGAGGGTGTAAATTTGATCCTCTTGGCAGTGTGAAGGGGCCTTACAGAAGTTTAAAACAGGTCATTGGGTTGATAACAGCTATATTTTATAAAGAAAAGTGAGGATGTGAAAGATGGTTTGATATATTTGCTGTAGAAAGTAAGGAGCAAATAGGAGCAAGGAAACTTATTAAAGGAAAGGTAGAGGCAGATGAATGCATAAGGAAGTTGTGGTACATATGCACAATGAATATTACTCAGCTATAAAAAGGAATGTATTTGAGTCAGTACTAATGGGGTGGGTGGATCTAGAGCCTATTTTACAGAGTGAAGTAAGTAGAAAGAGGAAGACAAATATCATATATTAATGCATCTATATGGAATCTAGAAAGATATTACTGACAATCCTACGCGCAGGCCAGCAAAGGAGACACAGATATAAAGAACAGATTTTTGGACACAGTGGAAGAAGGAGAGGGTGCGATGATTTGAGAGAGAAACATTGAATCATATATATATATATGCAAAACAGATAGCCAGTTGGAGTTTGATATATGACACAAGTAACCCAAAGCTGGTAACAACCTGGAGGGATGGGGTGGGGAGGAAGGTGTAAAGGGTGTTTGGGAGGAAGGATTCACATGTATGCCTATGGCCAATCCATATTGGTGTATGGCAGAGGCCATCACAATACTGTAAAGTAATTATCCTCCAATTTAAATTAAACAAAAGACTAGAAGGATATGTACTTGCATCTACACAGTGTCAGCAGTTGTATAAAAGAGGAGTTCTATTTAAAAGACCAGTCAGTAACTGGATGGCCTTGGGGTGGAGGTCGAGGGATATAGAAGAAAAGGAAGAATCCAAGATGATGTCTCCATGGTTGCCTACTGAGTGGTGTGAGAAACTGGTACAGATAAACCAAAGATGAAACAGGATGAAAAGTACGTTTGTGTTTTTTGTAAAGCAAAACAAGTTTGAATCTCTGAGTTGCCCAGAATATTGGATGTTATGTAAATCTTGGCATGGTTTGGTTCTTCAGGACTAGATTGGGCTTTTGTAATCTATATTAACTTTGAAATCAACTCATCATGTCCCACTGTATAGATTTAAGTTAGGATTGCATTGAATCTATGGGTTGCTTTACAGAGAATTATTTTATGATATTGAGTCTTCTAATCCATGAACATGGTAGGTATCTGAATTTTGGGGCCTTCTTTAAAACTGTTTTAATATTTATTATCTCTGAGGATTTTTCTGCATGTTTTGACAGATTTACTTGTATATATTCTCTGTTTCTGATGACATTATGATGTACCATTTTATAAAATTTCTCTTTTAAGTCATTTGATGTTGTTGTGTAGAAATGTATTTGATCTTTGATGTAGTTAATATTTATCCAAAACCTTTTCCAATCTCTCATTAATTGTAATAATTTATTGTATATTTTTCACATAAGTAATCAAACAATCTGCAATAAAAATATAGTTTCATTTTTTCATGTATAATTCCTATGCTTTTAGTTTTATCTTGTCTTATGTGCTGATATCTTTCAGTGGTTCATAGAAGTGATAACTGAGGACTGGCTTACTCTGTTCTCAATTTTCAAGAGAATGTTTTCAATTATTTATCAATTATGCTACTGCTGCTACTGCTAAGTCACTTCAGTCATGTCCGACTCTGTGTGACCCCATAGATGGCAGCCCACCAGGCTCCCCCATCAATGTGATTCTCCAGGCAAGAACACTGGAGTGGGTTGCCATTACCTTCTCCAATGCATGAAAGTAAAAAGTGAAAGTGAAGTCATTCAGTTGTGTCCGACTCTTAGCGACCCCATGGACTGCAGCCTATCAGGCTCCTCCGTCCATGGGATTTTCCAGGCAAGAACACTGGAGTGGGTTGCCATTGCCTTCTCCGATCAATTGTGCTACTTGGTGTCTATTTTACAGAATAGATGCTGTTTAATCAGATTAAGGAATTCTGCCTTTCCTGAGATGATGTAATTATCTTTATTTCACCTTTTCAGTTCAGTACAATTCAGTTCAGTTCAGTTGCTCAGTTGTGTCCAACTCTTGCGACCCCATGAACTGCAGCACGCCAGGCCTCCCTGTATATCACCAACTCCCGGAGTCCACCCGAACCTATGTCCATGAGGTCAGTGATGACATCCAACCATCTCATCCTCTGTCATATCCCTTCTCCTCCTGCCCTCAGTCTTTCCCAGAATCAGGGTCTTTTCAAATGAGTCACTTCTTCACATCAGGTGGCCAAAGTATTGGAGTTTCAGCTTCAATATCAGTCCTTCCAGTGAATATTCAGGACTGATCTAATTTAAGACGGACTGGTTGGATCTCCTTGCAGTCCAAGGGATTCTCAAGAATCTTTTCCAACACAACAGTTCAAAAGCATCAATTCTTCAGGACTCAGCTTTCTTTATAGTCCAACTCTCACATCCATACATGACCACTGGAAAAACCATAGTCTTGACTAGACAAAATGTTGACAAAGTAATGTCTCTGCTTTTCAATATGCTGTCTAGGTTGGTCATGACTTTCCTCCCAAGGAGTAAATGTCTTTTAATTTCATGGCTGCAATCACCCTCTGCAGTGATTTTGGAGCCCAGAAAAATAAAGCCAGCCACGGTTTCCACTGTTTCCCCATCTATTTGCCATGAAGTGATGTGACTGGATGCCATGATCTTAGTTTTCTGAATGGTGAGTTTAAGCCAACTTTTTCACTCTTCTCTTTCACTTTCATCAAGAGGCTCTTCAGTTTCTCTTCACTTNGGATGCCATGATCTTAGTTTTCTGAATGGTGAGTTTAAGCCAACTTTTTCACTCTTCTCTTTCACTTTCATCAAGAGGCTCTTCAGTTTCTCTTCACTTTCTGCCATAAGGGTGGTATCATTTGCATATCTGAGGATATTGCTATTTCTCCCAGCAATCTTGATTCCAGCTTGTGCTTCTTCCAGCCCAGCGTTTCTCATGTTGTACTCTGCATATAAGTTAAATAAGCAGGGTGATATATAAAGCCTTGATGTACTCCTTTTCCTATTTGGAACCAGTCTTCTGTTCCATGTCCAGTTCTAACTGTTGCTTCCTGACTGCATACAGGTTTCTTAGGAGACAGGTCAGGTGGTCTGGTATTCCCATCTCTCAGACTTTCCCACAGTTTGCTGTGATCTACACAGTCAAAGCTTTTGGCATAGTCAATAAAGCAGAAATAGATGTTTTCCTGGAACTCTTTTGTTTTATCGATGATCCAGAAGATGTTGGCAATTTGATCTCTAGTTCCTCTGCCTTTTCTAAAACCAGCTTGAACATCTGGAAGTTCACAGTTCACCTATTGCTGAAGCCTGGCTTGGAGAATTTTAAGCATTACTTTACTAGCGTGTGAGATGAGTGCAACTGAGCATTCTTTGGCATTGAGCTTCTTTGGGATTGGAATGAAAACTGACCTTTTCCAGTCCTGTGGCCACTGCTGAGTTTTTTCAAATTTGCTGGCATATTGAGTGCAGCACTTTCACAGCATCATCTTTCAGGATTTGAAATAGCTCAACTGGAATTCCATCACCTCCACTAGCTTTGTTCATAGTGATGCTTCCTAAGGCCCATTTGACTTCATATTCCAAGATGTCTGGCTTTAGGTGAGTGATCATACCGTTGTGATTATCTGGGTCATGAAGATCTTTTTTTGCACAGTTCTGTGTATTCTTGCCACCTCTTCTTAATATCTTCTGCTTCTGTTAGGTCCCTATATTAGAATAACTGGTCTATTAATATTAGCTGACTTTGTATTTTGGGGATGAACCCAATTTGAACACAATCTATTATTATTCTTGCATCCTTATATTCAGTTTATTGATAGTAATTTGAAATTTTTGTTTTTATGTTCAATAGTTAAGTTGGCCTGAAATTTTCTTCTTTTATTGTTCTTGTTTTTTTTTTTTTTTTTTTGTAGAAGATTGGCGTTATTTGTTCCTTTAATGAATCAAAAACTTTTTTCTTTGTTTCTGTTGAGTGTCTGGGAGTAGTAGCAGTTCTGAACAAATTTAAATTTTCTGCTTAAATTTATTGGACCACCATGGTAATATAAATTTAATAATAATGCAGATATACTTTGGAGAAAGTTTTTGCTTATGAGACTTCAGAGGATATTAACTTTTTCCCCTTCTACTTAGGTTCAAGCTTTCTGAAAATCAGTTTTTGTGAAATTACCTGTGGTGGGTATGAATCCCTAATTTGGGAATCTCAGATTTTTGCAGGGTTATTCTATTATACTTTCCAGTTTGCCTGAACCTTGGATTGTGTCTTTTCTTTTCTGAGCCCTGCTTGACAACAAATTTCAGTAGCCAGGTCAACCAAGCTTGGCACATGCCCTAAGATGAAGACTGATTTTATTTAGACTCCTGCTTATCTGTCTAGATTCCCGCCTTTGCTCAGCCGTGAAAATGCTTTACTCATGCTTTCACAGGTGTAGGGAAATTTTGAATAGCATTTTATCTAGAATTTTTAGTTATGTAGGAAGCTCAGTCCTACAGTACCTAGTCTGTCATTTTGGCAGAAAAAGCAGTCTTTAAAATAGACTTTAAATGTTAAAAAGAACTATAAAGTGTGAAGTGTCATCAAGACCTTTCCTTCAAGATCTTAAAAATTATGATTAAATGACTTTATTTAAAATATTTATCATCATTTATTAAGTATAAACATAGGTCTTCTATAAGAATATATGATATACCTAATTTTGGTAGTTTCATAATGATTGAGCCACAATTTGTTTTAGCTGACTTTTCAAGATAACTATGCACAAGAACTCCAGAAGCTCCATGAATTTTGTGTGAAGACTATTGCAGATGGAACCAGTTTTATACTCTTCACTTGAAAGGCTTTAACTCAGATTTCATAAGGAGAAGAACATTCATGTGTAACTCAAACTAGCTGTTATGATTTGCAAGGGGAAAATACACTGTTTGAATGAAGCAGAATACAAGTACCTGTACTGACTTGTTGCCTTTAGGCAAATTTGATTACTTTAACCTTGTATAAAGAGCTAGGATTATGTTTTTCTTAAACTTTCCAAGAAGGTAGACTGGGAATATGTTTCTACATCTTTTGACATTTAATGCATGTGTTTTATTAATTTTGAAACAATAGAGAAACAGCCCACCATCATTCAATATTTTTAATTTTTTAATTTTTTTCTCTTTTCCTTTTTTATTTAAAATAAGAATAATTTATTTAACCTCTTCTCACATGACTATTCAAACTTTTAATAATACCACTTTAACTTCAAGTAACATTTACATTCAGTCAAAAGTTTCTATATTACCTTTTAGTAACAGGACCTCAAAGGAAATTTTATTCTTTAAGTTATAGAAATATAACTCTGAATATGCTTTTAGAAGCTATAATCCCAAACTCCTAATATTTGAGGCATTATAAGGATATTTTGAAGTCCTAAACAATCTCAGTTATCATACTCAACTTATTTTGAAGCAGATTATGATTATGCAAAGATATGGAGTTAGTGGTGGTGAGTTGTGTATATGAATAGAGGTGGATTAGAAAGGTCACTGCCATACAGTGTGATATTCACTGATTCATTATAGTTTCCTAAAAATATGCCCTAATGATTTATTTGAATTAAGCATTGCTCTCTCTATGCCTCTTTTAAAACAAAAATACTCTTTGCTGGATAAATATTAAGTCATTGACATGAAAATTATTAACGTGAGTGATCAGGCCTGTTTCATAAACATACTAGGAACATAGAAAGTAAGAAGGAGAAAGTAACTCTGAGGACAACCCTAGCCTATTTCATCAGTTAGCTTTGGCTAACTCCTCGTCTAGGACTCCAGTGACTCTCTTGCTTTTGAAATTTTTCCTTTCCTTATGTTGGTGTCTCTGCATTATGTTCAGTCATTCTTAGTCAGTCTTGATCTGGGCTGTGGTTGCACTTTTCTTTTCTAAAAGAAAATTTTCTACCTCAATTTAAGAGATTACATCTTTAAAACAATAGCCATTTCCTTCAATTTCATTCTTGATAATAACTCCAAATTGCATTTGTCAGTTTGAATCATTAGTGAGTATGTATGCTTATACTAAGCTTTAGAATGAGACTATCACTTGAATAAACAGGGTGACAATATATAACCTTGTCATACTCCTTTCCCAATTTTGAACCAGTCACTTGTTCCATGTAAGGTTCTAACTGTTGCTTTCTTGACCCACATACAGGTTTCTCAGGAAACATGTAAGGTGATCTGATGTTTTTATTTCTTTAAGAATTTTCCACAGTTTGTTGTGATCCACATAGCCAAAGGCTTTTGTGCAATGAAGCAGAAGTAGATGTTTTTTGGAATAAGTCCCTTCCTTTCCCTATGATCTGACGAATGTTTTAAATTTGATCTCTGGCTCCTCTGACTTTTTTAAACACAGCTTGTACATCTGGACTTTCTTGGTTCATGTACTGCTGAAGCATAGCTAGAAGGATCTTGAGTATATTACTAGCATGCAAAATTAGTGCAACTGTCCAGTAGTTTGAGCATTCTTTGGCACTGACCTTCTTAGGGATTGGAATGAAATCTGACCATTTCCAGTCCTATGGGCACTGCTGTTATCAAATTTGCTGGTATATTGAGTGAAGCACTTGAACAGCATCATCTTTTAGGATATGAAATAGCTCAGCTGGAATTGTATCACCTCCAGTAGCTTTGTTCCTAGTAATGCTTCCTAAGGCCCAGTTGACTTCACACTCCAGGATGTCTGGCTCTAGATGAGTGACGATACCATTGTGGTTATCTGGGTCATTAAGATCTTTTTTGTATAGTTCTTGGTGCAGACAGTAAAGCGTCTGCCTACAATGTGGGATACCTGGGTTCGATCCTGGGTTGAGAAGATCTTCTGGAGAAGGAAATGGCAACCCACTCCAGTACTCTTGCCTGGAAAATCCCATAGACAGAGGAACCTGGCAGGCTACAGTCCATGGGGTCGCAAAGAGTCGGACACGACTGAGTGACTTCACTTTCACTTTTCTGTATATTCTTCTTATTGTTTCCCTGGTGGCTCAGATGGTAAAGCATCTGCCTGCAGTACAGGCTTCGATCCCTGGGTTGGGAAGATCCCTTGCAGAAGAAAATGGCAATGCACTCCAGTGCCGTTGCCTGGAAAATCCCATAAGCAAAGGAGCCTGGTAAATTACAGTCCATGAGGTCACAAAGAGTCAGACACAAGTGAGTGACTTCACTTTCCTTTCCTTTTTCTGTATACTCTTGCCACCTCTTCTTAGTCTCTTCTATTAGGTCCTTACAGTTTCTGTCCTTTATCATGCCCTTCTTTGCATGAAATGTTCCCTTGATATCTGTAACTTTCTTGACGTGATCTCTAGTCTTTCCCAGTCTATTGTTTTTCTCTACTTCCTTGCATTGTTCATTGAAGAAGGCCTTCTTATGTCCTTTCTATTCTCTGAAACTCTGCATTCAGTTGGGTGTATCTTTCCCTTCTTCATTTGCTTTTCCCCTCTCTTCTTTCCTCAGTCATTTGTAAAGCCTCCTCAGACAACCATTTTGCCTTTTTGCATTTCTTTTTGTTGGGGATGGTTTTGGTCATCACCTCCTATACATTGTTATGAACCTCTCTCCATAGTTTTTCAGACACTCTATCAGATCTAATCTCTTTAATCTACTCATCTTCTCCACTGTATAATCATAAGGAATTTTATTTAGGTCATACCTGAATGGTCTAGTGGTTTTCCCTACTTTCTTCAATTTAAGTCTGAATTTTGTAAAAGGGAGCTGATTATCTGAGCCACAGTCAGCTCCTGGGCTTGTTTTTGCTGACTGTATAGAGCTTCTCCATCTTCAATTGCAAAGGATATATTCAGTTCGATTATATATGTAGAAGCATCTCTTTATGTTGTTAGAAAATGGTGTTTACTATGAACACTGTGTTCTCTTGACAAAACCCTGTTAGCCTTTGCCCTGCTTCATTTTGTACTCCAAGGCCAAACTTGGCTGTAACTCCAGGTATCTCTTGACTTCCTACTTTTTTATTCCAATCACCCATGATGAAGAGGACATCTTTTTTTGTTGTTAGTTCTAGAAGGTCTTGTTGCTTTATTTAATGTATAAGTGGAGTACATCCCATGTAATGCTGGGATGAATGAATCACAAGCTGGAATCAAAGAGTTGCTGGAAGATATATCAACAACCTCAGATATGCAGATGATACCATTCTAATGGCAGAAAGTGAAGAGGAACTAAAGAGCC
>SJYV01039369.1:90648-103510 GCA_006410875.1 Neotragus pygmaeus | reverse complement strand
TCTGCCATAAGGGTGGTGTCATCTGCATATCTGAGGTTGTTGATATTTCTCCTGGCAATCTTGATTTCACATTATATACTCTGCATATAAGTTAAATAAGTATATGAGTTAAATCAGTTGTGAATGTGGACATGGGGTCCAGGGTCTTGTGCTAGAGAAGGACAGGGATACAAGAAAGGAGGGGACATTTTGTGATTCCACAAATATGTGTATAGTCAAGATCCTGGCTTCAACTGGGTATTTTAGATTTGGCCAACGGCGTCCTTTCAAAGTTCATTTCAGATAGTATAGTGTCTTTGATATATTTAACATGCACAAACCTGGGGCCCATTGTTCTCATCTTTTTAGCCTCAGCATCAGCCCAGCAGATGCTAAGCATTAAAGACTTTTGTAGACAGGTACAGACAAAAGCCTTCCTGTCCTACAAAGTTGCTTTCTGATTGGCAGGGAGGCCACTCTCCTGCAAGATTCCAGATCAAGTGTTGAAGGACTGGTGTTGGTGGGATCACTTCCAGAACAGGGAGGATGACAGCAGCCTTCTTACAGTAATGATCCTGGAAGGATGCTCACATCAGTTACTACTGCCTGGCTGGGCAGAGATGGGAGAGGCCTCTTGCTTCTCAGCACAGTATCCTTCTCTCCAAAGGAACCCGTCCTCTTCAGCCAGAGCCAGGGGACCAAGAAGCAGGGAAACAGGATGAGGCATGGGGTAGGCTGACACCCTATTTCCTGCCATTTCCCTTGCCTATGCCTACCCCTCTGGCCTCCCACTGTTGGACTTCTCATATAAAAGAGTCCCTCCTGGGAAAAAAAAATATCTGTTGACAGATGAATGGTTAAACAAAATCTGCTCTGTCTATCCAGTGGAATATTATTCAGCCTTAAAAAGAAATCCTGACACCTGCTATAACATGGATGAACCTTAAAGACAATTGGTTAAGTGAAATCAGCCAGTCACAAAAGGACAAAGACTGTATAATTTCACTTTTAGGAGGTCCTTGAAAGTGAAAGTTCGCTCAGTTGTGTCTAACTCTTTGCAACTGCATAGACTATACAGTCCATGCAATTCTCCAGGCCAGAATACCGGAGTCGGTAGCCTTTNGAGGTCCTTGAAAGTGAAAGTTCGCTCAGTTGTGTCTAACTCTTTGCAACTGCATAGACTATACAGTCCATGCAATTCTCCAGGCCAGAATACCGGAGTCGGTAGCCTTTCCCTTCTTCCCAACCCAGGGATTGAACCCAGGTCTCCTGAATTGCAGGTGGATTCTTTACCAGCTAAGCCAGATTAGCCAAAATCATAGAGACAGAAACTAGCATGGTGATTGCCAGGGACTAGGGGAGGGAGAAAGGGGAATTAACGTTTCATGGGGACAATTTTGTTGTGCAAGATGAAAAGAGTTCTGGACATGGATGGTGGTGATGGCTGGACAATGGTTAAAATGCTAAATGTTATGTTACATAATTTTACCACAGTAAACAATTTTAAAGCAAGAACCCCACTTGGATCGGCTTTTAGGAAAGAAGGAAGACTGGCAAATTCAGTGACATTTAGGTCAACCCACACATTCACACTCGCTTCAGCCAGGGACCACTGTTTTCTGAAAGCACTTTGATTTGGGCCAGAAAGCACTCTTTGATGGTGGCGTAGAGGTTTCAATGCTTGTCGGGAGCCGGGTGAAATGGTGAGAGCTGTGCATGAGAGCTGGACAAGTGGGCTCAACAGCATAGACTGGGGATCAAAACAAACAACAAGACTGGCCAGCAGAAATCCAAGGCTGGGGAGGCGGCAGATACATGGGCAGTACCAGAGACAGGCTCCCGAAGGCTAAGCTGGAAAAGCACCAGACAGTGGGCAGCTCAGGTTCCTCTCTGGCTGCACGGGTCCGTGGCAGAGTCAGGACAGGGACTCTGGTCCACACCATGGGGCAGTAGCCTCTCTGGGGCAGGTGGGCCCCGTCTGGCTCCACTGGACCAGAGTGGAGCTACAACAGAGGGCAGTTGCTGGCCTAGAAGGTGCCGATCTGAGGCAAGTGGAAACAGCAACTCCCTCACCCCAAAGCAGACAGACCCTTTCTCCTCATTAAAAAGGCTCCAGAGGCAGGCTGATCATAGGTAGGAAAGTGGGAGGAGTTAATCTATTTTTACAAATGAAGAAACTGAGGATCTTCAGTGAGGACAGGTGATTGCCCAAGGTCAAAGCAAGTAAGTGACAGAGAAAGGACCAGAAACCCCTAAATGAAGGGCTCTGGTTTACTGCCTGCTGTACTACCCCACCCCCAGAATCCAGTGATCTGGAGGTGACCATTTCTTAAGTGTTAATTATACAGCAGGCTCTGGGTCAGGGTTTTTATATATATTTAATCCTTACAACAACACTGGGGTGGTAGGTGCCGGGATTACCCTGATTTTACACAAGAGGTGATGGTGGCTCAGAGAGGTTAGGTGACATGCCCAAATCACACAGCCATAAAGTGGGATGCTGAAATTCCAACCACAGACTGTTTAGCTCCAGAACATGTATTCTTAACCATGAAGTNGCAGCAAGATCTTGGGAAGGAAGCAAAAAACATCTTATCGGTCTTAACCTACACATGGCCCAAACACACCAACTCTCAGAATGGATGGATGCAGGGATCAAAGAGAAACTGAGTGACCCCCACAGAATCTGGGGTTCTGGGCTGAAGAACCTTTCACAATGAAGTTAAAGGGCTCAGTGGCTCATTCAGAGTTACTCTGCTGCTGCATGATAAAGTCATGCTGGGCTTTCAGAGATGTGTATAAGAGACAGGCTCTGGTTTACTGCCTGCTGTACTACCCCACCCCCAGAATCCAGTGATCTGGAGGTGACCATTTCTTAAGTGTTAATTATACAGCAGGCTCTGGGTCAGGGTTTTTATATATATTTAATCCTTACAACAACACTGGGGTGGTAGGTGCCGGGATTACCCTGATTTTACACAAGAGGTGATGGTGGCTCAGAGAGGTTAGGTGACATGCCCAAATCACACAGCCATAAAGTGGGATGCTGAAATTCCAACCACAGACTGTTTAGCTCCAGAACATGTATTCTTAACCATGAAGTTAGGCAGCTTTAGAAGCTAGAAAAGGATAGATGCCAAATCGTACCGATTCCAGATCTCACCAAAGTTAATACCAAACCCGCATTTCTGATAGGCAGTGCACATCCCTAACTGACTTGTTTTACTTTGTTTATTGCAATTCAAAAAATTGATATAATTCACATATGATAAAATTCACCCTTTTAAATTGTACAGTTTTCCATGTATTCTCAAGGATGTGCAGTCATCACTGTTATCTGATTTCAGCGTATCTGTCACCCTAAGAAATAATTCACAGATATAGAAAGGCCACCTTGGTTCCGTGGGTTTGCAGTTATTTGGGGTATGCACCTAGGAGTGGAATTTCTGTGTCATATGGTAGCTGTATGTTAACTTTTAGAGAAACTACTAAACTCTTTTCCATAGTGGCTGCACCATTTCACATTCCTACCAGTGGTGTATGTGGGGGGCGGGGGGTCCAGTTCTCCACATTCTCATACCACTTATTTGTGTTTTCCTTTTAAAAAATTATAGCCTTCCTGGTAGATGTAAAGTATTCTCTCATTGTGATTTTGATCTGCAGTTGCATTTTTGTAATGACTAACGGTGTGGAACATGTTTTCATGTGCTCATTGGCCACGTGTGTATTGTGTTTGGAAAGATGTCTCTTCAGATCTTTTTTGCCTGTTTTTAATTGGCTCATTTACCTTTTTATTGTTGGTTTTTAAAATATATCCTCGATATAAGTCCCTATCAAATATATGATTTGCAAACAGTTTCTCCCACTTACAGTCCAGAAATATCAGAGCTGGAAGGATTCTTTGGGATCACTTGGTCTCTGGATCCCCCTGTTCCTGAATGGCCCTTCAAGAATCCCAGTTGCTGTCATGGCAACCAAGTGGAAACAGGGCACAGAATGATGGTCAAAGTAATTTGTTCTTTTAAAAAAATTGTAAAATAAAAAAAAGTAACCTTTCCCCAGTCTGCTAAGGAAAATAGATTAAAACAAAACAAATGAACCATCCACAGGCAGCCACCGTCAACAAAAAAACAACCTACCCAAGTCGGCAACACTCAAAGCCTCAATTCCATTCCTTACGTGGGAATGGAATTGATAAAGGAGATACCTTGTTTATCTCCTTGGCTGGGAAAGCCTTACCTCTGAGACATTACAAATGAGATTTAAATTTAAATAAAATCTCATGCAAAACACGTATGTTCAATCAGAGCCAAGCCCCAACAAATAAGCTAAGTCCTTTTAAACAGGGTCGGCTCTAGCTGGGTGGGAGTCTACCTGGAGGTCATTCAAATAGGCCCAGTGTTAGGGAGTTGTATCCTGCCTGTGTGTGGCCCTGGGCAGGGGAACTTGGTGGCTTCTTAGAAAAATGGCCAGACTGTGATGGAGCCTGCTGGAAAGTAGAAGCACCTGCATTGAAAATGAGTCACCAAACCAGCTCCTGAGATGAGAACCCACTATGGTACTCTGAAGACAAGAAGATTCCATCTGGCTGTGCTTAAAGCTCAGACTCCGGTCAATGTGAATGCATGTGTGCTCAGTCTTGTCCGACCGTGTGCAGCCTCATGGACTGTAGGCCTCCAGGCTCCTCTGTCCATGGGATTCTCCAGGCAAGAATACTGGAGTGGGTTGCCATGTCCCCCTCCAGGGTATCTTCCCCACCCAGGGACTGAACCTGTGTCTCTTGCATGTCATGCATTGGCACATGGGTTCTTTACCACTAGCACCACCTGGGAAGTCCATGGTCAACGTCAAGGTTAACTAGTAAAGAGTACTAGATATTGGGAAAACGAGCATGTCTCTTTCAGGCTTGTGCTGCAATCTGTACCTGGGAGATAGAGCCTTGTCCACCTTGACCACAGCTGCTTCTTGCCCAGACTTGCCTTCAGCCAGAGCTCCCTGGCTCTGGAGAAGATTCTGAAGTTATTGTTCACATCAGTCAGGGGCTTGTGCCTTTTGCTGCCACAGACCCTGCTGGGACCTGGGTCCACCCCAGAAATGTGCCCAAGTGGATGTTTGTGGTCTGAAGATGTTGCCGGGCCATGGTATCTTAGCTAGATGTGAAGACACACCACAGCTGGGATGGCACCCAAGATGCCCCATCAGTCCTCCTTCCAGAGCCCTCCCTTTGCCACCTTGAGGTTACACTCGCTGGTGTGGTTTGAAAGCTTGTCGGAGGGGCCACGCGCATCCAGTGCTAGACCAAATGGCTGGAATTGGTCAGCAGTGGGCAGGACAGAGCCAGTCCAGCCCCACCCCCGAGAGGCTGAGGAGAGTTTCTCATGAGCTTGCCTCCCAGAACAAGAAGCACCCAGAAGACAAGACACAGGAAAGTGAGAGCTAAGCCATTACTGGGGCTGATGCTCTTCTGAATGGAGATCAAATTCTCACTAAGGAGGAGACCTCTGTGCTGTTATTGGTGAAAGGAAAAAGCAAAGCACCCGTATCCCAGCCACTGTGAAATGGTTTGGAAGAACCATTTTCAATTTATTTTCAAATTTGTTTGCAGTAAGCAAAAAACCCATTTCACTCTTGCTACCTCTGGAATTTGCATCCTAGCATATGGGCAAAGGACTCAGCAACACTACACACTTAACTCAAAAGAGCTCAAGTCCTTGAAAGAAGCCATTTTCTCCAAGGACTGGGGCTTACTGTGCCTAGCTGTATGGTGGAGAGCATGGGGTTCCTGGTTTCTCTGGAACTTTCAGAGGCCCTGGACAACTCCTCTTGCTCCAACAGGCTGGAGACAGTGTGCTAACAGTGGAACAGTGAGAACCCTCCTGAGGACTTCCCATCAGGCAGATACTGCACAGAGCAGCTCTCTCAGCTTGGCTATTTCTCACTCAAGCCACATCCATCCGCCATGGTCACCAAGCATGGAAGGTCAACAAGCTGTTCAGGGCTTTCACTGCCATGTGTGCACAGCATCTCCATCTGAAGGGATCACACGGAAATTTGCTTTGTAATCTCATTTTGGGAAAGTCAATGATGAAAAACAGCAGTGTCCCCAGTTTTGATTTTCCACAATTTCCGTGTTTAAACCAAGATCCTCCATCTTCCTCTTGGTCCCAGGTCCCCTCTTGTGCTGCCCACAGACTGAGTTCTTGCCCTTTGTCCTCACTCAGAGACACTTCCGGGTCCCTAAGAAGAGACAGAGGCCTCTGCCATCTGAGGCATCAACCCCTTGTTGGATTTCTGGGATCTCTTTCAGAGCTACCTCCCAAGGCTCCTCTTAGGCCTTGTTGTTGTATGGACTGCAGCACACCAGGCTTCCCTGTCCTTTATCATCTCTCAGAGCTTTCTCAAAGTCATGTCCACTGAGTTGGTGATACCATCCAACCATCTCATCCTCTGTCACCCTCTTCTCCTCCTGCTTTCAATCTTTCCCAGCATCAGGGTCTTTTCCAGTCAGTTGGCTCTTCGCATCAGGTGGCCAAAGTATTGGAGATTCAGCTTCAGCATCAGTCCTGCCAATGAATATTCAGGAATAATTTCCTTTAGGATTGACTAGTTGGATCTCCTTTCAGTACAAGGGTGTCTGAAGAGTCTTTTCTAGCACCACAGTTCGAAAGCATCTCCTTCTATACTCTCTTTTTAAAGACATCTGATACCATCTGCTGCTTTAAAAAAAAAAAGTAAGGAAAAATGAGAGCTGTGTATCCATCAGGGTACCTGGTGAGCTGGATTGAGGGCTGAGGCAGGAAGGGATGAAGGCAGCCCCTCTGATATCAGCACTCCCGGTGAGACCTACACTGGCTCTGAACAGATGGGGCTGGTGATTAGGGGCAACTAGCACAGGAATCTAAGAGTAAAATAAAACCTCATGATGGGGGCTCAGCCCCCAGAGTTGGAACCAGTCTGGGTAAGGCACTCAGTATTCTCAGATGGCTGCTGGGGTTGGCTTAGGGCTTTGTGATGGGCGTCCCAGACCGCCCCCTGAAAGCCCTATGAGGATCCTCGGCATGTGAGTGGGGCTCACCTGTTCACTGCACCCTGCAAAAATGGTATCAAGTCTGGGAAGTAAGGGTGTTTACTTAAGCCAAGTCAGGGTGCCTGGACAACCTGCTCAAATTCAACAATAGCCCAGGACAAGTTGCCTCCCTGACCCAAAACGTGACCTGTCTGCACAAGGATGAAAAAGTGCTGGTCATTCAGTCATGTCTGACTCTTTGTGACCCTGTGGACTGTAGACCTCTAGGCTCTCTGTTCATGGGATTCTTCAGGCAAGAATACTGGAGTGGGTTGCCATTTCCTTCTCTAGGGGATCTTTCTGATCCAGGGATCAAACATGGGTTTCCTGCATTGCAGGAAGATTCTTTACTGTGTGAGCCACCAGGGAAGCCCCCTGCCTGAGGATAGCAGAAGGCTTCTCATGATGGATCCCAGCATGCCAAACCCAAGACATAGTGAACCTTATGATGTTCAAAGACAATAACCAAACCAAGGCGTGACTTACAATTTGCAGCTTCTGTGTGCCTGGACTGTGTGGCCCAGCCCTCCAGGCAACTCGTGCGTGTCCACTGTCTGGTTGTTAGCTTGCCTAACAGCACACACAGTCCTCCTCATCACACTCAGGCCCCAGCGACATTGCCCCCAGAGTTCCAGAAAAGTGGGGGAGGTTGCTGTGAAGTTGGAAAACAGGCTAGAACAAAGTAATTAAAACAAGCCCCCCAAACCTGACATCAGGTATGCTTCTCAAAGATGGCTGTGGGAGGAATGCTTGGCTTAGAAACGGAAATGTTTTTCCAAGCTATGAAAAGGAAAAATCCAAGAGTTGGGGGGTTCAAATGGCCACATAGATTAGTTTCTGAGAGAGTGACACAATGCCTTCAGAATGGCTGAATTGTTCCTCTTCGTGGCTTTCCTGGGTGGCCAGCAGTGAGGGGAAGCAGCCGTCATGTCCAGCCATTTGTCTGGGGGTGTGACCTGAGGCTTCTCTGCAGCCACCGCCAGGGCCCAGGCTCCAGGGGACTGGAAGTGATGGACTGACAGGGTCTAGTAGCCAATGAGGCCATGGGATGATATTAAATCATCCAAGTAAGTGCTGCATCTTACCCACTGGGGCCCACACAATGGTGGAAGTAGAACAACATAAATTATCAAAGAGAAAGCAGAGAAGAGTCAAGCCCAAGGTCAGAGTTTTTTGCCAAGAGGCAGAGGAAGCTGCACAGCCATCTTACCTGCAGATTGGAGGGCTGCAGCAGAGGGTGGTGGCCTGGAGGTGGGAGGGCTGCTGCTGCCAGCCTGCAAGAACCAGAGATGCAAAGACGAAGCTGGCTATGTGCATGAGCATGTGTGGATCTGTGTGCACATGACATGTGTGAAAGTGCATGGGTGTGATGGTGTGCACATATAAACGTGTAAGAGTGCATGCACGTTTGAGTGTAGTATGTGCAGGTATGTGTATGTTTATGTGTGTCAGCATGTATATTCCACCAGTGAAAGCTTCCCAGCACTTCCCAGTTTCCTCTTTCCAATGCTGCAGTTTGCACCTGACCTGGATCACAGAGGTTCTAGAAGGCAGCTGAGTGCCCGTGAAGATGGCAGAGCAGTTGGGCAGCAAGGAAGCAGGATTCAAGATAGGAACAGGCATGATCCTGACCCAGAGTCCATGGCCCAGCAGCAATTCACCTTGAGCCTGGCTTTGGAAAGCCCCCCAAGCAGGCTGGGTCTGTCTCACCAAGTGAGTTCTGCGTCTTCTAGACAAGTTCCTGCCAATGGTGTCAGAGGGCTCAGGGAGGGGAGGGAGCAAGCTGTCTTCATATGTGTGCCTGGATTGTCCCAGGAGACCTCACCCTGCAGCCACCACTACCCCCCACCACAGAGTAGGCCATCAGATACATCCTGGAGAATGGACCTTCCATAGTGGCCCAGAGGTTGCTGAGTCATGAGAGACAGCCAGTTCTCCTGCCAGTGATGCTATAGGGTCCTGTGCAGTGTGTGATGAATTAAAAGGATTTGCAATGAAAAGAGAAGGTGGGACTATGTGCACAGGCAGAAGCTGAATTAACAAACATGGAGTACAAAGTGAATGCAAACAGAAAATCACTGAGTCTCAGAGCTTATTCACCTAACTGGTCCTGGAAGAGGAGAGGACAACTCCCCTCATAGGTAAGTATTGTCATCATATTCCAAATTCACAGATGATGACACAGAGGCCTCAAGAAGGGAATTAACCTGACCCCTGTACTTCCCTACCCTGACTTGCTGGGAGTTACTTGCTGAGCATGGATTAGAACCGAGGATTTCTGACTTCTATACTTTGGTTCTTTATTTCTGTACTCATTGCTTTGGGACCATCACACACTTTGAAACAAAAGTGCAATAGCAAATAGAGGGTCTGTGCTTCTGGAAAAAACTTTGCCCCTGGCCTCAGGTCCCCTCCCTGGAGGGTGGGATGAAAGAATGGTCATAGTCCCAGTGCCTTTGTGGAGTGCCTGGGACAGGTGGTGCTCAGTGGGTCAGCTCTGTGAGTGACTGTTACCAGGGTACCTATAAGACCCACCTCTACCACCATTAACATAGGGAAACAGGGAGATGTGGCAAGACTGGGTCAAGGAAGATCCTTTGTGGTAGGTTCAGCCTTTATTCCAAACAGTGGGATGCAATAGAAGGGTAGCATCACTGGCGGATTCAGACTCAAGGGGCTTTGCTGGCTGAGCACCAGTCTGGACCTGCAGAGACCAGCGAGGAGGCTGGAGCAGTGGAGTAGACAAGAGTAGTGGGGGACTGGCTGCAGAAGGAGTCGGGAGAATCTAGCCTCCAGCCCCCACTAGAAACCCTCTGCCCACAAGGCCAAGTACCAGGTGAAGGACAGCAATGCTCATGTTTGTTTTATTAACTGGCTTTTTCAGCAATTTATATATGACAGGCCCCCTACAGAAAGGGTGTCAAAAATACAGCAAACTCTACTATGCTGAAAAAGTCACTTTAACAGATAGAAGTCAGTGAAATGGAGTCCTGTGAAAGCATAGACCCATCTTTCTGTAAAAGTTTATATTGAAAGTGGAGAAAATGGATTTCAGAAACAAGTGCACTCATAATGCAAAAGGCATTCTTATTTCCTTCAGAAAACTCTAGCACTACACATAGGCATGTGGCCCCTCATCCCCCAAACAGAACACCATTTGGATGCCCAGAGATATGGTGGCTCCAGAGGTAGTGTCACTGGCTCCCAGCCATGCAGTCCCCATGCCATCAACTCCACAACTTCTGCCAAAGTAACGTGAGAAATCTTGGGGGATCTTGGGGTCAAACATCCAAAAGAGAGCATGGATTCCCAGACATAAAAAAGTGCTTTAGTTCTAGATTCCACTTGACCTCTTCACCTTAGACCCTTTCTGGAGCAGCCATTTCTCTCTTTCTTCCAACACTCACCCATGGTTGTCAGGCTGCACCTCTTGGCTTTCCCGGTGGTGTCTCGGGTCTCCTGGTTGGCCCTGGTTGGCCCTGGCATCTGGGTGTGTGTACTGGGCACTAACAGTCTGCTGCCTGCTCCAACTGAGGCTGGTTTTGGTTCCATCCTGTCTCCGCCTCTACCTTCCTGGAAATCCCGCAGCAAAGAGCACCCCTAAGCCTTCTTACCTTGCCTGGACACTCATGGACACCACAAGGGAAGGTCTGATTGAGGTCCAATTTGGGGTTAAATTCAGGAAGATCCATGGGCCACCATCCTATTTTGCCTCCCCATCCAGCCCACCATGAGAGGGAATTCCCAAGACACCTGCAGTCACCATTTATCCCAGGCCAATGAAGAGCGCTAGTTTGCTATATGAAGCAACTTGGGGACAAGCAAAAGAGGTAACAATTGTGTTTTGTATAAGGGACTTCACTGATCTTCAAAGTGTAAAGTATTTGACATCTCATCAGCTCATAAACTGATGAGATGAACTTGAGCCTCGCAGCTTCTGGGCTGGGCAGCTGCATGTCCACACTATGGAGACATCAAAGGCGATGTGTGCAAATCAGAGATGGGGGAAGCACACTCCTGATTATCACCAGGAACCGCTGAACTGCAAACCAGCCCATCTGACCTGTAGAGTTAACCCCTTATTTGCAGCAACCCCAAATAAGGAAGCAGGAGACTCTGATCATGAAATAAATGCACATAGGTAAATTAACTTTCACCACTTTACAATAGTTTCCCCTTCACTGATTAAAGTCAAGGGTGGCAAAGAAGTGCATTATCCTGCTTGGAGAAATCTCCATTGGTCCACACTGTAGACTTCTGTGATGAGACATGAGGCAGTGCAAGCAGTCCCCTCAGTTTGACGAATTCCTGGAGAGCAGGAGGGTGAGGGAACTGAGAAGAACTGCTCTGCCATGTGGCTTGCAGTCTTGGGTTTTATGGTGATGGGATCAGTTTCCAGGTTGTCTTTGGCCAATAACTCTGACTCAGGGTGCTTCCTGGTGTCACTTGGCTCTGACATCACTAAGCCAAGATGGATGCTAATGAGAAGGATTCTGGGAGGTGGTCGTACACATGGCGTCTCCTTCTGACTTTTCCTGAATTCTTCTGGTTGGTGATGGCTTATTAGTTCTGTGTTCCTCCCTAGGACCTCCTGTCATAAAATAACTCATGCAGATAGTTTCTATGGTGCCTGGCCAGGGTGGGCAGTTTCAATCAGTGGATTTTCCCTAACAGAGGCACATTTGGGGGCAGCAAATTCTGCTCCCCTTGAATGCCTGGCACACTGGGCATCACTGGGGAGGGAAAGAGACTCTGCCCATAGGGAAGTCTGCTATCAGGAGCACCTTTGTCCTGGGCAGGGTGGTCACCTGGACCAGCCCTGCCAGGGGGCCCTACCTCAGATACCCAGAGCCAGCCTGGCCTTCACCACAGAGCCCATGGGCAACGGTGGGTTTGAGCATGGAGTGGGCTAGTTTGTCTCTAGATGTGGACATCCAAGTTCACAGTAGCACTCAGACAAGCTGGCAGAGGGCACCCAGAGCTATTAATACTTGGCCCTCTTGGTGGCATAGTAGAAAGCAGGATCTAGCTTCTGCTCTTCAAGAACTCATTAAGAAATTCATCATTCCCAATGGAGCAGAGTTATGGACAAAACTAGGACTAGGAATATCAGAAGTTCAGAGCAACTTGCTCAAGTTCACAGTGCAAGGAAGAGGAGGAGGAAGAGCCAGAATGATGCCCCAGCTTTCTGTCTCCCAAGGATTTTGTCCTCCCTGCATTGTATGTGACCATGACACTTGGCTCCAAGCTAGACCTGGACTTATAAAATGCAGTCTAGGGAGTCACATGGAACAATGGACTGGTTCAAAATTGGGAAAGTTTACAGCCTTATGTTAATACTGCATATTTTCACCCTGCTTATTTAACTTATATGCAGAGTCCATCATGCAAAATGCTGGGCTGTGTGAAGCACAAGCCGGAATCAAGATTGCTGGGAGAAATATCAATAACCTCAGATATGCAGATGACACCACCCTTATGGCAGAAAGTGAAGAGGAATTTAGGCCTCTTAATGAAGATGAAAGAGGAGAGTGGAAAAGCTGGCTTAAAACTCACCATTCAAAAAACTAAGATCATGGCATCCAGTCCAATCACTTCATGACAAATAGATGAGGAAACAATGGAAACAGTGACAGACTTTATTTTGGGGGGCTCCAAAATCACTGCAGATGGTGACTGCAGCCATGAAATTAAAAGACGCTTGCTCCTTAGAAGAAAAGCTATGACAAACCTAGATAGCATATTAAAAAGCAAAGGCATTACTTTGCTGAAAAAGGTCCATCTAGTCAAAACTCTGCTTTTTCCAGTAGTCACGTA
>SJYV01039369.1:29120-90562 GCA_006410875.1 Neotragus pygmaeus | reverse complement strand
TGATGCTGGGAAAGATTGAAGGCAGGAGGAGAAGGGGACAACAGAGGACAAGATGGTTGGATGGCATCATCGACTCAATGGACATGAGTCTGAGCAAGTTCCAGGAGATGGTGAAGGTCAGGGAAGCCTGACGTGCTGCAGCCCCTGGGGTCCCAAAGAGTTGGACATGAATGAGCGACTGAACAACATGAACAAGGGAGTCACATAGGCTAATTATTCACTGGGAGAGGAGAGACTTGTGGTTAGTTGGCTTCTTAATTGAGGAAGCAATTAGAGAGCTAACTCTGGTGAGCAGCAAGAAGGAGTGGGTGCCAGGCCCCCTCAGACGTCTCCACTTATCTCACTGTACCCTGTCCCTAGACATTGCCAAGCTCTTTGCCTATTGCTCGGCATTTGTGTGGTCTTCCCAGGTCTCTCACTGCCCTGGGGAATTGGAAGGAAGTGGCACCTACTGCCAGGTAGAGATGTAGAACATNTTATCTCACTGTACCCTGTCCCTAGACATTGCCAAGCTCTTTGCCTATTGCTCGGCATTTGTGTGGTCTTCCCAGGTCTCTCACTGCCCTGGGGAATTGGAAGGAAGTGGCACCTACTGCCAGGTAGAGATGTAGAACATACTAGATGCCCTTGAAGGCAGTTGCTGAGCTCTTGGCAGTGTCAGAACTGGTCACCAGAGGTGAAAAACTCAGCAAGTGCCTGCATCTGGTCCTCACCTGGAGGGCAAGCTAGCAGGATAGGTTGGGAGCATAGGCATAACAGAGGGCCCGCCAGCAGTAGTACCAACCCACTGACAGAGAGGCATGGGGTGTGGGGGGACACTGGAGGCTAGGGTGAGGGATACAGGTGTTCTGAGTTTCACAGAGAGGCAGGGAAACCTGGAGGCAAGCAGAGGTCAGTGCCGTAGGCCCATACAAAATGCAAATTATTCTTCTCATTCTTTGGACTCACAGATTTTGAAGTCAGCTTTTCTTTTTTTTTTTTTTTTTTTTGCAGGAGTGTTTATACCAGCACCTAGCTGATACCCTTCCCAGCATGCTTTGCAGCTGCTCCCCCTCCAGCAGCTTGGGAATGTCTGGCTGACTGCCTTCCCCTGGGCCTGACGAGACTATCTCCAGTCTGGTCCACAAGCCCCCCAGTCAGAGGAAGGCTTCAGGGAGGAGCAGGGGCAGCCCCCAGTCTGGGGGACTAACCTGGAGCTGCACCCACAGATCATAGGAAAGTTCTGGGACCCACAGCTGCAGCCACAAGAAAGGCAACTTTGTAGACGTGAGGAAAGGAGTGCCCACTCCAAGGTCTCTCTCCTCCACTCCCCCTCTAAACCGACATGAAGGCATGACCCAGGAAGGAGCTGGGCTGCCCCCTCAGCTGGCTCCTGACGAGTGGGCTGTGGTCTCCACACTGCACCAGAAGACTGGCTCTGAGGGCCAATGCCCAGGGCAAGAGTTCAGGCCAGAAAACAGCCACATTCCTCTCATTGCCATTTGCAACCTTTGTCTTGGAATGGCTCCATCTCTTCTTTGACTTAGTTCTGTGCCTTTCATGCAGCTAATGTAGGTTTCCATGGGGGTGTCCTTGGTGGCCACTACTAACAGAACAGGCTTGGGGGAGGAGAAGGCCTGTGGACATTCAAGCCATTTTGGCCCAGAGCCACATTCAGTTCTCACGCCCGTTCGAGGAGGCAGGCATTGTTAATCGCTCCTCCTGAATGGGAATTTTGAAGCTCAGTGGGGTTGAGCAACTTGCCCCACATCACAGAGCTAGTAAGTAGCCATTGGGTGGATTCTAATGCAGACTGTTTAATTCCAAAAGCCTGTGCTCTTCCCACTACTTGACCCAATGCTCCTGGATGAATAATTTAGAATCTCCCCATCAAACCTCCTCTGGAGTCTGCACCCATTAAACACCTTCAAGTCAAGCCACAGTTCCTTAGTCACTGCTACTCAGGCCAGTATCTGGAGGTGCAATCTTTGACTAGGTCATCTTTGTGCTGGCCTTCTTCCATAAAAATATAAACCCTAGGACATCAGGCATTTGCCAATATGCTCATTTTCACTCTCTAGTATCTGAAACTGTGCTGCCCAACCCAGTAGCTACTGGATCTAAATTCATCCAACTTAAACAAAATTTAAATCCCTTACAATTATATAGTGGAAATGACAAATAGATTCAAGAGATTAGATCTGATAGACAGAATGCCTGAAGAACTATGGATGGAGGTTCGTGACACTGTATAGGAGGTGTTGATCAATACCATCTCCAAGAAAAAGAAATGCAAAAAGGCAAAATGGCTGTCTGAGAAGGCCTTACAAATAGCTGATAAAAGAAGAGAAGTGAAAGGCAAAGGAGAAAAGGAAAGATATACCCATTTGAATTCAGAGTTCCAAAGAATAGCAAGGAGAGATAAGAAAGCCTTCCCAAGTGAACAATAGAATGGGAAAGACTAGAGATCTCTTCAAAAAAATGAGCGATACCAAGGGAACATTTCATGCAAAGATGGGCTTGATAAAGGATGGAAACAGTACGGACCTAACGGAAGCAGAAGCTATTAAGAGGTGGCAAGTATACACAGAAGAACTGTACAAAAAATATCTTAACAACCCAGATAACATGATGATGTAATCAATCACCTAGAGCCAGATATCCTGGAGTGCAAAGTCGAGTGGGCCTTAGGAAGCATCACTACAAACAAAGCTAGTGGAGGTGTTGGCATTCCAACTGAGCCACTTCAAATCCTAAAGGATGATGATCCTAAAGCCCTGCACTCAATATGCCAGCAAATTCGGAAAACTCAGCAGTGGCCACAGAACTGGAAAAGGTCAGTTTTCATTCCAATCCCAAAGAAAGGCAATGCCAAAGATTGTTCAAACAACCGAACAATTACACTCATTTCACATGCTAGCAAAGTAATACTCAAAATCCTCCAAGCCAGGCTTCAACAGTACATGAACCGAGAACTCCCAGATGTTCAAGCTGGATTTAGAAAAGGCATAGGAACCAAAGGTAAAATTGCCAACATCCACTGGATCATAGAAAAAGCAAGATAATTTCAGGAAAAAAAACATCTACTTCTGCTTCACTGACTACGCTAAAGCCTTTGACTTTGTGAATCACAATGAAATCTGGAAAATTCTTAATGAGATGGAAATACCAGACCACCTTATGTGCCTCCTGAGAAAGCTGCATGCATGTCAAGAAGCAACAGTTAGAACTGGACATGGAACAATAGACTGCTCCAAACTAGGAAAGGAATATGTCAAGGCTGTATATTGTCACCCTGTTTATTTAACTTATATGCAGTCCATCATGTGAAATGCCAGGCTGTGTGAAGCACAGGCTGGAATCAAGATTGCTGGGAGAAATATCAATAACTTCAAATATGCAGATGACATCACCTTTATGGCAGAAAGTGAAGAGGAACTAAAGGGCCACTTGATGAAAGTGAAAGAGGAGAGCTGAAAAGCTGGCTTAAAACTCATCATTCAAAAAACAAAGATCATGGCATGCAGTCCCATCGCTTTATGGCAAATAGATGGAGACAGTGACAGACTATTTTCCTGGGCTCCAAAATCACTTCAGATGGTGACTTCAGCCATGAAATTAAAAGACTCTTGGTCCTTGGAAGAAAAGCTATGACCAACCTAGACAGCATATTAAAAAGCAGAGACATTACTTTGCTGACAAAGGTCCGTCTAGTAAAAGCTGTGGTTTTTCCTGTAGTCACGTACACATGTGAGAGTTGGACCATAATGAAGGCTGAGCACCAAAGAATTGATGCTTGCAAACTGTGGAGTTGGAGAAGACTCTTGAGAGTCCCTTGGACTGCAAGAAGATCAAACCAGTCAATCCTAAAGGAAATCAACCCTTAATATTCATTGGAAGGACTGATGCTGAAGCTGAGGCTCCGGTACTTCGGCCACCTGATACAAAGACCTGACTCACTGGAAAGGGCCCTAAGCTGGGAAAGATTGAAGGCAGGAGGAGAAGGGGATGACAGATGCTTGGGTGGCATCACCAACTCAATGGACACGAGTTTGAGCAAACTCCAGCAGATGGTGAAGGACAGGGAAGCCTGGTGTGCTACAGTCCGTGGGGTTGGAAAGAGTCGGACACAACCGAGCGATTGAATAGCAAAAACAAAGAATTTATATCCTCAGTTGTACTGCCCAAGTTATGGAAGGTTTTAGAACCATGCCTGGAGCAGAGGAGGCACTGAATGGATCTCTTCTGAATGTGGAATGAATCAAAGGAGTTGGAAGGCTCTGACTTTGTACATTTTCAATGGAGGAAGTACCATTCCAGGTGTAAGGTACAGCTTACCAAAAGCTTTGGTGGTGGTTTAGTTGCTAAGTCATGTCTGACTCTTGCAACCCCATGGACTATAGCCTGCCAGGCTCCTCTGTCCATGAGTTTCTCCAGGCAAGAATATTGTAGTGGGTTGCCATTTCCTTCTCCAACCAAAAGCTTTTCTGGTTTCGATTTCTAATCATGGTAGATGAGGTCATTTCGATCATTCTTCTCATTGAGAACAACTTGAAAAGCTGTGCAAAAGGGTAAATTTATGAGTAAGTGTAAATGAACACGGGCTGTATAAAACAATAAGAATGATATCAATATTATTGGGGTTTAGAGTATATACAGAATTAAAGTACACTAGTACAAAAGCATAGGAATTAGAAGAGAGGAAGTAGAATTAAAGCACTTTAAGGTTCTTGTGCATTCTCTGGGAAGAGAGTAATTGTACAAATGAACATTAGGCTTTCAGAAGTCAAGGATGAGTGTTATAATCTCTAGGGCAATGGTTTTCAAAATGTAGTCTGGGAACCCCTGGAGTCTCCAAGAAACTTCCAGTGGGTCTGAAAGATTGAAACTATTTTCATAATGATACTAAGATATTAGTTGCCTTTTCAACTCTCCGTCACACCTGTACAGTTGAGTTTTCCAGAGGCTAGTCAGTCCTAAAGGAAAATCAAGCCTAAATATTCATTGCAAGGACTGATGCTGAAGCTCCAATACTTTGGCCACCTGATATGAAGAGCTAACTCATTGGAGAGAGACCCTGATGCTGGAAAAGACTGAAGGTAAGAGATAAAGGGGGCGACAGAGGATGAGATGGTTGTATGGCATCACCGATTCAATGGACATGAGCTTGTGCAAGCTCTGGGAGATGGTGAAGGACAGGTAAGCCTGGTGTGCTGCAGTCCATGGGGTCTCAAAGAGTCAGACACTACTTAGTGACTGAACAACAACAATGTAATGTGGGAGATCACAACAGTTTGAATGCAGGAGCAGATAGGAGAATTCAGCTTCTACTGTTAACATCAAGCCCATGTTTTGTTTTAGGGATAGCATATTATGCCTTGGGACTGAGCTTGTCTTTGCCAATAGTTCATTTAACACAAATTCACTGCAGGAATTGTAATTTTAGAAGCCAGTAGCATTCAAGGTAATATCTCCCAGTAAGCCAATGATAGATTAATCACACCATTGTTCCAGGCAAGGAGAGGTGAAAGGAAGAAAGTGGAAATTCAGTTGAGGTGTACCTTTTCTATGTGTTTTGGTTTCTCAAACCAAAGATGGAGAGATGGCTTTGTCAACAGAGCTGACATCCAGCTGCCAGCACAAAAATAAGAGTCCCTCATTGCTAGGAAACAATATCGTGGTGTTGACCAGTGGGTAGATCTCTTTCCAGGGGCGCTGCTTGATTTGTAACCACTTCAGGAAAGAAGTCGCCTTTACTGGGGCAGGAACTAATGTCCCAAGGTCTTTGAGGAGCTAGAATAGCAAAGGGTAGCATTTCCCAAACTGAAACTTTGGCTTGTCCTCACAAACTCTCTGTATTTATAGTCTAAATGCCCCTTGGCCATAGTTGCCTCTTCATCTGTTCTTATGGATAAGCCCCTGGCGGGGCCCCTCAGCATCTGAACTCCTGAGTGCTTATCAACAGATGATGTGATGACATCCTGACACAGCTTATTTCCTCATGATATCAAAACAGTTCTACTTCTGAAAAACAACTTTTTGGGGGGAGTCTACTGTTATAAACAAGTGACCAAAACCAATTTCACTTAGATTGCTTCCATGTCTTGAGTATTAGTCACTCAGTTGTGTCTGACTCTTTGCAATCTCATGGATTGGTGCCTCTGTCCACTGAATGCTCCAGGCAAGAATACTGGAGAGGGTAGCCATTCCCTTCTCCAGGGGATCTTCCCAACCCAGGGATCCAACTTGGATCTCTTGTATTACAAGCAGATTCTTTACAGTCTGAGCCACCAGTTCAGTTCAGTTCAGTTCATTCACTCAGTCGTGTCTGACTCTTTGCGACCCCATGAATTGCAGCACGCCAGGCATCCCTGTTCATCACCATCTCCCGGAGTTCACTCAGACTCACGTCCATCGAGTCCGTGATACCATCCAGCCATTTCATCCTTGATCATCCCCTTCTCCTCCTGCCCCCAATCCCTCCCAGCATCAGAGTCTTTTCCAATGAGTCAACTCTTTGCATGAGATGGCCAAAGTACTGGAGTTTCAGCTTTAGCATCATTCCTTCCAATGAAATCCCAGGGCTGATCTCCTTCAGAATGGACTGGTTGGATCTCCTTGCAGTCCAAGGGACTCGAGAGAGTCTTCTCCAACACCACAGTTCAAAAGCATCAATTCTTTGGCGCTCAGCCTTCTTCACAGTCCAACCCTCACATCCATACATAACCACAGGAAAAACCATAGCCTTGACTAGACGGACTTTAGTCAGCAAAAGAATGTCTCTGCTTTTGAATATACCATCTAGGTTGGTCATAACTTTTCTTCCAAGGAGTAAGCGTCTTCTAATCTGATGGCTGCAGTCATCATCTGCAGTGATTTTGGAGCCCCCCAAAATAAAGTCTGACACTGTTTCCCTATCTATTTCCCATGAGGTGATGGGACCAGATGTCATGATCTTCGTTTTCTGAATGTTGAGCTTTAAGTCAAGTTTTTCACTCTCTTCTTTTACTTTCATCAAGAGGCTTTTTAGCTCCTCTTCACTTTCTGCCATAAGGGTGGTATCATCTGCATATCTGAGATTATTGATATTTCTCCTGGCAATCTTGATTCTAGCTTGTGTTTCTTCCAGTCCAGCGTTTCTCATGATGTACCCTGCATAGAAGTTAAATAAGCAGGGTGACAATATACAGCCTTGACGTACTTCTTTTCCTTTTCCTGATATGGAACCAGTCTGTTGTTCCATGTCCAGTTCTAACTGTTGCTTCCTGACCTGCATAAAGGGAAGCCTATTATAATAAACAACTGAATGAAAACAACTTCATTTAGGTTGCTTCAGAGTTTTAGTTATTGTAAATATTGCTGCTATGAACATTTGGGGTATATGTGTCTTTTCAAATTGAAGTTTTTGTGTTTTTCAGGTATATACCCAGGAGGGGGATTGCTAGATCACATGGTAGTTCTATTTTTAGTTTTTTGAAGAACCTCCATACTGTTTTCCATAGTGACTGCACCAACTTACACACCCACCAACAATGTAAGAGTTCCCTTTTCTCTACATCCTCACTAATATTTGCTATTTGCACACTTTTTGGATGATGGCCATTCTGACGAGTGTGAAGTAATACTTCATTGTGGTTTTGATTTGCATTTCTCTAGTAATTAGTGAAGATGAGAATTTCTTTCATGTGCCTCTTGGCCATACAGTAGCCAAGACACAGACATGGAAGCAACTCAAGTTCCCATTAACAGAGAAGTGGATTAAGTTGGGGTATATAAATACAATGTAATATTGTTGTTGTTTATTTGCCAAATCATGTCCAACTCATTTGTGACCTCATGGATTGTATTCTGCCAGGCTCCTCTGTCCATGGCATTCTCCAGGCCACATACTGGAGTGGGTTGCCAATTCCTTCTCTAGGGGATCTTCCCGACGCAGGGATTGAAATTACTCAACCATAAACAAAAAATGAAATTTTGCCATTTGCAGCAACATGGATGAGCTTAGAGGGCATTATACTAAGTAAAATAAATCAGAGAGAGAAAGACAAATACTGCATAATGTCACTTATATGTGGAATCTAAAAAACAATGCTCACAAATACATGTGCAAAACAGAAACAGACTCACAGACATAGAAAACAAACTTGCTGTTACCAAAGCGGGCAGGGAAGGGGGAGAGAAAATTAGGGGTATGGGACTAACAGATATAAACTACTATATATAAACTGGGTAAGCAACAAGGGTGTACTGTATAGCACAGGAAATTATACCCACTATCTTGTAATAACCTATAATAGAGTATATTCTGCAAAAATGAGAATCACTATGCTGTACACCTGAAGTGAACATAATATTGTAAATCAGCTACTCTTCAGTAAAAAAAAAGAGGAAAACTTCACTTAGGTCATAAACAAGAGGATTTGAAATCGTATCAAACCAAGCCACAACAGTTAGACATTAAAGAGTTTTGCAAAAATGTAAAGCAATATCACTCTTCTCATTACATTTTTTTTGTTTAGAAGAATATAGTTATTTTTCATAACACAAATGTTACTTGTGTTGACATGTAATAGTATATTATCCAGGGTTCTCCAGAGAAAAAGAACCAATAGGAGATATATATATGTGTATATATAGATAGATATAAATATATTGAGAGAGAGATATTTATTATAAGGAATTGGCTCACACGATCATATGATTACAGAGGCAGAGAAGTCCCTAAATCTGCAGGGGAAGCTGGCAAGCCCAAGACCCAGGTATAGATCCAGTTTGAGTCTGAAGGCTTGAGAACTAGGACAAATGATGGTGTGGGTCCAGTAGGCCCCAAATTAAAAGTTCTACTTTTCAAAAGACACTGCTAAGAGAAGCTAAGGCAAGTCACAAACTGGGAGAAGATATTTGCAAATCCTTTGTCTGATAAGGGATTCATATCTAAATTACTTCAAGAAGTCTTACAAGTCCTCTTCTTACCTTCTTTTAGACGAATTGTTTTTATTACTCCTTTCTCTCTTTCCTCCATCCTTGCCAATTGGTGGTTATATCTCTCTATCTTGTTACTAGTGGTTGCCAATGTTTCAGGTTAAGTTTGAAGGCAGGGAAATGCCTCTGTCCAGTGGAAGGCATTGAGCAGGAGAAATTCTCTTACTTGGGTGAGGGGCAGCCTTTGTTCTTTTCAGTCCTTGAGCTGAGTGGATGAGGCCCACCCACACTGGAGGGAGCAATCTGCTTTGCTCAATCTATCAATTTAAATGTCCTTCTCATCCAAAATTACCCTTGCAGAAACACTCAGAATAATGTTTGACCAAATGTGTGGGCACTCAAAGAATTAACACATAGATTTAAAAATAATTGTTAATGACATGATAAATATTTTTAAATGGTCTCAGTTTTAATTCTGACCTCAATCTCACCGCTAGAGACAAACCTTGATTCTTTGTGAGCAGATAGGTCTGTGCTAACACTTCCAATAGCAGGATATGAGGAGGAACAAGAGGTGTTGGGGGGGAAGCATGGACCCCTAAGGACCCCTAAAAGACACTCCCAAGACACTCAGCCCAAAGGAGCTCTACTTGCTAATGTATCATAATTATTTCTATCAAGCAATCTCTTCAACTCTCTCTCTCTCTCTCTACACACACACACACACACACACACACACACACACAGGCATGCACACACAGATTCATATCTATACACACACAGGCAGAACCCAGAACCACATGAAGCATTTCGATTAAGCATATACACAGTTTGAAGGTGGATGGAATGTTTTAAATGGAGATAGCAATGTGATCTTTTACAGAGGTGCAATGGGGGAGTCACGAGTTTGTCAGCTCACTGGTAAATGATTGTACCAAATGCAACGTGCGCAAAAAAGCAAGGATCCAAAATAACTGCCTCCCTCTGACCTTCTGAGCACCTCAAGGGGCTTTCAAGTGTCACTGGACAAAGGAAGATGCCACTGAGATGTAAAGATTTTGGAGATGGGAACTGACACTGAACTTCCTTAATTTAGGAGATTAACAGATACTGATGGTACCTGGGCATTCATCTACCTGGAAGACAAAAGAGGCAGAAGGGGCTGCGTACCTAGGCATACATAGGTGTGGGAATATGTGCTTCTTTGGGCTTCATGCTTACTTTCCCAACATGGCCATCTCCTTTACAAACAGTACAAACCCCCACTAGCTGCAAGGAGCTCAGGGTTGGCCAAGAACTCTCCAAAAGTGCTCTCCAGCCTTCAAGGCATCTGGCTTCCCAGCAACCACCATGCTTGATGGCCCATCTCTTCTTCACATCCCTATCTGTGGCTGGAAAAAGAGACACAGCCAGGTCCCAAGATTGGAGGGAGGCCCCCGAGAAGACACTTACCGCAGGCTGCCCATTCTTAGCCCCGTGACACTCGTGCCCTCAGCACTACACTTACAGGGCTTTTACCATAGTGTGGAGCCCATCTCTCCTCTTATTCCAGAGGTAGGGGTGAGCAGAAGATGGAGGCCTGGGGTCTGTTTCTTGGACTCCTGCTGTCTGTCTACACCCAGATCTAGATCGTCTTCACTTCGCTGAGTCAGCCAGCCTCCCACTACCAGGGGACTAGAGGTGCCCTGGAGCCTCCTCTGGCTGTCCCTCACCACTGGCCATTTCTCACCTGGACCCCAGGTGTGCTGGACCCAGGTAATCTCTTTTCCCAACAAGAATGTACAGTTGAACAGCCAGACTCTTTCTGGATTGCGAGAAGACAGGCAACAAATAAGCTCTTTAGCATGTGTCCAAGTGAAATGTGGCCTGTGAAGGCTTAGCAACTGAGGCTGTAGGTGGTCAGGAGACCCTGAAGGGCTGATGCACCTGGGGGATGAGAACAGGGGCCTGGTACAGGTGCAGAGGGATTAAGGTGGCTGAAGGATAATGCAGGACGTTACCTGATATTTTATGAGGGGTTTAAAGCCAAGCTTAGCTGCAGCTCGGGTACCAGCTCAGCTGATGGACTTTCTCTGAGCCCCTGTGGCCTCAATACCACTCCACATACACGCGGGCACAGACACACTCACAGCCACACAAGGTTCTGTATGTCGTGATATATAGACCCCGGAATCCAAAGACGCCCCTTTCACACACACAGAGTTCAGTTCAGTTCAGTAGCTCAGTCGTGTCCTACTCTTTGCGATGCCATGAATCGCAGCACGCCAGGCCTCCCTGTCCACCACCAACTCCCGGAGTTCACTCAAACTCACGTCCATCGAGTCAGTGATGCCATCCAACCATCTCATCCTCTGTTGTTCCCTTTTCCTCCTGCCCCCAATCCCTCCCAGCATCAGTCTTTTCCAATGAGTCAACTCTTTGCATGAGGTGGCCAAAGTACTAGAGTTTCAGCTTTAGCATCATTCCTTCCAAAGAACACCCAGGACTGATCACCTTTAGGATGGACTGCTTGGATCTCCTCACAGTACAAGGGACTCTCAAGAGTCTTCTTCAACACCGCAGTTCAAAAGCATCAATTCTTCGGCACTCAACCTTCTTCACAGTCCAACTCTCACATCCATACATGACCACTGGAAAAACCATAGCCTTGACTAGATGGACCTTTGCTGGCAAAGTANGAGATCCAACCAGTCAATCCTAAAGGAAATCAGTCCTGAATATTCATTGGAAGGACTGATGCTGAAGCTCCAGTACTTTAGCCACCTGATGCAAAGAACTGACTCATTGAAAAAGATCCTGATGCTGGGAAAGATTGAAGGCAGGAGGAGAAGGGGACAACAGAGGATGGGATGGTTGGATAGCATCACTGACTTGATGGACATAAGTTTGAGCAAGCTCTGGGAGTTGGTGATGGACAGAGAAGCCTGGCATGCTGCAGTCCATGGGGTCACAAACAGTTGGACACAATTGAGCGACTGAACTGAACTGATCCTGCAACTTTATGAATCTTTATAGTTTGTAGGTTCTATTGGATTTATCATGTGTTCAATCATGCAGTTTGTGAATATTGGATTTATTTTCTACTGAACTAGGTTGGACCTTTGGTACAAGGTGGAACAAAAGTGGTGATAATGGGCAACTTTTTTTCATTCGTAATCTACGGGGAAAGATTCTAATGTTTTACTATTGATTGTGATGGTTGCTATCATTTGTTGTAGCTTTCCTCTATTGGAGCAGAAAGTTACCTTCCATTCCTAGTGTACTAATAGATTCTTGCTTGTTTTATCATAGGTGACTGTTCAATGTTGTCAAATGCTTTTCTACATCTATTTAAATAGTTGTATCATCTCCGTTTTTCCTGTTGATATAATTAATCATATTAATTATTTTTTGAATGTTAAACCAACTTTGCATGCCTGGAATAAACCTCTGTTAGTTGTTGAATTATGTCCTTTCCCCTAAAGCAGATACTTGCTCAAGAACTGAAATACAGGGAGATGATTCCTGAAGACACCAGAGGAAATATGGAGATGAAGTGCTCCCCCCCCTTTCCAAACATGCACACACACACACACACACACATTTGTGTGGTATGTGAATGAGCATATATATGAATGGAATTTGAACAGGGATATGTCTGTGTATATATATTTATATATGCTACCTATGTAAATAAATATATCAATAAATATTAGAGACTTGCCAGGTGGTGTAGTGGTAAAGAATCCACCTGTAAATATAGGAGATGTAGGAGACATGGCTTTGATCCCTGGGCCAGGATTATTTTTTAGATTCCACATATAAGTGACTTCATGGGAAATAGATGGGGAAACAGTGGAAACAGTGTCAGACATTATTATTTTGGGCTCCAAAATCACTGCAGATGGTGACTGATGCTTACTCTTTGGAAGAAAGGTTATGACCAACCTAGATAGCATATTGAAAAGCAGAGACATTACTTTGCCAACAAAGGTCTGTCTAGTCAAGGCTATGATTTTTCCTGTGGTCATGTATGGATGTGAGAGTTGGACTGTGAAGAAGGCTGAGTGCCGAAGAATTGATGCTTTTGAACTGTGGTGTTGGAGAAGACTCTTGAGAGTCCCTTGGACTGCAAGGAGATCCAAACAGTCCATTCTGAAGGAGATCCAACCAGTCCATTCTGAAGGAGATCAGCCCTGGGATTTCTTTGGAAGGAATGAGGCTAAAGCGGAAACTCTAGTACTTTAGCCACCTTATGTGAACAGTTGACTCACTGGAAAAGACTCTGATGCTGGGAGGGATTGGGGGCAGGAGGAGAAAGGGACGATAGAGGATGAGATGGCTGGATGGCATCACTGACTCGATGGACGTGAGTCTGAGTGAACTCTGGGAGTTGGTGGTGGACAGGGAGGCCTGGCGTGCTGCGATTTATGGGGTCGTAGAGAGTTGGACATGACTGGGTGACTGAACTGAACTGAACTGAACTGATGTGGTATTTGTCTTTCTCTGTTTGACTTACTTCACTTAGTATAATATCCTCCATGTTGCTGCAAATGGAAAAATTTCATTTTTTTTGTTTTATGATTGAGTAATTTTGATGTCTTGCTTTGGAAGATCCCTTGGAGAAGGAAATGACAACCCACTCCAGTATTCTTGCTTGGAAAATCTCATGGGTAGAGGAGCCTAGTGAGCTACAGTTCATGGGGTTGCAAAGAGTTTGACGTGACTGAACATACACACACATCAATAAATATTATATGTGTATATATAGGATGTGACTGGCTTCATTTTGCCGTTTTGTGAACCTATGTTCATGAGAGAAATTGGTCTATAGTACTCCTTTCTTGCAATATCCTTGCTAGGTTTGGGAATGAAGGTTATAGTGGCCTCATCAAAAGCAGAAGTGTTCNTATATAGGATGTGACTGGCTTCATTTTGCCGTTTTGTGAACCTATGTTCATGAGAGAAATTGGTCTATAGTACTCCTTTCTTGCAATATCCTTGCTAGGTTTGGGAATGAAGGTTATAGTGGCCTCATCAAAAGCAGAAGTGTTCCTACTTCTACCCCGCAAAAACTTATGTAAGGTCAAATTTACTTCTTTCTTAAAAGTTTGCAAGGATTCACAAGTGAATCAATGTAGGCCTGGAGATTCTTCATGGGATTATTTTGAACTAATCAATTTCTTTGATAGATATTGGACTACTCAAAATTTCTGTTTCTTCTTCTGTCAGCTTTGGAAGCTGTATGTATTTTGGCTTTTAAATAGAAGAAAAAGAAACCTCTAAGCACAAGAGAGCACCTAACTAGAGCTATCACATGAGATAGATAACCCTTGAGAGGTGCAGCCAGTTTCCCTGCTTGTTTCAGGGTTGCAAAAGCTTTTTATTTATGATAGGAATGGACTTGTCAAGTCAGAGCAGAAAATGATCTGGAGGCAAATGCTAATGCATTGACTCTAAAGCATTTTTGTGTTATCAACAGCCCTCTGTGATTATGTAAACTGGAAATAAATGACTGGCATTCACAAATTGCCTCTGAGAACATATGGATAATTAGCACAACATTGAGAAAGCCAGTTGTAGAAGGCAATTCTGACAAATCCACAAAAAGAATGATTCTCGATTAATAGTTAATGATACGTGTCGGGGGAGTAGAGCTGTTGGGTCCCTCCTCCTCCAGAATGTGCTCTTCCTTTCCCCTCCTGCATACCACTTCCCCTCCTCGGGGCAATGCTGAGCTCCTCCTGACCCAAGACTGGGAAATTGAAAACTCCAGGCAGGGAGGCCATAGAAGTATATAGAAAAACAAGATTAAACAGTTCCTTTTGCAACTTGCAAATGGGCTGGAAGAGCTCCAATGTCAAACTTGTTTAAAAGCCACAGTGTTTAATGAGTACATGGCTGGGGTCTCATTACTAACAGGGACCGTCAGTGGTACCCAACTTACAGCCCCGCCCCTCTCATCTTTTACTAACAATTTATAGAGAAAATGCTTGTCAATTCTGAAACTCAGATAGTCTGATGTCTGGAATAACAGAAGGGCACTGGAGCTATTAAAATCAAATGGGGTTTGATGGAAGGGTCCCCAGAGCACGGAGACAGCACTTTTGAACAACCTGTACATACAGGTTACATGGTAGTGGCTTGAAAATTGGTGAAAAAACAGATGCATTTAAGGGAACTACCTGGTGTCTACAGATTTGAGACACTCTTAGCACCATGAGATCATCTGTGTAGGTACAGGTCTTTGATAAAACTCCCACCCCGAGACACAGGAGGGGTTCAGAACAGTGAGGCATTGTAAGATGGGATGTGGACAGAGTTGGGGACAGGGCTGTTGGAGGGGAAAAAAGCTTTTTCAAGAGTCTGCAGAGTTTAATGACAAGGCCTGGCCAGTTTGAATACTCTTTGTTGGCCCACAGAGGGTTTTTCTCCAGCTGACAGGGCGTTTGGAAGCCCAGATCCTGGTTCTGCTGGGTCACTGGCTCATTGCCTGATCTGTGTGAGTTTCTTTTCATTATAGTGATTCTTCAAGGTGGTAGGTAGGTAAAATCCCCTGGTGGGTAAAGAGCTGGGAGGCACTGGAGGCGCCAGGATTTGGTAGTTGGGGGAAGTGTGGCACCATGGATTCATTTCACTCTGTGTCCCAAAGTCCAGTCACTGAAGCTTTTGACAAAAAGTCCCTAGAAATCAAGGCTTTGGCTCTCAGAAGACCTATTTCTGCCAAGAAATAGCTGAGTGACCTTGGGCTATTTCCTGCCCCACAGTGTCCCCAAATGTCCAATCAGACGGTCTCCTGACTTCCGGGACAGCCATTCTCATGTTTCTGGTCTTGCAGTCCCTTTACTCTCTTAGCAAATTATCAAGGACCCTAAAAGAGCTCTTGGTTCTATAGACATTTTCTGTCTACTGAAATGTACAGTTTTAGGAATTTAAACTGAGAAAGCTTTCAAACATTAATTTATTAATTCATTTAAAAATAACACTAATAAACCTATTAAATAACTATATTTTCCAGAACAAAAGTGATTAGTGAAAAGAGTGACATTGTTTTACAGTTTTGCAAACCACTTTAACGTCAAGCTTAATAGAAGACAGCTGGATTCTGGTATCTGCTTCTGAGTTCAAGCTGTCGTGACATCACGTGTCCCGTGATCTCTAGAAAAATTCACCATTCAACTGTGAGAGGAGAGCAAAGGCAAACACATCTTGATCTTATTGTTTTCACTTCTTTTTATTTTGCTTTAAATATTTATTTATTTGGCTGCACCGGGTCTTAGGTGCAGCATGTAGAATCTTTAGTTGTGGCCTGAGAACTCTTAGTTGTGGCATGTGGGATCTAGTTTCCTGACCAGGGACTGAATCTGGGCCTCTGCACTGGAATCTCAGCCCCTGGACCACAGGGAAGTCCTTGATCTTATTGTTGACATTATTGTGAAAGAGGTTTTGACCTTGTGGGCCCCAGAAAGGGTCTCGGGGCCCCTGGGCCCCTCTGTATGAAGCAATGTCCCCCAGACATACTCCAGATCAAGTGCAGGACTAGGTGTCCTGTTCTGCATAAGGTGTACACACACTGATGCTACAACTTTTGTCAGGAGGTGGCAACATCCCCAACCCCCGCCCCCACTCCTGAGAGAAACAAGTTCTTTTGCTCCCAGAATCCTTACCCATCTCCACCCATCAACCTGGGGTCAGTAACTGGTGCCAAGTTGCCTTATACAGTTCACACAAAATCCCAAAGAAGCCAAAAGGCAATAGAAACTGGCAAACCAGTTCACAAAAGTATCTTCAGTTTCCTTTAAGAGAACCGCCACGACTGATTCATACATCAAGGTCGTCTGGCACATCGATGCCTCAAGTGGAATAAGGACGCTGTGGACTGGCACTCAGAATGCACAAGCAGAACAAGTCGATGTGCTTCAGCCTGCGCTGCCGGGCGACTCTTGCATTCAGACAGACAGTAGAGGATTTCATCACGCACTGGATTATCATACAAAGGCTGGGAGTCTGCTGGCAGGTCCACGTGTGTGTGATCCAGGCAAGTCAGTCTCCCCTGGCTCTGTCTCTCGGCCTGTAAAATGTCAGTGCCTTGCACCTTTTTGAGGCCGTAGAGCATCACAGCAAGCAGAGATGTTTGCAGAAAGCCCCTTGGAAACGGTGACGCACTCCAAAGCTGTCTGGGCCCCTGGGAAGAGGCCATGGGCCCAGACTAGGGAAGGCAGAACTCAGAATGAAAGCTGCCAGTCTGGCTGTGTTGGGGAATAATGGCCAAGTTACCCTCAGCAGTTTCTTCCTAACCCATCAACTGCTCCCCACGGATCCTGTCTCCACACTGGCAATACTGGGGGAGAGGAGGTGGCCATGTTCAGAAAGGCTCTTTCCGTTCTCAGTTTCTCACCGGCTTAGCAGCACCTCCCCTCCCCCCACCCCTGCCCGGGTGTAGTGGTTGTGATTTTTCTGGGTTTAGGGTAAAGAAACACCTGTTGCTCCCTGAAAGCTTGCAGGTAATCTCCATGCTCTCGGCCAGGCCCAGAACCAGCTGTGGCCGTGCACCCAGGAGGTTTTGCCAGGCTCTCCACTCAGAGTCTCTGCTGTCCCTTGCCTACCTCCTATCAGCTGCTGGACAAACTGTGACCTGTCCTCAGGCAGCCTGGTCAGCTGAGGCTGAGAACAGGCCCTGGTCCCCCACACTGAGTGTGGATGCCACTGGGAGAGGATGGGGATGGCAACAGTGCCACGGGGTGTATGCTCCTGCTGCTGCCTATGACCTGATGGCATGTCACAGAGGAGTAAGGAAAGGATGGTTCCAGAGGCAGTGAAAAGCTGACAAGCACAGACTGCTGTAGCTGCTACACGGAGAAAAATGACCATGTGCCACTTCCTCTGTGCCCAGCAGTGTGCTCAGGAGCCTATTTCTACATGCAGGGACCTCATTGGAACTGGAACAAAGCAGGCTGGGAAGGAAAATTTTAGCCAATTGGAATGTGGCATCAGTGCCACCATGGCTGCCACCCACCAAGCACCTTCCATTCTCCACTGTCATTCACTGGGACAGGGTGGCTAGAGTCAGACGGTTGAGGAACAATTTCAACTTCCAGAGTGTTTATCAAGACATGCTGGGAGAGGGTTCTGGAGGCAGAGTTCCTGGGCTGTGAGTGACTAAACTGACGGGACCTCAGCTTCATGGGTAAGGCAGCAAGAACAAGCCTAAGGACAGTTTACAAAAAGCCGTGACATCTACTTTCTCCCTGGAACCTCCTATTAAGCCCAAGTGGTGAGTAGGAGGAAACTCATGTCTTCTATACAAAGAAGGAAATTAAGCTTCAGAGAAGGGAGGCAACTTAGTTGCTCAAAGACCCATACCTGACGTGGAAGGCTGAATCCTGGCCCCAAGATGTTCATGTGCTAGTCACTGGAACCTATGAAAAGGGACCCTGCAAATGTGATTAAATTAGGGATCTCAAGAAGGAGAGATTATCTTGGTTTTTCTGAATGGGCCCTAAATACAAACACAAATGTCCTTATAAGAAAAATAGAAGCAGCAGAAGACTTGATACGTACAGAAGAGGAGGAGGCAATGTGATGTTGGAAGCAGAGACTGGATGGATGCCTTTTGAGGATGGAGGAAGAGGTCACGAGCCAAGGAATGCAGGCATGCACCAGAAGCTGGAAAGGGCCAGGGAACAGATTCTTCTCTCATGGATGTGTGTTAAGTCACTTTAGTTGTGTCTGACTCTTTGTGACCCCATGGACTGTAGCCCACCAGGCTCCTCTGTCCTTGGCATTCTCCAGGCAGGAATACTGGAGTGGATTGCCATTTCCTTTTCCAGGGGATCTTACCAACCCAGGGATTGAAGCCAGGTCTCCCACATTGCAGGCAGATTTTTTACTGTCTGAGCCATCAGCGATTCTTCCCTCAGAGTTTGTAAAAGCAACCAGCCTGGCTGTTACCTTCACTTTATCCAAATGACAGTTACTTTGCACTTGCGCCTTCCAAAAGTGTTACAGTAAATTGAGAGATTTAACTGTGAGAGTTGTGGTGATTTGTTACAACAGCAAGGGGAAGATAATGCAGGTGACTAAGTGGCAAAACTGGGGCAGAAGCCAGTCTTCGCATCACCCAGACAGAAGCGGAAGTCTCTTCAGAGCCTGCATGGGTGGGGGGTGGAGTGGGGGTGCAGCTGGAGGATGGGAAGACTTCAGGAAAAGAAAATTATGCTTTGGGAGCAGGAAGCTGCTGGGAGGCCAGGATACAAATTCCCTTAGTTGAGGTTCGTCATCAGGTAACTTACCCAATGGCTTCAAGGAAGGGCCTGGGAACACGGAGGCTGCAGCTTGTCCTTGGCCACAGAGGCCAGGACAGTTAGCCCATCACTGACCAGATGAGGGACCTGCTGACCAAGACTGGAGTAGTGACGTTTGGATTCTTTCGTTGCCTCCTTCCCTGAGACCTCAGTGCCCTGGAGGACTCAAGGCAGCCTCTGTCTAACTCCAGGCTCCTGGCACTGAGGTAAGTACAATCGAGGAGGGGAGTTGAGGGGAGAGTTCATCTCTGAGTCTAAAAGAGTGAGAGGCAATGAAGAGCTGCCAAGCACAAACCCTTGACACTTTTCAGAGGCTCTTCCATCATCTTTTGTGTCCGAACAGAAGCAAGCAGGTCTGGCTGGAGTGGGAAGGAATAAATTCCACATCCTCCCTGCCCAGAGGTCCCTGCCTGGGATCCCAATAGGTAATATAACAATTGCGTGCTGCCTGGTGCTTTGGGATGTGAAAATTAAGCACACCAGGAAATGTTGGCATTTGTTCATTCCCTTCTCTCCCCTCCCACCTCCTTTCCTCTCATCCTATCTCTCCTTGTCTTTCTGGTTCCTTCCTCTTCGGCCTCCTGTCCTGATCCAAGTCCCTCAAACTTCCTAGCTCTGAGAACACTTCTCTGGTTGGAGCTTGAATTTCAGAACATTTAAACCACTTCGAATCCTTACTATGTGTACAAACTTCTTAATGTGAGCAATGGCTGGGGTGGGGGTGGGATAGGACAAAGAGCACGGCTTGCACCAAGTTACACAGGGACTACTTGCACCGTGCCCTCACCCCCTCCCCTCACAGACCCTGGGCAAGTTAGAAAAATTCATTCTATTTCAAAATTCTTTTTCTAGTGGGCAGTTCCTAGTCATTAACATAAGCTCGTACTGGATTCCAAGTTTGGGGCCAGTTGAGCTGTGTGAAATGCAAACATAGCATTTTGGAAATCTTCTTTCCTCGAAATGTCCCACTGTAGGGTAAAGAGTTCACTTGTGTGTTCAGAATGGGATGTTGCGGAGCTTGCTAAGCTGATCCTTGGAATAACTCCACACCTGGAGCACACGCACCCACTGAGTAGGCTTCAGACAACCTGGGCCTCAGATTAGGAAGCAGCTGACTTTAAAAATGCTCTTTGTACAGGGATTCAGGCCACTGCTGCTCTGTGAACAGCACAATTTCTAAAGTACCCTCACAGACATATTTCATTTTTAACATCGCCAGTATTCTGGGCACGATTCAGGGCAATGTCTGTATCCCGTTTTATAGGTAGGTCAAGAGCATCTCCAGGGTCACCCTGCCAGCCCAAGGGTGGTGCTTCTGGAATGAAGAAACAGGAAGTGCATCAGCCTCCTTTGCTGTATGCACTTGGACACTAAGGCCCCAAAGAGGGAACTGGCCCCACAACTTGCTGGGGGCCCAGAGAAACCGAGACTTGGGTCTCACACACCCCTCTCCCCTAAGAACCCTCCCTTTCTGAGCCCAAGCACCTGGCTCCAGCATTCACTTCCCAAGCCAGGTGCCAGGTTGGGAAGGAACCACATCTTCTGTATCTGAGAAACTGCCAGGGCTTGGTGATATCACCCCTCTTGGGGCTGAAAGCTGATCCAGAGTCTGTCCAGATGCTGGTTCTACAAAACCAAGTCTGCTGTGCACGAGTCAGAACGTCAGGACAGATCACTGTTTTGTCTATTGAATTGTCAACCCCTCAGGGGCAGCCTCTGAGCAGCCTCAGGAGAAAGCCAAGGGTCTTCTTGTGATGCAAATCATCACCCCCTAATCGGCTGCTTGGTCAGTCATCTTTGTGCCTTCAATTGCTTGAGGGAGCCAAGTTCATTTGTCACCCATAGTAAGACTTTTTTTTTTTTTTCCTTTCTCATAAAGCAGGAAAAGCTCGAGGTCAATTCAGACATGCCACCTCTGAAAGGCTGGAGGAGACCCGCCTGGGCCCAGGGGTGGGCTCAGTGTCTCAGCTGCCACCCTCACACACCCTGCCCAAGGCGGCGGGTTGTGCGGGCTCAGTTAATCGGGAAGCCAGCAGGGCAGGTGGCACACCACGCCACCTGGAGCCTTCTCCGACCTGGTGCCTGGCTCCGCCAAGGCTGGCCAGGAATACCAATTGCACGGTTACTGGGCCCCCTCAGGAGCCCACAAGAGGAAATTAAAAGGCATACACACGCCTGTAATAAACGGTCCTCTTCTTACCGCTAATCAACAAAATTGATCACTGGGTTGTCCCTTCCCCCCTTTGGAGAAAGCCATAGTCTTTCTCTGGTTCTGTTCCATCACTGTGTGCTTGGAAGTGTGCGAGGGGGACTGAGCTCTGAAAGAGCAGGCCCTCCTTGCCCTCCTTTCCTTGCCAGTCCCTGCCTTTCCCAGCGTGGGGGCATCAGCCTGTCGCATCTAGTGTGGCAGTTAGATCGGTCCGCCGGCTCCCGAGCCACACAGGGCGAGGGTGGCTGGTGTCTCTACGAAAGCCCCTGCGGGGCCCTTTTGCTAAACACTTCTACTTCTTTTACCATGTTGGCTTCAAATCAGGCTCACTGCTACTATTTTACCTCTTTGAAGTGGCCTGAAGTGACAGACGTGGTCGTTAAGGCTGGAACACAGGACTTTGGTGTCAGGGCCCAATGCCTCCAGCTGGCTGGTCTCTGTGGTCCTCAGGATGANTGTTGGCTTCAAATCAGGCTCACTGCTACTATTTTACCTCTTTGAAGTGGCCTGAAGTGACAGACGTGGTCGTTAAGGCTGGAACACAGGACTTTGGTGTCAGGGCCCAATGCCTCCAGCTGGCTGGTCTCTGTGGTCCTCAGGATGATGGCAGGGCCCGTTAGCATCCCTTGAGCAAAGTCTTGGACACAACTGGAGCTTAATTTAACACTGTCCCAGCTTCCAGCATGGGCCAGGCACACGGAAGGGTCTTGGGGAACAGCCTCCCTTCCCCCTGCCAGGCTGGTGACAGCTTGGGGACCTGATATCCAGGGCCACTTTCCTCTTGAGTTCTGGAGAGCTGATGCAAACTGTGGTCTTGCCTCCTGTGGCTATGGGCACTCTGTGAGTGGCTCTGGGCACCCAGCCTGGGGAAAAGGTGGATATGTGATCTTGGGGTTGATTGTAAATCTGAACATTCAGACTATAGGGTGTTGAACGGTGGGCCTCCCAAAAGATGGATCCTCTTGGAACCTGTGAATGTGGTGTGATTCAAAAAAGGGTCTTTGCAGATGTAACGAAGTTAAGAATCTGGAGAAGAGCTATTCTGGATTATCCAAGTGGGCCTATATCCGATAACAAGGGTTCTTACAGAGGCAAAGGAAGATTTGAGACACACAGAGAAGGAGGCTCTGTGAGGACAGAAGCAAAGAGGAGTGTCACAAAGCCACAAGCTAAGGCACACCTGGGTGCCCTGGAAGCTGGGTGTGCTGGCAGCTGTTGGAGTCTTAAGAGCTGCTGACACGGGTATTCCAGACCCTGGCCTCCAGAACTGTGAGAGGAGAGATACATACATAATTTCTGTCTAAACGAATACATTCTGTTGTTTAAAGCCACCGAGTTTATGATGATTTTGTTAGAGTACTCACAGGAAACCAACAGACAGACCATAGCAACAGTATCAGGGAGACCAAGACGGAGGCAGACAGAGCCACCAGCAGCAGTGAAACTCATATGCAAGGAATAGGATCTTATCACTACCACAACCTTATGAAACAGGCAATTCCCTTGGCCTCAGTGCACATGCAGAGGGGAACCAGGTGTGCGCCCCGGCTGTGGGACTGCAGGCCTGCCCAGATGAGGGGGGTGTAGGGGGGCACTGCTTGCCAGGCTGCTGAGGGCCCAGCCAGCTGCCCGTGTGAACTGCCTGCTACAAATCGTGAACTGGGTATTCAGGAGAGAGAGCATGTGGTTCTTTTTCCTTTTTAATTTTTGGCCACACCCTGGGGCTTGTGGGACCTTAGCTCCCCAACTAAGCATTGAACCTGCACCCCCCTGCAGTGGAAGGTGGAGTCTTAACCATGGAACTGACAGGGAAGTCCTGAGAAAGGACTCATCTCTGACGTGGGAAAGCTGCCCTGGAGCTGACCTTTGAGGGGCGGGATGTCGAGCTTAACCCAGCTCCTGTGAGCTTCCCTGGTCCCGTCTCCAAACACTGCCGAGTTGGCCTCACAGAAAAATGGAAAGCAGATGGATCTGGGCTTCCCTGGTGGCTCAGTGGTAAAGAATCTGCCTGCTAATGCAGGAGACAGAGGAGACATGAGTTCGATCCCTAGTTCGGGCCAATCTCCTGGAGAAGGGAATGGTAACCCACTCTAGTCTTCTTGCCTGGAGAATCCCAGGGACAGAGGAGCCTGGCAGGTGACAGTCCATGGGGTCACAAAGAGTTGAACACGACTGAGCAACTGAACAACAACCAGTGGATCCAGCCCTTGGGGTGGCCTGCCCATCTGACACTCATGTTTCTCTTCTGGGGCCCATGTCTCAGTCATTGGCCAGAAACCTGGGTCCTCCCCTGACTCTCCTGGCCCCTTTTCTCTCCACAGCCTCTCAGCAACCAGTCCTATCTACTTATTGCCTACATATTTCTCTCTTACCATCACTTCTTCTAAGCCATGTGTCACCTACTGCTACAGTCCAGGTCTAGGACTCCTCGTGCTGGGACTCCCGTGGGACAGAACAGTGTCATTAGCACCTGCAACTGGCTCTAGGTGATGCAGGACCAGAGGTGGGAGCTGGGGCTATGAGAGGAGGGGAGGAAGTGTCACCTGTGACGGAGGGGTGGATTGTGCTGTGCTGGCATGTGGCTGGCTGTGCCACAGGCCTCGGGTGGCCAGGAGTGGGCTGCTGACTGAGTTTCTGGAACTTCGAGCTTTCTGCTTTTCCACATGTTAATGCTGCAGTGCTCATCACTATCCATGGGCAACTTAATGCAGTTTTGTGTCTTCTTTATTTCTTCCTGCAAAACTATTATGCAATTGTTTGCGTTTCATCAATCATATCATCTTAAAACTGAGAACACATCATATCTAGGTGTTTGAGAAACTCTACTTTGGCTTCTGTGCTGTTTAGAATGGGCTCCGTGGTGTTCACGTCTGTTTTGTCCATTTGGAGCAGCTGATTATCTCAGCTTGTGATAGCCAAATACACCCACAGCAATTAAAAAAAAAACATCTCTCTGGTTGAAATTTTTGCAGGAAAAATGGGTTTTTATTGCAAGTCCATAATTCTCTACCCTCACTCTTTGCTGTGTTTTATAATATAATACTTGAGAGCTGGACATTGTTAGCAGCTCAGTAATCACAGAACAGAGGGGCCCCCAACATCGTAACCTTGGTCACCTTCTATTAGTATTATTCTCATGGCTAGTGTCTCCTGAGACCAGGAAAGTGAGTGTCTTGAGGGCAGAGATTCTGTCCTTTTCACTGTTGCATCCCAGTGGTTAGTACCTAGTAGGCCTGACACCCAGTAGGTGTTCTGAAAAACGTTGTTGTTGTTTTACTGGGTAGGTGGATGAATGAGTTCCTGGGAACTGACGTCACAGCAGGTCACAAACTGGGAAGTGCAGAACTGGGACGCAAACCCAGTGCTGACGTCACAGTTTATGGTCTGTCTCCTCCCCATACCTTAGTGATGGCAAGATGGAGTCCTTGAGCTGATGTTCCCAAGGCAGAACCTGGGGGGCTGACAAGAAGCTATTGACACAGACAGCAGGACCTGAAGCTGGTGGGCATGAGTCAGGGCAGCCCAGGATGGCTGCCCTGGGACTGCACATCCTGAGAGGGGAGGACTAGCGAAGTCAGGGAGGTTCAGGGCACAGACTCCAGGGGTGCTGTTCATTTGGGATTTGGGGGGACATCTAGCCATATGCCTGGGAGTCTTACTTTCCCCCATATTGGAGTTGCTGATAGGAAGAGGTCTAACCTTGGCTCAAAGCAAGGAGGACACTGGAGGAGGACTTTTGAGACATTGGCAGAGGTTGAGGCAATCTAAGAAACATCTGCGGTTCTCTGAGGTGTTGACAGAATGAACCCCAAATCCCTGTGTTGCAGGAAGGAGGACCCCTTCCAGGGCCCGAGAAAGGGGCTCTTGTGTAACACTCAGAAATGAATTGTCTGAGGAGACACACATCCTGACAAAGCAAGAGACTTTATTGGGAAGGCAGAAAGCAGGAGAGTAAGAGAACCCAGGAGAAACACTCTGCCACGTGGCTCACAGTCTTGGGTTTTATGGTGATGAGATTAGTTTCCCGGTTGTCTCTGGCCAAACATTCTGACTCAGGGTCCTTTCTGATGGCATAACTGCCAAAATGGATGCCAGCAAGAAGGATTCTTGGAGGTTAGTAGGACATGTGGTGTCTCCGTTTGACTTTTTCCAACAGTAAAAAATCTGCCTGCAGTGCAGAGACCTGGGTTCGATTCGTGGGTTGGGAAGATGCCTGGAGAAGGGATAAGGTACCCACTGCAGTATTCTTGGGCTTCCTTTGTGGCTCAGCTGGTAAATAATCCGCCTGCAATGTGGGAGAACTGGGTTCGATCCCTGGGTTGGGAAGATCCCCTGGAGGAGGGCATGGCAACCCACTTCAGTATTATTGCCTGGAGAAACCCCACGGACAGAGGAATCTGGTGGGCTATAGTCCATAGGGTCGCAAAGAGTCAGACACAATTGAGCTACTAACACAACAAAGCCCTTCCAGTTTGTGGTGGCTTGTTAGTTCTGTGCTCCTTACTAGGACCTCCTGTTGTAAAATAACTCAAGCAAATGGTTACTATAGTACCTGGCCACAGTGAGCGGTTTCAGACAGTGTTTCCCTAACACCTGGGCCAAGACATCTGCAGGCCTTCAAAGAGTGGGTGAGGGGGCACCTGAGAGAGTCTAGACTAGGGTTAGCAGGAGAGGCCGAGGCAGGACTCAGGCTTTGTGGGCGCCGTCTGCTACCCTGGATATCTCCAGATCCCATGTTTCTCAGCTAGTTTTCCCACCTTTACCCCTCTTTTTAAACTGGTTCATTTCCTTGCCAACTAAGCACTGGAGGAAGCCTTCAGATGCACACATAGCTTACCGTATGTGAGGCATCAGGGACCCAAGGGCGAGTTCAGCTCCAGCCCCAGAGAGAGAAAGGGTTGGGTGAGTGAGCAACAAGGCCAATTGTAATCTTGATATGGGCCATTGGGAAGGGGCAGAATCATTCTCAGCTCTGTGAGGCTGGGAAGACTTCTAGGAAGTGGTGGAGTTGGAGCCAAGCCTAATATGATGAAAGCAGTGGGCAGACATGGAAGCAGAAGAGAGAAGGGGATTCTGGGGAAAGGGGCCAGGCTGGTTTAGGGATGTGTGTGAGGATGAGAGGGGGTGGGTAGAGACTGGCTGCAGAGTTAGGAGATGGGAGTCCACATGGAGAACATTGAGGGCCAGATGAAGCAGCTCACACAGCATCTCACAGGTGCCAGGGAACCATCAAAGGCTTTTGAGCAAGGCTGCAGACAAGTTGGCCTTGGGGAAAACAAGTCTGATGTCACAGGACATTTTTCTTTTCTTTTTCTCTCTTTTACTACCCCAACCCCCAGGGAAGCTTTGTGCTTGAGAGAAATAACCAATGCAGAGGAAATGCAGTTTCCAGAATCTAATATACTAGAATTCAGGTGACATATAGATTGCCAGTTACCTACCAGGCCTGAAACAGAAGGGCCTGGTGGAACACCATAGCAGTGATGGCAAGCTCTGGGAAGACCTGTTGTTGTTGTTCAGTTGCTCAGTCATGTCCAACTCTTTGCAACCTCATGGACTGCAGCATGCCAGGCTTCCCTGTCCTTCACTATCTCCCGGAGTTTTCTCAAACTCACATCCATTGAGTCAGTGATGCCATCCAACCATCTTGTCTGTGTTCCCCTTCTCCTCCTGCCCTCAATCTTTCCCAGCATCAGGGTATTTTCCAATGAGTCTGCTCATTGCATCAGGTGGCCAAAGGATTAAAGTTTCAGATTCAGCATTAGCTGTTTCAATGAACATTCAGGATTGATTTCCTTTAGGATTGACTGATTTGTTCTCCTTGCAGTCCAAAGGACCTCTTTGCTCCCTGGGAAGACTTAGGCCACTGGACACTGTCTTGAAGACCGTATTTCCAACATCCATTCATTCACTCACCCAGAATTCCCAGTGTTCATATCGTAGGGTGCTGAATGGTGGCCCCCAAAGATATATCCCCGCTGGAACCTGCAAATGTAACCTTGTGGGACAAAGGTCTTTGCAGATGTCATCAAATTAAAGATTTCAAGTTCAGATCATCTTGATTCATCTGGGTGGCCCCTAAATTAAATAACAAGCATCCTCAGAGGGGGAGAAATGTAGAGAAGATCACATGAAGACAGAGGCAGAGATCAGATGGAAGAAGCCAAGAGTTAAGGGACACCTGGAGCCACCAGAAGCTGGAGGAGACAAAGGAGGCTCCTCCCCTAGAGCCTACAGAGAGAAGGAGCACAACACTGCCAACCTTTAGATTTCGACTCAGTGACACTGACTTTCCTGAAGACCATGCCTGAGTACTCAGTCAGTGTCGGCTGAGTAAGTGAAGGCATGATCGCTGAGAGTTCACAGATCCAAGTGTACACCAAGGTCTGTCTATAGACAAATGTGCCTTCCACATCTATATGACTATTTGTTTTGCTGTGTTCCTTGATGGAGAGATGAGAAAATATTGCTAGCTGCTGTCATGTGGACTCTGCAAAACATTTTAATTCTGGAGAAGAGGTAAGAATGTCAGGTGAGGAATTGAAGCCCATCACAGTGCTTTTCTAAGCCAGACTACAAGAGTACTAAGACTTCAAGCCCAGGGCAGCTTCTAATCAACCTGAACCCTGACCAGCTGCTCCTAGGGTACTCTCTGGTGGCTTAGACAGTAAAGAATCTGCTCATAATGCAGGAGACCTGGGTTCCATTCCTGGGTCAGGAAGATCTCCTGGAGGAGGGAATGGCAATCCACCCGGGTATTCTTGCCTGGAGAATTCCATGGAACAAGGAGCCTAGAGGGCTAAAGAGTTGGGCATGACTGAAGCAACTTAGCACACAGGGTTCAGTCCAGTTCAGTTGCTCAGTCGTGTCCGACTCTTTGCGACCCCATGAATCGCAGCACGCCAGGCCTCCCTGTCCATCACCAACTCCCAGAGTTCACTTAGACTCATGTCCATCGAGTCAGTGATGCCATCCAGCCATCTCATCCTCGGTCGTCCCCTTCTCCTCCTGCCCCCAATCCCTCCCAGCATCAGAGTCTTTTCCAATGAGTCAACTCTTCTCATGAGGTGGCCAAAGTACTGGAGTTTCAGCTTTAGCATTATTCCTTCCAATGAAATCCCAGGGCTGATCTCCTTTAGGATGGACTGGTCGGATCTCCTTGCAGTCTAAGGGACTCTCAAGAGTCTTCTCCAACACCACAGTTCAAAAGCATCGATTCTTCATTGCTCAGCCTTCTTCACAGTCCAACTCTCACATCCATACATGACCACAGGAAAAACTATAGNTGTCAGACCTCTTCACCATGACCTGCCTGTCTTGGGTTGCCCCGCGGCATGGCTTAGTTTCATTTGAGTTAGACAAGGCTGTGGTCCTAGTGTGATTAGATTGACTAGTTTTCTGTGAATATGGTTTCAGTATGTCTGCCCTCTGATGCCCTCTTGCAACACCTGTCTCTTATACACATCTAGATGTGTATAAGAGACAGGTATAGAGCTTCTCCATCTTTGGCTGCACAGAATATAATCAATCTGATTTTGGTGTTGACCATCTGGTGATGTCCATGTGTAGAGTCTTCTCTTGTGTTGTTGGAAGAGGGTGTTTGCTATGACCAGTGCATTTTCTTGGCAAAACTCTATTAGTCTTTGCCCTGCTTCATTCTGCATTCCAATGCCAAATCTGCCTGTTATTCCAGGTGTTTCTTGACTTCCTACTTTTGCATTCCAGTCCCCTATAATGAAAAGGACATCTTTCTTGGGTGTTAGTTCTAGTAGGTCTTGTAGGTCATCATAGAACCTTCATAGAACCTTCTTCAGCATTACTGGTTGGGGCATAGACTTGGATTACTGTGATATTGAATGGTTTGCCTTGGAAATAAACAGACATCATTCTGTCATTTTTGAGACTGCATCCAAGTACTCCATTTCGGACTCTTTTGTTGATCATGATGGCTACTCCATTTCTTCTAAGGGATTCCTGCCCATAGTAGTAGATATAATGGTCATCTGAGTTAAATTCACCCATTCCAGTCCATTTTAGTTAGCTGATTCCTAGAATATCGACATTCACGCTTGCCATGTCTTGTTTGATCACTTCTAGTTTGCCTTGATTCGTGGACTTGACATTCCAGGTTCCTATGCAATATTGCTCTTTACAGCATCGGACCTTGCTTCTGTCACCAGTCACATGTACAGCTGGGTATTGTTTTTGCTTTGGCTCCATCCCTTCATTCTTTCTAGAGTTATTTCTCCACTGATCTCCAGTAGCATATTGGGCACCTACTGACCTGGGGAGTTCCTCTTCCAGTATCCTATCATTTTGCATTTTCATACTGTTCATGGGGTTCTCAAGGCAAGAATACTGAAGTGGTTTGCCATTCCCTTCTCCAGTGGACCACATTCTGTCAGACCTCTCCACCATGACCTGCCCATCTTGGGTTGCCCCGGGGACATGGCTTAGTTTCTTTGAGTTAGACAAGGTTGTGGTCCTAGTGTGATTGGATTGACTAGTTTTTTGTGAGTATGGTTTCAGTGTGTCTGCCCCCTGATGCCTCTCGCAACACTTACCATCTTACTTGGGTTTTTCTTACCTTGGGCGTGGGGTATCTCTTCATGGCTGCTCCAGCAAGCGCAGCCGCTGCTCCTTACCTTGGACGAAGGGTATCTCCTCCCCCTTTCTGACCTTCAATGTGGGATGGCTCCTCTAGGCTCTCCTGTGCCCATGCAACCACCACTCCTTGGACGTGGGGTTGCACAGGGTAATAATTTGTAATTTGCTAATCTATTCCTCCTTACAGATACTGGTTCCATGGGGGATTCTGAAGACAGGCTTTTGAGCAAGTGCATCCCCGGGGCATCCATTGCAGGCCCCTGGGCTGCTGTGCTGTTTGAGGAGAAATGGCTTAGACCATTGACTCTCCTTTCTTTATTCATCAGGGATATTTGCATCTCAGTAACTTCTTTGTTTCTTGGGATTTGTATCCCTGGCCCAAACTGGGAGTGGGGACTGATAGGGCTAGGGCTCAGGAGACAGCGGAGGGCGGCAAAGTTTAGCAAATTGAGATCTTCTGCAAAGCCGAAGATGTGCCTGAACTGGAAGCTGCCTTCCTCTGCCTTCCTCTGCCTCCAGCACCTTCTCCGAGATGCCTCAAGGATTTTGAAGCTCACAGCTGAAAAAAAGACTGAGATCTGAGGGGCTTTTCCTTGGGTCACAGAAACCAGAAGTCAAGAATCTGGAGTAAAGCACCTCTCAGATTGTCTCCTGGCTTCTTCAGGGGCCAACTGAAGGCAGCAGACAAGCCCTGTCCTGGCTAAGTGGTCGGTCAAGGCAGGGATGCTGAGGAGAAAGGCAGCCTCACCTAGGCAGTTAGCAGAAGGTTAGCGAGGAGAAAGGAGGCTTGGGCAGGAGGGCGCTGGTTCCACAGCACCGATGACCTGGGACAGAGGTTCCTTGGCTGCAGGGCCCTCACTCAACTGTGCTAGGCGAAAGGGGCCCCCTCAAGTGAACACTCACTGAAATTAAGGCTGCAGGAAGAAAGATGCCCCTAGTTGGCATTGTGGTAACTGAACTTTTTTCTTGGAATATGAACCATTTCCTAGGGTGCTAAAGCTCCTTGAATATTTTACAGATTGGAGTTGAATTTGCTTTTTTGTCTGGTGGTCTTCCTGCTCTCACCATTTATTTGCTAATGTATGTAACCAGACCAAAAAAAAGCGGGGGGAGGAAACCCCATTCTATACAAACTAGCCACATTTTCATTCAGCTTGTTTTATGAACATGAAAGTTTTAAACATAAAGTTTCTAGATGTTTTGCATTAAAAAAAGACACATAAAAAATAAGTTGTAGAATGTGATATAAAACTCAGTTTCTGCCCTGAGACAATTAAAAAAATAGTAATTTAGATGTGTTCTGCTTAGTCACTAAGTCGTGTCCAACTCTTGGTGTCCCCATGAACTGTAGCACTCCAGGCTTCTCTGTTCATGAGATTTCTCAGGCAAGAATTCTGGAGTGGGCTGCCATTTTATGAACAGTAAACTAATTCTATGCATCCATTAGAGCTATCAAAGGCAAATGTTTGCTTTTATATAATGATGTGTATAGATTTAGCCCTAAACTGTGGGTTTGAGAGCTAGCTGATCTGATCAGGCTGGGGCAGCCAGGGGGGAACTTCTGTCACCTCTCAGGGTTCTCCTGGACTAGGTGGAATAGGAGGGATGCCATATGTGTGGCAAATGGTGACTGTCAGAACCATCAGACTCCATAGAAACCCACACCCCACCCCTACTCCGCCAGGAATTGAAAATCACCTTGTTGGTTCCATTAGCAAAGCAAAGAGATCTCCTGGGTGGAGCACTAGACCTGGAGAACTATTCTCAGGCGAAGTTGTAAGGTGTCTACAAGCTAACCTTGCTCTGGAAGAACTCAGTTCTGTCTACACCCATCCTTGAACTGTGTCTCATTAGGTAGTTGCAGAAATGACAGTCCTCGTTCCAAAAACCACAAGGAGACATGGCGATTTGTTAAAGTGCTTATCAATAAGCTGTCCCTTTATAATAGACTAGATACAGGGGCATCTGNCCAGGGCAGGCAGGGGGACCCCAGAGAAGCCCCACCCAGGGCAGTGAGGGACCTGAAGGGCCTGGGATCCAGAGGGGTCTGACTAAACCAGAAATGGCTGTGGGGACCTGGTGGCCGCAGTGAGTAAGAGGAGCGTGAGGCTGGAGAGGGGCCATCACTCCCTTGGGCTCCCAGCACAGGCTCCGCCACCAACCCTCTCCCCTCGGTGCCAGGACTGTGCATCCAAAAGCTTGTCAGGCACATCCCCCTGCAGAGGCCGAAGCTCATCCAGTTGGCTGTGGCCAAGCTTGAACTTTAGTGTGTGCCGTCCACACAGAGGCCTCTCAGTGGAGGGCAGCTCCTCAGTGTCCACCTGAACTCTCGCCTCTTTTCCTGCCCCTCCCCAAGGGTGGTCCATGGGCTTCTGGATCTCACTTGGGCTCCAGTTGGACCTTTCTTTTCCCACCTGGACCCCAGAGCAGCTCCCCATCTACTGATGATGCCACTGGTGCCAGGGGCCCAGGCTGAACCCCTCCTGGATCTTGGCCTCCCCACTTGCCCACATCCTCTCTCTCTGCGTTCATGGGCAGCCTTTCCTTGTCAACCTTAAATACAATGTGGGTGGCTTTGCTGGGCCTCCGTGGTGTTGGGGTTCAGCTCAGACCATGTTCTACTCACACTTCGCAGACAGTGGAATTCAGTCACACCAGAAAAATGACCAATTAGAGTTTATTTGAGGTGTATATTTATTTTGCTTTTCAGTGACGGGTTCTGGTGATTGTGTAATAACCAGTTGTTTGACAGGTCATAGCTCTTTTCCCTAAGCTGGTTGCTCTGTGCGGGCCCGACTTCTGTGTTAGGAATGATGTCCAACCTCTGGCTTGCCACGGGCCCCATCTGTGCAGACCCAGGCAGGGCAGCTCAGCTGAGTCTTTTGGGGGCTTTCCTCCCAGCTGCCTGGGGGCCGGACTTCTGTGAAAACTGAGACTTGTTTATGGCAAGAGTGTCTTTCTGGTTCTTTGGAGTACAGCGCCACCTCTCTTACTGGCTTTTTTGAAAGCTAAGTTTAGAAGGAACCTGGTCTTTGGTTTCTTCTTGGCCTAGGGGACCCATCCTCTTCCTAAAGCAGAAAGAAAAGATCAGAAACCAGCCTATCCCGTAGACCCTTGCCTGTGCAGAGGCTGCTGTTGTACATTCCTGAAAGAGCTGCTGACGCCTAGAAGCTAAAAGTTTACTGAACCACCACAAGGCTGACACAGGCTCTCCACATGTCCATTCCACTCCTTTTTAACTGCCTTAGTGCCAGCTCAACTCCCAGTGCTGGGAGGTGACATGGCACCCAAGGATTTCCCCAGCTATCTGGAATGAAGCTTTCACTTCTATAATTAGAGTGCCAGAATGTCAGGGCTGCAGGGGCCCTTGGGATCAGCTGGCTCATCCCCATCACAGGATTGACAGCCAGCATGGAAGGCCCAGCTTGAGGTCCACCCCTCCCCCTCCTTCCCTGCCAGGGCCCTTCGTGCTCCACCTTCTGCTGCTCATTCCTTCCACAGTGTTAGTCTTTTCTCACAGACCCAATGGGTGCTCCCTAGGTCCTGGATAAAAGGACCAGAGCTCTTCTGTCATCTTCCAGGTTGCAAGCCAGGCTGTCAGGCATTCCTGTGCAATTTCTTTCTCTAGAGATTCCCAACACTTGCAGGAGAACACAGAGCACCTCCACCTGGCTTTCAGTGCTCTCAGTGATCTGGTCCCAATCTTCTCTGGCTTCATTCTCACCTGGTGTCCTCTATTCATTTCTGCTGATCACATCTGTTCCTTGAACACACCAGGCAATTTCCCACCCCCAGGCTGTTATTCCAGCTGTTCCCTCCAAGCAAGATGCTGTTTAATTCTGCTGTGCTCTGAGAGTCTTTGCTTTTGGTAAAGCCTGTCTCCAGGATTCTTTCCTCTGTGAAGCCTTTCCAAATACAGCTCTATCAACTCACTCTCTTCTCCCATGAGTCACTCATTTATTCAGCAGATTTCTTAACGGGTGCCCACCATGTGGCAGGCACTGTTCTAGGCACAGAGGATGCAGGAGTGAACGAGACAGATATAAATCTCTGCCCTCATGGAGCTCATAGTCTAGTGGGGGAGAGAGACAAAAAACAAGACAAATAAACCATGTAGAATTGAGCTATGGAACTTCTCTTGCACTCCATGCATCTTCATTCCTCCATGCTGCCCTTATTTTCCTTTGCCCTGTGCTCTGGTTACTTTGTGGGGCTTTCCAGGTGGTGCTAGTGGTAAAGAACCAGGCTGCCAATGCAGGAGACATAAAAAAACATGGGTTTAATCCCTGGGTCGGGAAGATCCGCTGGAGGCGGGCATGACAGCCCACTTCAGTATTATTGCCTGGAGAATCCCATGAGGATTCCGGAGGGCTACAGATTCAGAGGAGCCTGGTGGGCTACAGCCTATGAGGCTGCAAAGAGCCGGACACGACTGAAGTGACTTAGCATGCATGTGGTTACTTTGTATTTCTCTCTCTCACTAGAAGGTGAGCTCCTTGAGAGTCAGGACCAAGGCCTAGCCTGTTCTGCAGCCTCCTCAGCACCAGGCATATAGCAAACACTCAAGAAATGCTTATGAATTCAGTGAGACTGACTGACAGCGGATGGATGAGTGAGTGAGTGACTTAGTGAGTGGATGGATGAGTGAGTGACAAAATGAGTATGTAGGCTCAGAACACATGTGTGTTTGGCTTTTCTGAAACAAGGCTTCTACATTTTAAAGTTGACAGGCTTGAGCACAGGATTTCAGAGAGCCAGGAGAAGAGTGAGCACTGGCTCTCACACCACAGAACAAATGAACAGTGGCTATAGAGTTTCCAGAGATTAACTTCATGGCCCAGACCACACTTCAGCCTCGTCCAACTGTGGGTTCTGGCTGTCTTTCAGGGGAAGGCACCTCCAAGGATCTAGCATTCCTGACTTGGAAACTTGCATCCAGGGCATCATGCTCTCAAAGCACCTTTGCTTTCCTCTGCAAACATTAGTAGTACTACAAATGCTTTTGCATTTTCTGATAGCCAAAAAAAAAAAAAAGTAAACACCAACTCCTCCCATAATCCATTCTTTATTAAATATGTTCTGGAATTAGCTGGTTATTATGTTACCAAATCCCTTTTAATTATTTGCTGAAGATTTTCATGTCAATTCTAATCAAGAGAATTTATCTTAAATCTTAATTTTATTTGATGTTTCAGGGATTAAGGGAATGATTTTATGACCTAACATGTGAATGACCTCTTTTTAAAAACCCAGTTGGTGGCTTTATCAAGTCGCGAGCACTATTTTCGTCTTTTCATAACATAATCTGCTACGGGACTTTATTTTCTCAAGAGGTTTGATTTATCTGCTCTTTAGACACATTCAGTCTCTGTAAATATGCTTTTGGCTTTTCAGTAATAATATTAGACCTGAATGCTTTGGCACATATCTATAGGAGACAGAGATTGAAATGTATGTTGCTACATATATTTAAACATTACCAGGCCAACAGAAAAGAGCACATTTACAAGTATTCACAAGTATTCAATGTACCTTTACACATGTTTTATAGTCTACCATGGGTTAGTCTAGAGTACCTGTTGCTTTTTTTTTTTTAAGTTAGTTTTCCCTTGGGTTTTCATCTCTATTTTCACTACTGGTTTTAGTCTGGGTGACCTTTGCCATCAGAATTATCAGGTGGTGTGCTTGAGAATCTCCTTATGATCTAACTGAGTTCAGACTGTAAAGCAGATTCAGTCAACAATGCCCAAGGGGGACTGAACAGGGCTCTAAGTCTCGCTTCAATTCCCCGAAGTCTGAAGCCAAGGGTGACTGCTCAATAGCCAGGCTGAGAAAATCTGCGTACAGTCAGGACTCCTCTGATTGATTATCTGGAACATGAATTGAACTTTCAGGATTGAGTGATGGAAAGCACACTCCCCCGACTACTTTATGAATGTCTTTCATCAAAGCAGAAGCAGCCCTCAGTTTCCGGGCTGAAAAGCTTGGCATCATTTTTTCAGTCTCCAACTCTCTCTCTCTTCCACTGACTCATAACAATGTGCCATCATTCCAACTTTCTCTTCTAAATGTCTCTTGGATACATCTTTTCCTTTCTGTTTCCATTGCCACCTCCTTCCTCTGAGCCCCTGGGATCTCAGCCTTGAACCACTTCAATAACCTGCACATTCTTTTCTTGGCTCCATGCTCTTGTGCTGAAATTTGACTCCCGGTTTTATCTTCCTAAGACGCTTATTCAGAATCTCTCTCTCTCATGCTCCCTGACCATACTGGGGAACTCCTTTGCTCCCTGGGTCAAGTCCAAGCCTTTCCATTGATTTTCAAGGTCCTTACGAATCTGGCTATACCTAACTTTTAGTCTTCTAATCCCTAATGAGCACAGCCTGAGCCAGTAGTTGTTGAGAGACGTCTGCCTGCTGTGGTTTTGGTGTGCTGCTGCTGCTGCTAAGTCGCTTCAGTCGTGTCCGACTCTGTGTGACCCCATAGATGGCAGCCCACCAGACTACCCCGTCCCTGGGATTCTGCAGGCAAGAACACTGGAGTGGGTTGCCATTTCCTTCTCCAATGCATGAAAGTGAAAAGTGAAAGTGAAGTCATTCAGTCGTATCCAACTTGTAGCGACCCCATGGACTGCAGCCTACCAGGCTCCTCCATCCATGGGATTTTCCAGGCAAGAGTACTGGAGTGGGGTGACATTGCCTTCTCCAGTGGTTTTGGTGTAAAGCTAGATAAATAGACTGATGAACAGAGGGGAAAAAAAACCAAAACACAAATTGGGAAAAGGTATCTGGAACATATAAAACCGACACTAGGCTTGAAGCTAGAATGTTTTTTACAAGTTCTACAAATTACTAACAAAAAGACAGATGACCCGATAGGAAAATTGGCAAGAGACTTAACAAGTCATTTACAAACCAGGAAATCCAAATGGCCAATATATGTGTGAAATGCTGCTTGATGTCCTAGTATCAAGAGAAGTGCAAATGAAACCCACAGTGAGATTCACTGCTTACCTACCTGAAAGGCTACAATTAACAAGTGTTGGTGAGGATGTAGAGCCCTGGTACACTCATGCATCACTAAGGGGAGTGTACAATGGAATAAGCACTTTGGAAAAAGTTTATGTTATCTAATAAAGCCACAGCCAATGCCCCAGTAATTCCACTTCTAGTTATATACACAAAGGAAATGAATACACACATTTAGCAGGAGACACGGATGACCATGTTCACATGTCCAAACCATGGAACCACCGAATAGCCCATTGCAGTAGAATTGGTAAATAGAGTGTGGTAAAGTATAGAGGGAAAGTATACTATGAAAATAAATAGTGTGGAAACTCAAGAGTACAATATTGAGTGAAAGAGTTCAGAAAAGGAATAATGTGGATGAGACACAGAAGAATGTACACATGTATACACACAAATGAGCAGTGAACTCTAAGGTCAGTAGATTGTACCAATGTCAATGTCCTGAGTGATAATATCAATGGGAGAAACTAGGTGAAGTGTGCATAGGACCTCCCTGTACCCTTTTTGCTACTTACTGTGTATTTATAATGATTTTAAAACAAGAAATTTGAAAATATGAATTAAAAGTATGTATGGTATTATTCCATTTTTAAAAACTTCAAAAAAGTGATCCATGATGTTCCACGATGCACCTTTGCAGAGTAATGTATAATCAATAGCAAAGAAATGATCGTCACAGATCAGGGGTGTGAATGAAAGTTGTGATTGTGACTGGAAGAGTATGTGGGGGACTTCTGGGGGGCTTCTGCAGGGCTGGTAAAGGTATATGTTTTCATCTGGATGATGGTTACACCAACAATTTGTTAAGCTGGACATTTATGTATGAATTACTTTTCTGTGTGTGCTGTATTACACAATAAAAAAGATTGAATTATAGCCATCTATGTGAGGGCCCCAAAGGGGTCATTTTGAACAGTTAAAACTATCCCCATTAAAGGAAAAGATGGTCTCCTCAATAAGTGGTACTGGGAAAACCAGGATATCCACATGGAAAACTATTAGACTGACCCCATCTTGTACACAGAAATCAACTCAAAATGAATTAGGCTTGAATGTAAGACCTGAAACCAGAAAAATTCTGGGAGAAAATATGGGGATTTGAGATTAGTCTTGGTAAGAAGTGTTTGGATTTGACACCAAAAGCAAAGGCAGCAAAAGCAAAAATAAAGAAGTGAAGTGACATAAAACTAAAAAGTTTCTGCACAGCCAAGAAAACCATTAACAAAATGAAAATGCAACCTACCTATGGAATGGGAGAAAATACTTGCAAATCACATATCCAATGAGGTGTTAGTACCCAAATATGAAAGGAGCACATATAACTCAATGTAAAAAAAAAAAAAAAAAGGAAAGAAAGAAACAAAAAAAACCCCATGAAACCCTGATTTTTTAAAAAAGTAAAGGCTCTGAGTAAACATTTTTTCCTAACAAGTTATACAGATGGCCAAGACACATGAAAAAATGATCAACATCAGTAATCATCAGGGAAATGCAAATCAAAGCCACAATAAGAGATCACCTCACACCTGTTAAGATGTGGCTATCATCAACAAGACAAGCGATAACAAATGCTGGAGAGGATGTGGAGAAAAGGGAACCCTTGTGCACTATTGGTGGGAATGTAAATTGGTGTAGCTACTATGGAAAGCAGTATGGAGATTCCTCAAGAAAATAAAAATAGAACCACCATATGATCCAGCAATCTCACTTTTGGATATACATATATCCAAAATAAATGTAATCAGGATCTTAAAGAGATATCTGTACTCGTATGTTTATCACTACATTATTCACAATGGTCAACATATGGAAACAACCCAAGTGTCAGCTGAAGGGATGAAGAAAATGTGATACACACACACTCACACACAGGATTAAAAAACCTTTAAAACAGAAAGAAATCCTGCCATTTGATAGAGCATAAATGAAATTTGAGTGCATTATGCTAAGTGGAAGAAGTCAGACAGAGAAAGACAAACACTGCATAATCTCACATGTGGAATCTGAAAAAAAAAAGTCAAGTGGAAAAGTGGTTTCCAGGGGCTGAGGGGTAGGGGAAATAGGAAGAGGTTGGTAAAAGAGTACAAACTCTCAGTTACAAGGTGAATAAGGTCTGAGGATCTAATCTAAGCATGGTGACTAGATAACACTGTATGGTATAACTGAAATTTGCTAGAGGAGTAGAAATTGTGCTCTTAAAAAAAAAGTATATATGTGAGGTGATGAATGTGTTAATTAACTCAATTGTGGGAATCCTTTCACAATGCATATATACATACATATCAAAACATCCAATTGTATATTTTACATTATAATTTTATTTGTTTATTATACCCCAATAAAACTGGGGAAAAAAGCCCCAGCACAGGGCCCATCTCAGAGCAGGCACTCAAGGGAGATCTGGCTGCTGAAATTAGAGGGACTCTCTCAAGAAGTGTTGCCCTAGAGGTCAAAGCCAGCAGAGCATAAAAAGGACTGTTGGTTATGGAGCCATTGTGTCACCCAACCCAAGTTTTAGGGGCTCTCTTTGTAACCTGGGGCAGCTATGTAACTCCCAAGCCTCAGACAGTACCTCTGGGAAGCTTGCTGGGAGTACAGCTTGGCCCTGGTTGGCCGCAGGGCAAAGGCCACCCACAGTTATGCCTAGAACACAATGTGGGTGTCACCTACTTGAGCTGTGCGGCACAGTGCCCTGGATAATTTCATATGTGTGCTAATAGTACCATTCCTTCCACTACTGAGTCCTCCAGGAGAGAACAAACTGGGGCTGCAGGCCATGACCACAGCCTACCCTGGCACCAGATAGACTACCCATGTAGCTAGCCACCTGTAGACTTCTTCATTAATTGGCGAAGTAGACATCAACAACCTCAGATATGCAGATGATGCCACCCTAATGGCAGAAAGTGAAAAGGAACTAAAGAGTCTCTTGATGAGGGTGAAAGAAGAGAGTGAAAAGGTTGGCTTAAAACTCAAGAAAACTAAGAAAATGACATTCGGTCCCATCACTTCATGGCAAACAGAAGGGGGTAAAGTGGAAACAGTGACAGATTTTCTTTTCTTGGGCTCCAAAATCACTGTGGACAGTGACTGCAGCCATGAAATTAAAAAACACTTGCTCCTTGGAAGGAAAAGTATGACAAACTTAGACAAAGTATTAAAAAGCAGAGACATTACTTTGCGAACAAAGGTCCATAGTCCAAGCTATGGTTTTCCAGTAGTCAGGTATGGGTGTGAGAGATGGACCATAAAGAAGGCTGAGTGCCAAAGAATTGATGCTTTTGAACTGTGGTGTTGGAGAAGACTCTTGAGAGTCCCTTGCACTGCAATGAGATCAAACCAGTCAATCCTAAAGAAAATCAACCTGAATATTCATTGGAAGGACTGATGCTGAGGTTGAGGCTCCAATACTTTGGCCACATGATGTGAAGAGCTGATTCATGGGAGAAGACCCTGATTCTGGGAAAGATTGAGGGCAGGAGGAGAAGGTAACGATAGAGGATGAGATGGTTGGATGGCATCACCATCCAATGGTCATGAATTTGACCAAAATCTGGGAGATAGTGACAGACAGGGACGCTTGTCATGCTGTAGTCCATGGGGTCACAAAGAGTCAGACACGACTAAGAGGCTGAACAACAGCAACAACAGACAGAAAGGCAGGTTAGAGGAGGTTACAGGAAGAGCTTGTACATCTGGGAGGGCCACCATGAAATAAGGTGTTGAAAGCCTTCCTTGGACTATGAAACACCACACCTATTTACGTAAGCAACTTGGGCTACTGTGACAGTGATCATCATTACTGTTCCCAGGACTCAGCCTCCTGGGCCCGAGGGGCCAGAGAGAGCATTTGACAAAGAGGATGGGAGGGTCTTGCCGAAATTTCTAGTGAGGACCTGAAACCAGGTCCTAGGAACACCTTTAGCTGTGCAGTCAGAACTCATTCAGGTAAGGATCCCCCACAACCCCCCACACTTCTGAGGCTGCTCAGGATGCTACCTGAAGCTGGCTCTCTTTTTTAAGCATTTGCTTTAATTGGAGGATAATTGCTTTACAATATTGTGCGGGTTTCTGCCATATGTCAGCACAAATTGGCCATAGGTATACATATGTCCCTTCCCTCTTGAACCTCCCTCCTACCTCCCTTTTCATCCCACTCATCTAGGTTGTCACAGAGCACCAGGTTGGGGGCTGGCACTCTTCAAGTAAAGGTAGCCACTACCTTGGAGGTCACTGTCAGTCCAGAGCCCTGAGAGGTGGGTGCCTGTCCCAGCCATCCCCTTCTGCCACATGGATGTTCCATACGGTAGGAGCTGGCTAAGGAAGGGGCAACCTCCTCCAGTCCCCAAAGGAGGCAGGTTACTTGAGTCCTTGCAAGACGTTCATGATTCTCATATTCTCAGCAGCCAGATTCCTCACTCGAGATATCTACCCAGTGGGAACCTAGAAGGCTGGCTTCCTTTCCCAGCACCCATCTAAGTGCATATCATGACCGAAAGTCAAGAGAGGGGCCTTGAACTCATTTGGATCCATAGCTTCGTGTGAGTGAGTGCTGCTGACCTGTGTACCAACAGATGTTCTGCTTGGAACAGCCCGTTCTCCTTTCTGAACTGAGGTCAAGTTTAAAAGGGATGACCATGACAGTCAATGGCAACGTGGACTGGGAAGCAGATAGCCCAAGAGATGGGCTGCATTTATAGGTATGTGTCTCAATAATGTTTGCTTGTGATGGAAAGAAGCATTCCTGTTTCCTTAAACTCCAAGGAAATGCTATTCCAAGAAGGGCTGCTATTTTGTGAACTGCCCCACTCCCTCCCCTACTGGTGATCTCTCACAAGGCCTGGAGACCAAGGCCCTACGCTAAGCTGCATGACACTCATCTTGACTATGACAATCCCAATGTTCGTTATCACACTATATAGAATGCCCACATGGGACCAACTTGTGGACGCCACTCCACATAGTCTGCATTATCCTAGCAGATTTTTTCCTCTTCTAAATGGAAGTTTTCAGAAAGTTATAAGGATAGCCGGGCACATGGATGAAATGTTAAGAGCTAGCTGGAATGTCTATGTTTCCTAATCTGGTAAAGAATGAACAGTGTTGGGAGTGGGCTGTCCTCCTGAGTGCCTGGATTGAGTCCCATCCAGTGATGGGAAGAATTCAGGACCAGTTAGTGTACTTTCTAGGATGGAGCAGAGAGACATTTTTTTCCTACTGGGGGTTGAGATCAGGAAAGGAGGATAAGGGGGTAGGCTGATACTCAAACTCCAGGTGAATTGCCAAAGGGCTCAGCCTGAGGACTTGCAAACAGCCCACAGAACTTTCCAGACATGCCCAGAGGCATCCCACAAGTTAAGTGGCTGGGACTGGGAATCCCAGAGAAACCACTTCATCCAAAGAAGCCTGAGTTAAAGCTCTGTTGAGAAACCCACAGCCTCTGGGTCCAAAGTATCTTGCAAGATAGAGAGTCAAGGTTGTTCTTCCTTTTCTCACTAGAGCCCCTCCACTTCTGTCACCAGAAAAATTAGGCAGTTTGGGACCCTTGGCAAGGCCTTTGACCAACTAGCAGCATGGTTTCTGTCAGGGGCTTCCTGGGCAACAAATGTCAGCAAATGGTCATGGATTCTGAAGAGGAAGAAAGAAAGAAGTAGACAGACGTGATGGTGAACACTAACAAGAGTTTCTCTGGGGATTCCTAGAAATACTTGTATGGGTCAATGGGAGCTGTTATAACAAAATGTCACAGACTGAGTGGCTTAAACAATACACATTTCTTTGGAAAATTCAGTTCCTAGGGAGAACTTGTTACTGGTTGACAGATAGCTGCCATCTTGTTATGTCCTCATGTGGTAGAGAAAAACTTTGGACCCTTCCTGTTCTTATGAGGGCACTAATACCATCACAGGGGCTCAACTCATGACCTTGTCAAAACCAAATTACCTCCTAAAGGCCTTACCTCCAAATACCATCCCATTGGGAGTCAGGGCTTTGGGCGTGGCACAAACACTCAACACATAACAGGGGCTTGTTAGTGTTCTGAAGATCCTGTATCTGCAGGCAGGTGAGGCCCTGAATGTGCAGTTGACAGGGTGTTGTGAATTCTGGGCAGAGGAAGTGTCCGGGTACAGAGCCACTGCCATGCCTTGCTCCCATCAGGCCATGTACTGAAGAACACTCACCAGTCTCAGGATGTTGGGGTATTTGAGATTTTTAGCCCCTGCTGCTTCTTCACATAGGCACTATATTTATTCAGAGGGCTAAAAATGGCTAAAAACCATAGGTTTGGAGTGAAACTAGAGCTTTAGTGCTTGGAATTCCCTTCCCTGTTTGGTTCTGGGCTAGTGGGAGCCACATGAGAATCAGATGACTTTGGAAGACATAAGAAAAGCAAGAAGCCAGTGCCATGGCAGCTCGGGTATTGTCCCTGATCTGCCAGCTCCTTTTTTTGCTGTGGGGCAGCCCTGGCCCTGCCACTCCCCCAATTCTCACCAGATATCCTCCTTCAGCTGGGTCAAGTGTGTGTGCAGCTCTTGGTGATAGAGACCAGTTCCTTTGCAGGTCACTCATGGTATTGAGGTTGGAGGTGGCCAGAGACAGATGGGCTGCTGGTCTGTTCTCGCACTTGCTCTTGGCCCATTTCCCTGCTAATAGTTGGTATGGGCAATTTCAGACTCAATACCTGATGTGCAGACCCCTCCAGTCCACACAGGAAGCAGGTCCCATTCCCTTGATAATCCTCGTGTTCTACCTCACCTTGACTGCTTAGCTTCTTTAACTGAACCCTGGATGTTGCAGAGACACCTCAAAAGAAAGAAAAGTTAGAAAACAGGTGAGTGGATGATGAGCAGGCAGAAACATACCAGAAGCCAGCATTCTCTAAGGAGTAAAATCACTTGGCATATATTTAATACAACTGCAACTCAAAGGTGAATGCATTTTTTTCTTTGGTGACTTTTTGTCTTCAGCTTTACTGAGGTTTAATTGATAAATAATAATTGTATATTCTTGAGATCCATAGCTTGCTGTTTTGACACGTGTATATATTGTAAAATGTTCCCTGGTACCCTGTTGTATAGTTGAATGCACTTGAAAGAACCCAACCCACAATAAAAAGCAGCCATTTCTGTTTGCTTCTCTAACATGTATTTAGGCTTGTTTTGGGATCCTGAACTTCCCTGGTGGTATCAAGTCCTGGAGCCCTGGGTGGCTGCTGCCACTGCCCAGCAGCTGAGGTGGAGCCCATGGGCTCCAGTCAGGAGACAACTTGAACTTGCATCCTTGTCTCTCCTTTCTCATTACAACACCTTACACATGTACCATCCCTAATTTAGGGCCCACTCTCCTCATCTGCACAAAGTCTTGTTTGGATACATTGGTGACTTTCAAACATGTTTATAGTGAGAAATGTATTTTATATCAGGGCTCAATACAAATCAATATACAGGACAATGAAAGTTTCGATAATCAATACTTACCATTACTACATAAGATGCTCCTACAGGATGAATGTCTGTATCCTTCTGAAGCTTGTATGTTAAAACCTAATCCTCAGTGTGATGGTATTTGGACTTTAGGAAGTGATTAGATCATGAGGGTGGAACCCTTATGGATGAGATTAGTGTCCTTATAAAAGAGACCCCAGAGAGTTCTTTGTCCCTTCTGCATGTGAAATCACAGCAAAAAGATGACCTTCTATGAACAAGGAAGTCAGCTTTCAGCAGACAGTGAAACAGCTGGTGCCTTGATCTTGAAGTTCCCAGCCTCCAGAACTGTGAGAAATAAATGTTTTCTGGGTAAGCCACCTGATCCATGGTATTCTATTACAGCAGCCTGGATAGACTAAGAGATTGTTACTGTGAAGTCGGGGTGTGGAAGTTAATTTGGGTAACGGGTAGAGGGGTGGATGACTTTTGAGATGCAGACTAGAAAAAAAAAAAAAAACCTACACTGCCATGAACATATCTTTAAAGAGGATTCTGGTGAGAGCTCACAGAGAACCTTAATCTTCTTATAGAATAACTAATATTCATGAACAGAATAATGGCATGGGGTCTCAGATGGGAAAGAGGAACATGTCATTGGAAACTGGAGGAAAAGTAATCCTTGTTAAAAGTGGAAAAGAAGCTGACTAAGTTGGGTCCAAGTCCTAGTAGTTTATGGAAGGAAGAACTTGCAAGTGATGAAATTGGATGAAGCAGTTTCTAAGCAGTGTTGAAGGTATGGCTTGGCTTCTCCTGACTGCTTATAGTAAAATGTTAGAAGAGAGAAATAACTTACAGATGGAATTGCTAAGCAAAAAGGAAGCAGAACTCAAAGATTTGGAAAATTCTCAGCCTCTTTATATTGCAAAAAAGTGAGAATACCGATGATGTGGCCAGATGCCTGTTTCATAGGGAAATTAGTATAGATGTAAACTCCAGACTTATCAACTTTCTCTACAAAAGCTAGGAATAGAGATAAGATTATGCCAGCCGAAACACTGCCAGCTGGGACTAAAGGAAACGGAGAAAATAGAGACAAATAAAGAAAGAATGCTGATTTCTTTGACCTGACAGGACTGGACCATAGAGCTATTCAGCTGTGAATATACACTATTCTTCAAAACAAGTGAAGAAGGACCTCAGAGGGGATGGAGAGATTATTAGGTCTGCTACTCCTATCCCAGGCTCAGAGTGTACTGGCCTGTGGGCATGGCTGCCTCCACCTAGGTTCCAAAAGACAGNTGGACCATAGAGCTATTCAGCTGTGAATATACACTATTCTTCAAAACAAGTGAAGAAGGACCTCAGAGGGGATGGAGAGATTATTAGGTCTGCTACTCCTATCCCAGGCTCAGAGTGTACTGGCCTGTGGGCATGGCTGCCTCCACCTAGGTTCCAAAAGACAGAGTGACCAAGCAGAGCTGTGAGCTCGAGACTCCAGCCCAGGAGAGCTTCAGGGCACCAGCAAAGAGCTGTCATGGAGCAAGGCCCAGAAGAGCAGCATCCCAATGGGTCTGAAAGGCAGAGCATGGCGCCAAAGAGGGTTACAGTAAGTCCCCTTCATAAGCATGAGTTCCATTCTGAGAGTGCATTTGGAAGTCCAGCAAAGTTAGCCTAGGTACCAAACTAACACAATCAGCTATATAGTACTGTACTGTAATAGGTTTTAATAATTTTCAAAAAAATAATATGTTAAAAATGCAAAAAATAAAGAAAACTTTTTAAATCTTACAGTACAGTGCTTGAAAAGTACAGTAGTATGGTACAACAGCTGACATACAGGGGCTGGCATAGAGAGAACAGGCAAGAAGAGTTACAGATTGCAGAAGGGAGGAGGTGGGAGATGGTAGAGCTGAAGGGTTGTCATCAGTAGGAGACAGAGGGCAAGCTGCAGTTTCACTCACACCTGACATGGATGGCACAGGTTCAGGTTCCTTGCTGGAACCAGATGCACGTTTGCATCTTTGAAGGTTCATATGTACGGAATTTACTGTATTCTTGAGCCTTAATATTTAATGTTGTTTGCTCTGTTAGGTTTTGGGCTTACTTGGGACCTATATAACCCTTGCTTCTTTCTGATTTCTCCTTTTTGGAATGGGAATATTTATGCCATGTCTGCCCCACCACTGGATTTTGGAAGCATATAACTTGTTTGGTTTTACAGTTTATAGCTGGAGAATTTTCCTCCAGATGAATTGTACCCCAAGTTTCACCCATATTAGATTTAGATTTAGATGATATTTAGATGAGACCTGAACTTTTGATGCTTTTGAACTGTGATGTTAGAGAAGACTCTTGAGAGTCCCTTGGACTGCAAGGAGATCCAACCAATCTATCCTAAAGGAAATCAGTCCTGAATATTCATTGGAAGGGCTGATGCAGGTGAAGCTGAAACTTCAATACTTTGGTCACCTGATGGAAAGAACTGNTGGTGGATTCATGTCGATGTATGGCAAAGCTAATAGAGTATTGTAAAGTAGAATAAAGTAAAAAAAAATGCAAAAAATCTAGAATAGCCAAGACAATTTGAAATCATAAAGCCAAATTTGAATTACTGGTATTACTTGTTGTCAAGATTTACTAAAATCTGTGATAGTCAATTTAAACATGGTTTTGTTATAAGAATACAAAAATGGGAAAAAAATAAATCATTGTTACACTCCTTTTTTTTTTTTAAAGGTGACATTCACATGACATAATATTATTTAAGGCATACAATTCATTGGTGTTTTGTAGGTTGACAGGACTGTGTAACTACACCTCTGTCTGGGTCCAGAACATTTTCCTCACCCTGAAAGGAAATCCGTACCCATTAGGCAGTCACTTGCTTTTTCATCCTCCTACTGGCCCCTGGCAACCACTAATCCACTTTCTGTCTCCGTGGTTTTACTCTCAGTAAGTTTTAAGAGTATAAATGGGTCTGAGATCAATTTCAGACCATTTCAGAACCACTAGCTTTAGTCTTTCAAATCTCAGCTCTGCTTTTATTAGCTGTGATACCTTGGTCAAGTTGGTTAATTCCTAGAAGCCTCATTTTCTGACCCCTACAATGGAGATGATCATAGTACCATCTTCATGGGGGTGTTGTGAGGATTTAAGGGGAAAAGGCATGTAAAATTCCTGGAACGTAGTAGACATTCAATACATGGGAGTTCCTATCAACTCCCCGAAGGAAGCATGCATTCCATTTCTGTCCACTCAGCCTCTAGATGTGATGGGCAATGTTTCCAGAATAAGAGCCAGCTGTCATTGTTGCTTACAAGCCCCAAGACTTTGGTGAGTAGCTTCACCACTCTGAGCATTTCTTCCCTTACCTATACAGTGGAACTAAATAGAATATCCATTTCTCAGGTAGTTATGAGAATCAATGTGGGAGTGAGTGCTTACAGTGTTCTTAGCCCATAGCAGGCACTGGATGGCAGAAAGGCATTTGCAGGGGGGGTGTTGTTTACAATGATGATAATGACACTGACGGAAAAGGAAAATGCTGACACTGTCCTCTCTGCTCTCACACTCTGTGTGCAGCTCAGGAGCCACTACTGTGGCTTGGTCCTGCCTTGGGACCGTGGGAGCAAGGGGCCCCTAATATCAGGATATGGCAAGATCATGGCAGCACAGTCTCCTTGGGGCCTGAGGGGCCTTCATCTTAGCTCAGCTGCTCCTTGTGCACAGGTTGCTTGGGCTTTAGAAGAGCAAGGAAGTTCGCACTAAGCTTTCCTGCTAGAGCCATGTTTTAGCCCCAGACCCAGAACGCTTCTGTCCCCCAGTTCTGGAAGGGCCCAGAGGTGCAGACTTGAGAGGCACTTTTCAACATGGCAGCTCCTCATGGCCACGCACATACAGCCCCTTCTCTTCTCAAAGGATAGAAACATACTCTGCTACTGGAGTCCCTTCTGATGGTGCAGGACTCCGGGAGTAAGTCTGCCTCCACTACCATTGGTGTGGGCATCCAGGCCTCCAAGGCCAGCACCCATTGGCTCTGAGCCCCACTGTAATAAGCTGACACCCTCTTGTCAGCCCCCCTTCACTGCCACGTTTGTACCACTAATGGGGCTGTTAGTTACAATCTGAGTTTTTATCAAGGCAATTTTGAGAGGGGGATGCTGGGGAAGGCTGATGGGGTGGAGGGTGCAGGGGATCAAAAGACTTAGATTCAATCCTGCTGGTGATTGGAGATATGACCTTCCTGGGCCTCAGTTTCCCCACCTGAAGAATGATGAGGTTGGACTGGCTCTGGCTTCTTGGATTTTAGTCATGGACCAATGACCACGGAATAGTCACTGTCCTGAGCTCTTGAAGGCTTGATTCACTTTGCCCTGGAGAGGCTTGGTCTGGTCCTGAGGATGTGGATGAAAGATGCAAGGGACTGTTCTCCACTGGGTGGGTAACAGAAGCCATCACTTTTCACAGAGTGAGCTGGTCAAATGTGTGCTTTGCACACAGACAGAGCACCCATTGGAGCTTTCCTGGTGGCTCAAAGGGTAAAGCGTCTGTCTGCAATTCGGGACACCCGGGTTTGATCCCTGGGTTGGGGAGATCCCTTGGAGAAGAAAATGGCAACCCACTCCGGTACTCTTGCCTGGAAAATCCCATGGACGGAGAAGGCTGTAGGCTACAGTCTATGGTAGGCTACAGTCTATGGTAAGGTACAGTCTATGGGCTTGCAAAGAGTCGCACATGACTGAGCGACTTCACTTCATTTTCAGAGCACCCATTGGGGCAGTGAATTAAAGGTAGTTTGGTGTATCTGCTGATGGCAGATGGCAGCAGGTGAGCATGGGGTGGGCACCTAGGAATACATCTCAGTCAAGGGCCTGCGGCAGTTTATTGGGTAGTCTTAGGGACCTTGGGAAACTTGTTGTTGTTCAGCTACTACGTCATGTCCAACTCTTTGTGACTCCATGGACTGCAGCATGCCAGGCTTGCCTGAACTTCACTATCTCCTGGAGTTTGCTCAAGTTCATGTCCATTAAGTTGGTGATGCTATCTAATCATTTCATCCTCTGCCACCTTTTTCTCTTTTTACCTTCAATCTTTCCCAACAACAATAGGAAATACAAAGCTCCATTAGGGGGCATAAAGGGAGGCCTGGTATATAGAGAAACATGTGCTGTTTTTTGATATGAAGATTCAATCTTGAAAATACATCAATTGTTAAAAATTGATCTATAATTCAATAAAATCTCAAAACTTCTAGAAGCATTCTTGAAACAGGATAAAGTTATTCAAAAGATCATCTAGAAGAAAAAGTACATGGCAAGAATATTCAGAAGGAAAGGCAATGAGGACAAATTCTCCCTGTTGGATAGAGAAGCATATTGTAAAGTTCTTACACAGAGAAAACACCCAACAGATCAATTGATTAAGGCATAATGTCCCCATATATACCCAAATATACATGCAAATTTAGTATATGATGAAGTTGATATTTCAAATCAGTGTTGAAAGGCCACATTATTCCAAAGTGGTGATGGCTATTTCAAAATGGCTATGTAGAAAATAGGGCTTCCCTGATAGCTCAGTTGGTAAAGAATCTGCCTGCAATGCAGGAGATCTTGGTTCGATTCCTGGTTTAGGAAGATCCTCTGGAGAAGGGATAGGCTACCTACTCCAGTATTGTTGGGCTTCCCTTATGGCTCAGCTGGTAAAGAATCCACCTGCAATTTGGGAGACGTGGGTCCAATCCCTGGGTTGGGACGATCCCATGGAGAAGGGGAAAGGCTACCCACTCCAGCATTCTGGCCTGGAAGATTCCATGGACTGTATAGTCCATGGAGTAGTGAAGACTCAGACACGACTCAGTGACTTGCACTTCACATAGAAAATTATAAGTCACATCGCATCACAGAGTTTTTCTCATTGGTGGTGGTTTAGTCACTAAGTCATGTCTGACTCTTGTGACCAAGTGGCCTATAGCCTGCCAGACTCCTCTGTCCATGGGATTCTCCAGGAAAGAATAATGGGGCGGGTTGCCATTTCCTTCTCTAGGGAATCTTCCTGACCCAGGAATTGAACCCAGGTCTCACGCACTGAAGGCAGGTTCTTTACTGACTAAGCCATGAGGGAAGCCACAGATTTTCATTATATAAGTTGTATTAACTCTTCTTATTATACAAGTTATATTTTGGGGTTTGGGAAGGCTTTTCCAAAGATTACATAAAGCCTTGTTGTCACAGGGGGGAAGAATGGGGGAAGGGATAGTTAGGGAATTAGGGATGGACATGTACACACTGCTATACTTAAAATGGATAACCAACAAGGTCCTACTGTATAGAGAGTTCAGCACAGGGAACTCTGCTCAATGTTATGTGGCAGCCGGGTTGGGAGGAGAGTATGGGGGAGAATGAATACATGTGTATGTATGGCTGAGTCCCTCTGCTGTCCACCTGAAACTATCATAACATTGTTAATAGGCTATATTTCAATAATGAAAACTGGACTATAAAGAAAGCTGAGCACCGGCGAATTGATGCCTTTGAACTGTGGTGTTGGAGAAGATTCTTTAGAGTCTCTTGGATTGCAAGGAGATCCAACCAGTCCATCCTAAAGGAAATCAGTCCTGAATATCCATTGGAAGAACTGATGCTGAAGCTGAAACTCCAATACTTTGGCCACCTAATGTGAAGAACTCACTCATTGGAAAAGACCCTGATGCTGGGAAAGATTGAAGGTGGGAGGAGAAGGGGAGGACAGATGGTGAGATAGTTGGATGGCATTGCTGATGCGATAGACATGAGTTTGATTAGGCTCCAGGAGATGGTGATGGACAGGGAAGCCTGGCGTATTGCAGTCCATGGGGTCGCAAAGAGTCAGACACGACCGAATGACTGAACTGATATGAACTGATACTCCAATACAAAAAAAAAAGGCTTAAAAAAATACCTTGAAGTCATATAGAAAAAGGTTACCAATTTGACTACATATAAATAAAAATCTTTTAGGGAAAAAATGCCATAAACAATATGTAATATTTATAATCTATCATATTTATTATAAATGTGATATGTTATATGAAATATAAATATCATATACATATGTAATATATTACATGTAATGCATTTGTATTTTAAGTATATATCTTTATGCTACATGCTATGTAGACTATTCCATGTATTAATGTATTAAATATATACATCATATCTCAATGCGACAAAAATATTTCAAATAGATATGACACAGGATTTAAAATCCTTTCTACAACAAGCTCTTAGAAATCCATAAGGAAGAGAACAAACATCCCAAAGAAAAACAGGCAAAGGCCCAGAAAACACCATTCCCCAAGAGAATAAGTACAGATGGTCAATAAATATGTGGAAAGATACTATCACCAATAATCAAAGCAATGCCAAGAAAATATCTTATTTTTCACCTATCAAATTGCCAAAAGTTTAAAGTCTTGACTAAACTGGTGAATTTCTTGCACTTCTAGTAGTATAAATGTGTGTATTTTTGAGGACTATTGGGCAATGTATATCAGCAGTATCATGTGCACAGCTTTTAACCCAACAAGCCCATTTTGAGGACTTTACAAGTGTTGATATAGGAAGATATTCATGATGTAGAATGGAGATAAAGTGCTTTCTAGAATAATATCTATGATGCATAGAGAGCAGTCTGGAGTAGGTACACCAAATGTTAAGAATAACTATCCTTGGAAAATGAGATCTGGGTGTGATTTTTATTTATTTTTTTTGTACTTTTAGCATTGTTTGCTGTTTTTAAATGGCATGTCTCTTTTTTTTCTGCAAAAAGATAAAGCTATTTTCAAAAATAGAAAAGTAGAAGATGAAACATTAGCACAGAGCTTTGTAACCACAGTGTTTGGTTGTTTAGGACCAGATATGGAGGCATTGTACAGGAGACAGGGATCAAGACCATCCCCAAGAAAAAGAAATGCAAAAAAGCAAAATGACTGTCTGANTGCTTTTTTGATGATCCAGCAGATGTCGGCAATTTGATCTCTGGTTCCTCTGCCTTTTCTAAAACCAGCTTGAACATCTGGAAGTTCACAGTTCACGTATTGCTGAAGCCTGGCTTGGAGAATTCTGAGCATTACTTTACTAGTGTGTGAGATGAGTGCAATTGTGTGGAAGTTTGAGCATTCTTTAGCACTGCTTAGAGTAGGTCATCTGAGCCCCACCCTCTTCCTCCCTATTGCCATTCTTCAGGGATGGCTCCCTCCTCCCATCCCTTCACCATCACACCACTGGCCACCGTCTTTCTGACCCCTGAGCCTGTGCTACTGGAGGCTGGCCAAACTCCTGGCCCTTGCCCCTCAGGACAGAAGGGTCAGCAGAGCTGCCAGATTACACTCTTCAGATGCTGTTCNCATCCCTTCACCATCACACCACTGGCCACCGTCTTTCTGACCCCTGAGCCTGTGCTACTGGAGGCTGGCCAAACTCCTGGCCCTTGCCCCTCAGGACAGAAGGGTCAGCAGAGCTGCCAGATTACACTCTTCAGATGCTGTTCAGCCCCCACTTCATCCCAAGTGAGGGGGAGCACAGAAGGATGCTGTCTTTGAGAACAAAGGCCTCGGCAAGCTTGGGAATATTGGAACAAGGCTTAGGAAGAAGCCATCCAGGCTTTTGGGACAGCTCCCCAGGCTAGTCAAGACGTGTGGGAGCAGCCTTCCTACGTGGGAGCTCGAACCCTGGCTCTGCCTTCAAAGAGCTGCCTCCATTTCTCCCATGAAGGATGGAGACAATTCTATTCCCTCCTTCACTGTGCTATAAGGCTTGACAGAAATGATGCAGGAGAAGCATCTGCTGTCATAGGGGATAGGTCAGCCTCCTTAGGGAGCAGAGGTGATTGTCCCAGCCCACAGTGGTGGGGAGTGCTGTGTCAGCATCTTGTAGATTCTTCCAAGAAGCTACAAACTTGTCAACAAGAGTTTAGAGAGGGGTAACTGCCCTCCAGAAAAAGTGTCCAAATGAGGTCAGATACAACTCCATTTGCAGAAATGCCTCAGCAAGCCCCAAGTGTTTCCCAGGGGATGTCAGTTTGGCTAAGGAGCAAGCCCTCCCAGCGGGGAGGTTTCTGTCTCTTGTCGCTCTTGATCCTGGGGAGTCAAAACGGGAGAAGTGTGTCTGCTGACTGAGCTGTCTGCTGGGCCTTGGGTGAGCCCACACACTGCCTCCTGAGGGGCTGCATCCTTCTGCTGGAGCTTGGAGGTCATTAAGTCATTTAAAAGGAGGGGAGATTTTACTTGGGAAGAAATAAAGAAACTGATTTTGAGAAAGTGAGTCATCAGCACAAAATGTCTAGCTGAACCTTCTGGTAGCAAAGACAGCTTTTTTTTTTTCCTGTAGGTTCATTCTGCAAGCAGGCAGCATGGGGAGCACTGCTTCTGCCTCCTTTAGTGAAAAGGCAGACCCACACCCCAGGACCACCTTCCCCTTCAGTGATGTCTGGACAGGTAGATACACAGGAGGTCTCCTTACTGGAGAAGGGCAGACAGGCCAGGCATAAGGAATTCTGTACTGGAGGCCTCCCTGGGCTAAGGTGGGCAGGCCTGGGAAGCCGAGCCTTTGGTTCAGGCTTCTGATTTGCTCTGAACCCAGAGGTCACGTGCTTGGACTCTCCACTAGAGAAAGCCTGAGCCTGGCCAGGTATTTATGGAAATAGAATTGGGTGGCCCCATTTGGTCACCTTCCTGGACAGTGTCAAGAGGCAGAGGAGAGATAACTAATGGCTAAGCCCTAAAGATGGGCTCCCAGATGCTCCTGGCTGTGGGTCAATGAACATTACTTGGGCTCCCTTAGTTTATGGCTGGGGAAATGAAAGCTTGAGGGCAAAGGCAACTTGGCGACAGGCTGTACCTCACAGCACCCACTGCAAGTGTCGCCCTGAATGGGTGTCCTTTCCTCAAGGGCTGAATAGGCCTGTCCTCCCAGTCAGCATCTAATTCCCACAGGAAAACATAATCTTGACATAACTTCACACACGCTGCACGTCTGAGCCTCTGCACCCTGTAGGTGTGGTGATCCTGCGCCTGGCTGCGGATGGGACGCACACACTTAAGCTAAATGCCTAATCCTGCACAGAATGCTGGGTCTTTCCAACCACCTGCCCATTCCTCCTTTGGGGGTTATGGGGCCCACAGAGCTCCCCTGTGACTTTCCATAGAAATCCTCACTGTCATAAAAATAGATTGCTCAAGTATTTGGATCCAGAGTTTTCACTCTGTTTCTAAATTGAGGAAATCCTTATAATATAGTGTTAGCTGCATGGTTGTGAAAACCGAATGCAAGAGGGAGCAGAGAAAGAGACAGCAGGCCTGGCTCCTTAGTCAATGGTGACTGCAAGGCCAGGGCCATGAGGCCCTGGGCCTGGCATCTGGGATGCTATTCACCTAACCAGTCTAAAAACACTTGCAGGTAGAACCCTCCCACATGGCTGGTGGGAATGTAAGTTGGTACGGCCACTATGGAAAACAGTATGGAGCTTCCTCAAAAAATTAAAAATACTGTTGCCATATGATCCAGCAATCTACTTCTGGGTGTATATTCACAAAATTTCAATTCAAAAAGATACACGCACCCCAGTGTTTACAACAGCACTATTCACAATAGCCAAGACTTTGAAGCAACCTAAATGTCCATCGACAGAGGAATGGATAAAGAAAACTTGGTATACACAATGGAATACTACTCAGCCATAGAAAAGAATGAAATAACCCCACTTGTAGCAACATGAATGGATCTAGAGATTATCACACAAAGTGAGGTAAGTCAGAAAGAAAAAGACAAATACCATATGTTATCATTTATGCGTGGAATCTAAATATGACAAATGAACCTATCTATGAAATAGAAACAGACTCACAGACGTAGAGAACAGAACTGTGGTTGCCAAAGGGTAGAGTAGGGGGAGGAATGTAGTTGGAGTTTGGGGTTAGCAGATACAAACTATTATGTAGACAATGGATAACCAACGATGTACTACTATATCGCACAAGGAACTATATTCGATATACTGGAATAAACCAGAATGGAAAAGGAGATTGAAAAAAAAGAATGTCCATATGTGTGTATAACTGAATCACTTTGCTATACACCAGAAATTAACACAACATTGTAAATCAGCTATACTTCAATAAAAAATGATACTCCCAGGTAAGGGCATGCCCTTTGGAAACATGGCTCTAACTGTAAACCATCAAAAGTTTAGAAACCATCAAACCCAAACATTCCCTCAACCCCTGTTTTACAAACACACCTGCTGAGGCTGAGAGAATCAGGTCAGTTCAAGACACATTTTCTGACTCTCTTCAGAGACTGACAGTCCCAACTAAGTGCTCTTTTTCCAAAATAAACATGAAGGCATCACTATACCAGCCCCTTACACTTTCCTGACAAGTCAAGTAAAAACATTTACCTGGAACTTTCTTCAAGCAGACCTGGTGTGAGTATCCCAAGCCTATGGGGCTTGCTTCAGGGTCAAGTGGAGGTATTTGACCCCCCCCTTCCCGATAACCATATCCATGAAGTTGATGGGAGTTATGTCTCCTGACCATTTGCTCGTTTCAAAGACAATCCAAGGCTTACACTTGGGCAAAGCAGAACTTTTGAAAAGGTAAGACTGAGAGTGCTACAGACAAAGGCCATGGATAACACCAGGTTCCTAGTGGCTTCCCTGGTGGCTTACACGGTAAAGAATCTGCCTGCAGTGTAGGAAACCCAAGTTTGATCCCTGGATTGGGAAGATCCTCTGGAGAAGGGAATGGCTACCCACTCCGGTATTCTTGCCTAAAGAATCCCATGGACAGAGGAGCCTGGTGGGCTACAGTTCATGGAGTCACAAAGAGTCAGACACAACTGAGTGACTATCACTTTCACTTTAGCTTTCAACATCAGGTTTGCTGTACTGGGCAGGCAGAGGCCAGACTGCTGGCTGGAATAGGAAAACAGCAGCGACTCTGCTTGCTTTCACTTTGAGGCATGTCAAGCCATGTTGTGGGGTCTGATACCTCTTTTGTTGCAAAGTGTTGGAGAAGATGACTCTCGAGCTAGGGTTAGCAATTCCTCTTCCTTCATTGTCAATTCTACTGCAACCAGTGGATTCGAATCATATGTGTACCTCTCGAAAAGGAAGGGGACACAGAGGAGAGAGGAAGCAGGAGAAAGCTCATCATTCCACTGGATGCCAGTGCTTATAATCTGCCTGCTCTGGGCCCCTGCAGGCCTTTTCTGGATGGGCCACCTCCATATTTACCTCACTGCTTCAGCTCAGAAAATTTGTGTGGACTCAGCAGGGTGGGGACAGGTGGGGACAGGCACCAAAGCTGGCTTGGAGCAACCAAAGGCCTTTCATGTGAAGGCAGAGGGGGTCGATTGCATCTGAGTGATTTTAGGGGTCTCTCGCTGGCTAATAGAAGCTGCAGCCATGGAGGCCTGTTTCTAACCACACATCTCACAGAGGAGAGAATGTGTCATCGTAGGGGAGGGTTCCAACAAGGACTAAACCACTGTGTGCCAGGGAATGCCACCCAGAGGTAGGAGGCCAAAGCCATGTGCTATGGGGCCACCCTTTCTGGGAAGCTGGGACTGTTCAGATCCTGGCTGATTGTCATTTTGGGACTCTGCAGCCCCCTGCAGTGAGGCTGGGTTTCCATGGGTTTCTGCAAGTCATCTTGTTCCAGGGCTCTCTGTGGGCTTGGTGGTCCTACCTGATCTATTCCAGAGAAAGCATTGGCAGGCCTTATCCCAGGACCCTGGGGAAGACAGTCTAGGCTGACCTTATGATGTGTAATAAGAACCAGGACAGGCTCTGAAGGGCTCTGAAAGCCTGAGGCAGCCTTGGGATTCCTAGCAACAGTGGAGGCCTTGCAGTTGTCAGATTGATCTGGAGCCTCTGCCCACTGGGGACATGCTGATGACAACATGGATTCACCTAGAGATTATCACACTAAATAATGTAAGTCTGAGACTTCCCTGGTAGTATCAGTGGTTAAGAACCCACCCTTCCACTGCAGTGGGAACAGGTTTGATCCCTGGTTGGGAAACTAAGATATCACATGCATGTGGCACTATCAAAAAAAAATTTTTTTTTAATGTTCTCTAAATAAAGTAAGTCTGCCACGGTTCAATTCCACTTTCTTGCTTGCTTTCTCACTTTCTTTTCAGTTAACACATTTTAGATTCAGTATTCTCTTCACAAAGAACATATGCCATTAGCAGCCACAAGATAAATTCCTTCTTTCTTCCTCTCTTGTTAGCTTGTGCCATCAAGGATTCCAAAAGGCCGCTGCAGAGAGCCTGGACCAGTCTTGAGATGCCCTGTTTCTCTGACATCATTCTTCTTGACTTTGAGCTCTTGTATAGCACAGATAGGTTGAATAATGACCTCCTAAAGATGCCCCCATCCTAATCCCTAGAACCTGTGAATAGGTTACTTTATATGTGATTAAGTTAACAATGATAAAAGATGGAGAATGACCCAGGATTATCTGAGTGGGCTCAGTGTTAACACAAGGGTCCTTAAAATGTGAAAGTGTCACAGAAGGAAATGTAATGATGGATGCAGAAATCAGAATCATGCCTTGCCTGGCTTTGAAGATGGAAGAAGGGGCCACTAGTCAATGAATGCTGTGGCTTCTGAAAGCTGGAAAGGGCCAGGAAATGATATTCCTCCAGGGCCACTGGCGGGAACACTCTCTTGCCCACACCTTGATTTTTGCCCAGTGCAACTAATTTTGGACTTCTGACCTCTGAGACTATAAGATAATAAAGGTGTGTTGTTTTTAAGCCACTAAACGTGAGGCAATTTGCTACCATGGCAATAGGAAATGGACACGGTGGCTAATGGTGTTTAAACAACAACCAACAGCTCTCACTGGTAGAAGAAATGTACTAGAGTGGACAGGGTAGGCAAGCAACCCTGGGTTCAAATCCCAATTCCTCTGCTTCCTGGAATTGGGACCTTGGCTAAAATCACTTCACTCCTCTGAGCCTCAGTTTCCTCATCTGTAAAATGGCAAAATAAAGCCACAATTTTCAGATACATAGTTTAGTTAATAGTATTGCACCAACATCGATTACCTGATTTTGATAACTGTACCAAAGTAACATAAGATGTTACCATTAGGGCAGCTGAGCAAAGCGATGTGAACTCTCTACTGCTTTTAATAGCTTCTTTAAAATAATGTCCAATTTGAATATATTTATTTATGTCAATTAAAATATCATTTTCAAAACTTTAAAATCACAGTCCTTAGGGATGTTATCAGGGCTGTAGTTAAGTTCTTTGTATTGATAGAAAGAATAACAGTCCCAGCTGTGACTATTGCCTACCATTGCTATTAGATGACAGGCTGCCTTCAGAAACATTACAGAGAAAGCACTTTCTTCCTTGGTGAACCCATGAAAAATACCAAATAAGCAAGGAAGAAGGGATATGCCACTGGATGATACCCTTGCCAGGTCTGGGTTGGAATTGAACCAGTTGGTATCAAATACAGCCCAGGTGAAGAATGATGGGTACTCATGGGGGATCTTGTTCTGGGGGAGCCTTGCTGGCAGCTATCCAATTCGGCTGGCCTGTGGTAAGGACAGCCATCACCCCTGTAGGGAGGTGTAGCCCTGGCTCCCAGCCACTCAGCCCTTGCAGGCTACATCTGGGCCGGAGATAATCTCGAAGGTTTCTTTGAATGTTCATCATCAACAGACTTTTACTGGCCTTTTCTTTCTTGACATAAGCAGTTTATCATGCAGCTCTCAGGACCTGGAGGAATGTTTGCTCTTTAACCAAGATTCTTTGCTTTCAAAAGTCCTATTGTGGTTTCAGGGCCCTTAAACTAGGAACAGACTGCCTCAGTCTAGACTTGTGTCTCCTAATCTAGAGCAAACTGTGTACCGAAAGGTGTTCAGAAGCCTGAGTCTTGTTGGCCAGGCCCCGGGAGAGCAGGGGTTAGAAAGCACAGTCCTCCCCAACCCTTTCATTCAAGATGGCATTTCTGCCATCCTAGAGATGACACAGACTGAGACAGGAGTGCCCAGAAGAGGGCTTGGGCCCAGGACCCCAGTGGGGCTGACGAAGCCTTGCTGAGCTGGTCCTGTACTGTCACCTCACCAGGCGTCAGTTCCGGGCCCTCTAAAGTTCCTGATCTCCACCTTCGCAGGCACATCTCGGCCTCACTCACCCCTGCCCCACCCTTCCAAACATAGGCCCATGTGGTCTTTCCTCCAAGGAACCCTCCAACTCACCTGCCTCAGGCCGAGTGAGCAGCCCTGCCCCACCCTGACCCTCAGTGCACAGGATGAAGATTACCTGAAGACCTGCCCTCCATGGGTGGTGGGTTCCTGGAGGACAGACCCCAGGCCTCTGCCCCCAGCTCCTGGCACAGACAAGGGGACATGAAATGATGGATGAGATGAGAGAGCCAGTGAGCGGGGGTGGGGGCTGCAGGAAGGTGGAGCCCTGGCCACTGCAGCAGTCCAATTCAGGATAGGCGACGATTCAGGAGTGAAATAAGACAGATTTCTATGTATGGCGTGACTCATGCAGGGGCTTTTTTACTGTTGATGACAAAAATAGCCTGAATGCGTGGAGGCCCCCTAGGGAGGGATGACATCATGCTAGCCTCTGTGAAATCAGCTGATTTATGTTGGGCGTGGGGAGGTGAGTTACATTGTTATCTATGCAGAGGAAAGTGTCCTTGGTGAAAGGCCAGCCTGCATCTTCCCACCTGCCCAGGTCCCAGAGGCTACAGGCCCCACTGGCAAGGAAAAAGCACCAGGTCCCCTGCCAGCTGCCCCAGCCCAGGGGCTTATGAGGGCAGTAGAGGACTTGCTTCCCAGGCATTGAGCCGTGGCCCCCTCTGGACTCATTGTATGCAGTTGCTCAGTCATGTCTGACTCTTTGAGACCCCAGAGACTGTAGCCCACCAGGCTCCTCTGTCCATGGGATTTCCCGGGCAATACTGGAGTGGGTTGCTATTTCCTTCTCCAGGGGATCTTCATGGGCCCTCCCATCTATCTCGTCAAATGCCTGGCAGCCAGAGGGGTCCACCCAGCTGAAACATGGGCATCGGGTATCACTAGGTTTCCATGGGAAACTTGCTTCTGTCCAAGCCCCCACAGACACCTGCGATTTCCACTGCCTGTCATTTATCAGGAAGACCAGCTCTTGACTGTCAGGCCTCCATGGTCGAGTCTCATCTTTATTTCTCCCCAAATTTCTAAACACCAGTAAGTGATTCGAGTTCATCTTGCCAGACAATATTTTTGGCCACAAAAACAAGCAAACAACAACAATAGCAACAACTAATCTGTGGTCCTCTTTCTTAGGGTGGCCAGAGGCCCTTTGATAACCTCTGGAGGATTAACACGATTTCAATTAGCTTTTCATCTCCACTTGACTTTTTATCACTACCATCAGGAGAAAGCTCCCCAAAGGGCTTCTAATGAGTCCCACTTGGTTGGTGTAAATGAGCCTCACAGGTGGTACCTGAGTACAGAGGAACCTGGGCAGAAAAGGGCGCATGGGCATAGGTATCTATGGTGGGAGCCCAGCTCTGTTTACTTCTCTCAGCCTCCAAGGGCCTGGATGGCACTGTCCAGGGGAACATTCTGCGATAATGGAAATGTTCTAGATCTGAGCTATCCCCACAGTAGGCACTATCCACTTGTGCCTCTGTAGCACTTGGTGTGAGGCTGGTGCAACTGAGGAACTGGATTTTTAATTCTATTTAAAGTCAAATTGGAAGGACTGATGCTGAAGCTGAAACTCCAATAATTTCACCACCTCATGTGAAGAGTTGACTCATTGGAGAAGACCCTGATGCTGGGAGGGATTGGGGGCAGGAGGAGAAGGGGACGACAGAGGATGAGATGGCTGGATGGCATCACCGACTCGATGGACATGGGTCTGAGTGAACTCCGGGAGTTGGTGATGGACAGGGAGGCCTGGCGTGCTGCAATTCATG